>JAHHFK020003541.1:600000-1111528 GCA_024533555.2 Aedes koreicus
AGCTCCTGCATGGAGGGCCAAAAACGCTTGGGCGGGCCCGTAAGCAAAGACACTTACGCGAAACCCGCGGATTTAAGGAAGAGAATATCCTTCCAAAAGCAAGTTCACACTCACAGCACTAGAATCGAGCCCTCGATTGACAGAATAAACCCAATAGATGGGGTCGAAGAGCCCGCCCTCGTTCCACGAAATGTTAACAATAGGGAGGAGGCAGTCCCATGCTCCATATCCAAATCATTTCACTTGGGTGCCCTGATGGTCCCTTTCCCCATTATATGTTTTTTAATATTTAGTTTATTTTGTACACAAAAAATTAAGATATCATTATAGACAAAAACGCTAATTTATTCAAATTTCAAACTTGAATGATTAACATGGAATAACAAATTACACATTCCACACATTAAATTACTTGACCATGTTAAAAGAGCGGCTACTGGTTGTCAATACGAGAACATAATATGCGTATGTACAAAAAATATGTGACATCCAATGGATTGTTACTGAAAAATATATCAGCAAACTTTTGGCTGCGTCCTGTTGTTTACATCCAAATTAAACTGATGTTGTCATTTTTTTTCAATATTTCGCACAGAAGTTTGAAAATGCGTGGTCTTTCTCCCGAGCATAGAAAACGGATTGTGCTCAAACGGTACACCGTCAGCGGTCTTTCGATCAGAAAACTGGCTAAGGAAGAAGGTGTGAGCGTCGGAGCAGTTCAAACCGTATTACGGAAGTATCAACAACAATGCTATTTCGTAGATTCCCCGAGACGGGGTAGAAAACTCGGTCCCGCTGACCCTACAATCGACAGAAAGGTAAGGGACTATTTCAAGCGTCATTCTTCAGTATCAGTCCGAGATGTGGCGCAAAAGCTTAGCACTTAGGTGACAAATGTTATGCATGCCAAGGAGAGAATGGGCCTGCAGACTCGTCGGAAGCAAAAGCTGCCAAAACGATGCATCAAACAGGCTGAATCTGTGAAACCCTCGGGCTCGAACGCTGTACGACAAACTGCTGACCCAAAAATCGGGCTGTATTATCATGGACGATGAAACCTACATAAAACTCGATTATAAAACTCTGCCGGAACCACAGTTTTATACCTCACCGAAGAAAAAGGGTGTCCCTGGATCAGTGAAAGCCATTTACACCGAAAAATTCGGCAAGAAGGTAATGGTGTGGCAGGCACAATGAATGGTCAAATCTACGTGAAGGAGTGTCTGCAAAAAAGGTTGCTACCCTTGACAGCATAACAAGCCTACAATCTTTTGGCCTGATCTTGCTTCCTGCCATTACTATAAACATGCACTAGAGTGGTACAAAAGGAACAATGTCGTATTTGTACCGAAGGAGATGAATCCACAAAACTGCCCAGAGATTCGCTCTACCGAAACTTTCTTGGGTTTGACGAAGGCGAAGCTGAGAAAACACATGAAACCAGCGAATAATGTTGAAAAATTTAAGAAAGATTGGCTAAAAGTGGTGAATATGGTAGGAGAAAGCACTGAGCAGAAACTTATGAGTAGTGTTAAGGGAAAAGTTAGAGAACTCGCCTACCCTACAAAAAATCAAGCAAATTGAAATGAAGATGGAGAGAAAACATTGTTATTTACTATATAGGGTCTTTTGTATTTGAGAAAGAAATTTATATTTTTCGGAACAGTTTAAAAATAACTAAGAAAGATCAATTTAGCATGTTCAATCTAGAAATTCTTCATGTTCAATTTTGCAAATATTTTGAAACTGTTACATTTGGCCAAGTTCTATCTAAGACTCATTAACCTTTCGCAAATCCCAACAAAGTTTTTGGCTTACTTAGCTTAGCTTGACTGACTGCACGTATCAATGGTTGCTACTCCTTGATTGATCAGAATCAGTGAAATTGCACAGTGAATCAACTGAATGGGGCTGGGAGTATCCGACCATTCTCACTGTACACGTTTTAATGACTCAATTTCTTAAATCTATAACGGCGCCGGCCTAGAGGTTCCATTTCCCGACCAACTTGCTTGAACCCGGGATTCGGGATAACATTTGTTGCTTGTCCCGGAAAATCCCGGGAAATTTTTCAATGTGCTTATAAACGCAATTTTGCGGTTAGGAATATGTTTTATTCATCAATAAAAAAAATCAATGGTTCAAATCAAGTAACTGGTCATATCAATTTGAATTCGTTCTCTGAAAATACGACTTCAAGAAGCAAATGTTATTAACGCTTTTATCGAACAGTGAGGCTCGCTTTTTAGAACAGATATTTCCGGAGTTCGAAAAGATGCGCTCGCTATCGGTTGACGTCGGTTTTATTGATTTTAAGCCGCCGAAACTGATTTCATGATTTGGGCTCAACTTACCATGTAGCTCAAAAAGTGACATCTCTTTCGCAATTACTTTTGAAAAATCAATCATTGCCGAATCAATCTGGGACGGGTTGGCATATTCCTTTATAGCCGGTTCCAGTTCTTCACGCATGCTCGATGGTGTCGATCCTGAATCGTCATACATACAGGACAGTCCAGCATTCAACTCGGCAGCATCATCATCGGTCTGTCTTTGGCAGTCTTGCAACAATCGAACTCCCAGTGCCTTGATGAACTTAATCATTTGCGTTTTCGATGAGCTTTCCAGTTCTGCTGGCACTTGCGTTGACAACGGCAGACCTTGAAGGAACTTCAGCGCTGTTATTATTTCCTTTTGGCGCCGTTCGTTGATTCTTTTCGTGATTGCATCGAAGAGGTCGTTTCCAACTTTGGAGTTACTTTTCCTAAGCTTCGAATACAAGAAACTCAAGTTGCCTTTCGCAGACAGCAATGTAGCATCTCGTGTTCCCAATACTTCCGAAGCGAGTCTGATTGGCTGAAGAGCTTCCTAAAGGATTTTTGCAACCTCGAAATCACTGTTCAACATAAAACCTGAAAGGCCTATTTCGGAAAGTGTCTCTTTGATGCAATCAAAACCGCGAATGAAGTGCTCCAGCATCGTTTCAGTCGAGTTCCAACGAGTTTTGACGTCCACACACAGTTCAAGTGGTTTATGTAACATTTTCGTGATTTTTTCTTGAGGCAGTGCATTTTTAACAGGCGATTTTCGAAAAAAAATCACGGCTCTTCGAATACGTTTCAGAGACTCTCCAAATCGCGTGGTGTACAAGTCTATCATTGAAATAAATTAGCTGTTTTCTTTAATATGAACATGAACATTCCAATATATTTACCCGAAGAACCTACTTTATCATCGTAGTTATCACTATCCGAATCGTCGCTATCTGAATCCTCATTTTCAATTGGTACCGGTGGCTGATCCTTGTACAGGACATTGCAAACCCCCAAGTGAATCGCATGGTTGTAACACTGCTGATGAAGGTAATCCGGCAATCTTCCAAACTTCGTCATCACTCGAGCTCCGTCAGTCGTTGATGCTACAATGTTTCCATCCTTAATACCGAATTTCCGGACCATATCCTTGACCATTTCCAAAACCTTTTCAGCAGGTAGTGATCCACGAATTTTGCCGAGAACCAGGTTGTAGAATGATCCATTAGCGAAATGGGCATTCACGTTTAAGTAGCGCTTGTTGCTTAGACTTGTCCACTCGTCCAAAGTGAGACTAACCAGTTCACCGCTATCGATACGCTTCACTATTTCATCCCGCGTTTGCTGCTGAGCGTATCTATAGTATTCGGCGACCATCTTCATGACGGATGTATACGACGTTGGCAGAGAATATCCACGATCTGCGATCGATTGTCTGATGAACTTGCTGTTGATGATTGCATTGATCGAAAATCCGTCCTCTGCTGCCAGCCGAGCTACAATTTCCGCCAGTGACTGACGTTTAACGAACTTGAGCATCGATACTTGTTTCCCTGGGACATTCGGTGTCGATGATTTAACTTTCGCAGCAGTCTCACTAAGATTTGAAATCCATGTGTTTTTTCTTCATGTGCCGGAGCAAGCCACTGGTCGAAGAGCCCTTGCACGACAAAATTTGCTCGCACTTCCGACATCGTGCTTTTTCTTTGTCATCCGCAATTCTATCGAAGGGTTTCCAAATTTCAGCGTTGCCTTTAAAATAATTGGATGTAAGGCTACGTTAGCACAAATTTTGTATTACTACTTACTTTGATGTAACGGCAATCCGAAATTATTCAATGAACACAGAAGCAGTAATCAGTGAATGAAAACAATATTTTAAATGGAAATGACAGCTTGCGTGTAGGCAAACATGCGAATGCCTACTGAACCAACACAAAAGGAATGATGCATTTTCATGATTGATGTATAACATTGATGTAGGTACAGTAAATATGTATGTTGGCGTTGTATGGGTTATATTGAATGCGCGTAAACGGTACACTGAAATTTATTGCGAAGTATCAAAGCGAAAAAATATGCAAGAAATATGTGTCCCGGGAATCCCGGGATTTTCGGGACGGTGAAAAATCTTATCCCGGGATTCGGGAAATCCCGAGTTTTTCAAGATCCCAGGATTTTTTGTCCCGGGATATCCCGGGTTGGAACCTCTACGCCAGCCACGTCCTTGCAATCAGGTGGGAATAAGGAAGGAATGTTAGTATGACCGGAGCGGAAACAATATAATATAAAATGATAAGTTTTAATTTTATTTGATCTAGGTTCAATAAAGAGACATAGAGACAGTATGTATTACCTATTTACCTGTTCCGCTCCGCGTTTATGAGAGCACTTACCACCTCTCAATTGTCTGAAAACCATTTGCGGGGTCCAACTGGTTAGCGTTTAGCTACTTCCAAGGTCACCGGGTGATTTATGTGATGCTGATCCGTATTTAAAGCCGTTTTCTGCTGTTCATTGGCTGAGACCCTCGAATATTTCGAATTAGAGGGTGAACCCATGCTTCCGACATAAAGGTGCAACCCGAGGGTTTTCTTCCTTCACACGTACAATGCGTCTGAGACTGTGTTTATAATGTCACTAGCCGTACACGCAAATCTCGAAATTTTCAGTGTTATATGGGACTAACCGCGTGCAGTTTTAATTATTTTTACTTTTCACTACATACGAAAAAAAACCCCAAGCAAAACACTGCCTATCAGACCTCTAGACTGCCCTTTTCCTAATAGCATGTTTACAATATCCCTGAAGAAACTTCTGTTTATCAACTGTGGAGAGGTCATCCGTTTTTACAACAAAACACCCCGACAGTGTGTTGGTGCCATCACAAATCGACACTGCAGCAATATTATAGTTGCCAACTAGCCGCCAATCGTTGGTCGCGCAAAAAAGGCAACATCAGCAGGAAAACGACAGCAAAGAAGCCATCCAAGATAAGTGATCTCCCGGAAAGATTCAACAATGATTTTCGTCCCGGATTTCAACACCTTCCACGGCACCGATATAACACTTCACTTGACCGCCGCTACCGAACTTATTTAGTCCCGGTTGATCGTTTTTTCCGCAGTTCATCGGACCGTCCGCAAACACGCGCCATTTTCTTTCTCTAACGAGGAGCAAATACTATTTCGATACCTGCAGGCACCAACAGGGTTCAATCTGCAAACCCTACATTCTTACCTAACCATTTTGTTAACAATGTTCAACATGTAAATGGACCTACCTACGCTGCCGTTGCAGCGGGTAGAAAACAAAACCAAAATTCCCACGGGATTTCTGATGAATTTGATTTAGGTAACATATCCACTCCTAAATTAGAATTTTTACAGCAATCGTTAATCGATATGATGACCGACATGCTAAAAACTAATTACATGTTTGAAGCTATCCAAACTGGTACTAAATTTGCCAATAATATTGTCATGACATTGAAGTTCAGTAATGGATTTTAAGTCATTAAACATTTTGAATTGGAATGCTCGATCCATCAGAGATAACGAGGATGAGCTATTTAATTTTGTATGAGTTCATAACGTGCATATTACTGTTATAACTGAGATTTATCTCAAACCTGCCCATAAGGTAAAAAAAGAGCCAAACTATTTTGTCTACCAAAATGATCGCCTTAATGGAGCTGGTGGTGGCGTTGCCATCATTGTCCATAGGCGTATCAAACATCACATTCTTTCTTCATTTGAAACCAAAGTTTTGGCCAATTTACTTTTATAGCTGTCTATTTGCCTTTCCAATGCACTGGCCAGCAAAAGAACTGGCTCAATGGTGACCTCCAGAAACTTACCCGCCGTAGGTCTAAATTCTTCGTTGTTGGTGATTCCAATGCAAAACACCGCTCATGGAATACTTCGCAAAGCAATGCCAATGGTAATATACTATCCCAAGTAACATTGCTAACACCATCTTGCTTTATTAAGATTTATTATAGTTTTATGAAAGCCACTTGAAATCAATTCGGTTTTATTATGGCACCAAGAGGTGCCAATAGGTTTCACATTTTAGTCAGGTTCATGAGAACCCACACAGCTTGTTAACAACAATCTAAGAACCTTGATTCCCAAATTCCTTTTACTCCTACCAAAGGTTTTACTTCGACTTTATGAACTCGAAAAATGCTGTATTGAAATGCCGTTTTAGGACTCATTGATATTATCTTATTATGGTCAGTTGAAAAAGCATTTTAAAACCATTTTGCCTCCAGTAAATGCATTAAACGGCAAATTGGCATTAAAAGAAGTCACCATAAGACTAAATAGTTTTATAATAGCCATTGCGAAGATAAATTGGCTTTATGGCAAAACTGTGATTTTTTTCCAATCGCCATTTTGAAATTTAAGAAATAAATGAAATGTGGAAAAATAAATGCATCAAATTTTCAATAGTATGCAAATAAACAGTAGATCGGAGACTAATTTCGGCATTCTTTTAGATAATCTCATCCAATTCCAAGCACTTTTCAGAAAATTCATGATTAATCTATCGAGCATATTTGTTTTAATTTGATTCATGTTGTTGTAAATTCCCATAATTTCCGGGGCACATTAATTTTCTGCTCTTATCGTGCCAATATTCACCATAAAAATAAATGCGCATATAATTTGGTGCATTATACGCTGTAGAAAACACTATTTGTTTTAGATATTTTGCTATCAAAAAAAATTCCCGCTACACTAGACCTTTTTTAACTGCTAAATGAATCAGAAGAGCAGAGGGTTTATGAAGGTTCTCAAGTGGTCATTACATCTTTAAGAAGAACATTTTCAAAATCTTTATGTTCTTATAAAGGTTTTACTAACTTGTTTTCACAACCGTCTATAAAGTGGGCCATAGAGGAGGTGTTGGTAGACAATACAGTTTTGAATGTAGTTTTATCAACAAAGCCGGGAGGCGGCTATACGGCTGGAATAAATCGAAAATTGTAACTTGGGATTTGATCATTATTCTGCAGGCTACTACACTATTCAATACCCAAACAGCCCAACTTGCTTTTCTTCAGCCAGAAATCCCTCAACTCTTGATCTGGTCCTAACTGATTCATGTCAACTTTGTAGTCAATTGATTACCCATGCTGACCTTGGTTCTGATCACCTTCCAGTTACATTTGAAATATCTCAAGAAATCATTTCTAATTCCATCAGTTCTACTTTCAACTACCATAGAGCTAATTGGGATCAATATCGAACATCTATGGAACACAACTTTGATCCTAATGTTCCATTGCAAACAAGAAATTAAATTAATAATGCTCTTGAATCTCTGGCTTTCTCAATAAGTAGAGCAAGAGCTACTTCAGTGCCAAAATGCGAGGTTAAATTCGATTCAGTTATAATTGTTGTCGATCTTCAGCTCTTGATTCGTCTGAAAAATGTACGTAGGCGTCAATATCAAAGAACACGTGAACCCGCTATGAAAGTCATATGGCGAGATTTACAAAAACAAATTAAAAAACGCTTCTCTGCCCTGAGGAACAAACATTTTGAAAATAATGTGTCAAAATTAGATCCGAGTTCCAAACCTTTCTGGAAACTCTCTAAAATATTGAAAAAACCTCAAAAGCCTATACCAGCGCTTAAGGAAGGTGATAAAATTTTGCTCACAAATGCGGAAAAAGCTCAAAAACTTGTTAAGCAGTTTGAGAGCTCCCATAATTTCAGTTTGGGTCTTACAAGTCCTATTGAGGATCAGGTTTCCAGGGAGTATCTGAATATTTTCTCACAAGAAAATATTTTTGATGATTCTTGGGGAACTGATTTGGATGAAGTAAAAACTATAACTAAAAAATTTCCAAATATGAAAGCACCAGGTGATGATGGAATTTTCTATATCCTAATCAAAAAACTCCCTGAGAGTAGTTTGTCTTTCTTGGTAAAACAATTTAACAGAGGTTTTCATCTGGCATACTTTTCAGATAAATGGAAAAATGCAAAAGTCGTACCTATCTTGAAGCCAGACAAAAATCCGGCTGAAGCTTCTAGCTACCGACCAATCAGTTTGCTTTCTTCAATAAGTAAGCTTTTTGAAAAAATAATTTTGAATAGAATGATGCTTCACATCAATACAAACTCAATTTTTTGCTGATGAACAATTTGGATTTCGCCATGGCCATTCAACTACTCGTCAACTTTTGAGAGTTACAAATTTAATTCGTTCAAACAGAGCTGAAGGCTGCTCCCCTGGAGTTGCTCTTCTAGACATAGAAAAAGCATTCGACAGTGTTTGGCATGAAGGTTTGATTGCGAAACTGAAAAAGTTCAATTTTCCGCTATATATCATGAAATTAGTTCAAATCTACTTAACTGATAGAGAACTTTGCAAGTAAATTATCAGAATTCTAAATCTGATCAGTTGCCTGTTAGAGCAGGTGTTCCTCAAGGTAGCATTCTTGGGCCAATACTTTATAACATTTTCACTTCAGATCTCCCTGATTTAGCTCAGGGCTGTCAAAAATCTTGCTTTGTTGATGACACAGGCATTTCCGCTAAAGGAAAAAGTCTTCGTGTTATATCCAGGAGGCAACAAAAAAGCTTGGACATTTTTACAGATTATTTTCAAAAATGGAAGATTTCTCCTAATGCTTCCAAAACTCAACTTATAATAATCCCACACAAGCCTAGAGCTGCATTTTTGAAACCAAGTAATAGTCACATGGTCACTATGAACGGAGTTCCAATTTCTTGGTCAAATCAAGTAAAATATCTTGGACTGATACTTGATTAAAAATTAACTTTTAAAGATCACATTGAGGGCATTCAAGCCAAATGTAATAAATATATAAAATGTTTATACCCTCTTATAAACAGAAAATCCAAACTTTGTTTGAAGAACAAACTTCTAATATTCAAACAAATCTTTAGACCGGCCATGCTTTATGCTGTGCCAATATGGTCTAGTTGCTGTGCTACAAGGAAAAAAGCACTCCAAAGGATTCAGATGATCAATTCTCTCTTTAGATAAGAACTAGTTTTAAGAAATCAATAATTATTCTTACACGCAGGCAAAAAAAAACCCTGTTAACAATATTGAATAGACAAGGTAAGAATTATGGAGAGTGTGAGCTGTAAGAATAATATTAACACAATTAGATATAAATGATAGCATATAAGGTTGAAATGATAATTACTTAGCAGGAGCACTTGGTTAATATATCAATGTAAAATAATCTAAAATTTGGAATAAATAAAGAGTTAAAAAAACAACACATCCGCTCGCACAGGAAGCTTGCTTAGCTCTTTCCCCAACAAAGTTTCTGGCTTACTGTAGAAAATATACCAAATATACCTGAGTAGTCACTACAAGCTGAACTGCTATCAGTGTTTCAATTTTTTTACTTTCGATGTAACAATAATCTGTTTCAAAATGAAAATGCTTGCTGTCACAGAAAAAGTTGATACACTTTGAGTAGCTAAAGTACAAACAACGGGAACGGGAGATTATCCCTTATGGGCTGTTAGCGAACCGAGTGCACGTGCTTCGAATGTCTCACGTTTTCCCCATCGGCGAATGCCCGGTGAACTGGAAATACAAATATCATAAAAATGTACACCCTTTTCCATCTCCGTTTTGCACCACCATTCCGCTGTGTGCTCTCTTCACTTCCGTGCATCCTTCTGTTTGATGACACGGTAGCCATCCGCCAATCCAATCAACGTGCAACCGATGGACAAAAAACGGATCACCTGAAACCTGCCATTCATTGCATGTTCATGACTGGTGTTCGGTCCAGCGAACCGAGCCGCCAAAGCCAGCACCAGAAGGCTTTTGCACCTACTTTCACTAATGGGCGCTCGGTTCCATTTTTCGAGCCACGTGACTGCAAACCGTGCCGGGGTGTGTTTGGATGGGTGGGGTGGTCCATATCTTCCTTGTCAACTACAACACAAGACAAAGTCAGCAGAGAGTCCACACAATCGAAGCCAGCCGAGAGCTCTCCAACGGAATAAAAGCAGTGCATCCAGGATACACTTGTGAAGGCGAATAAATGCATGGACTACTATTTTGTCGAAAGGGGGTTCGAGGATGAGTTTGTGGCGAGGTCTAGGTTTCTGCAGCGAATGTAGATAATAGAAAACAGTAGTAGCGAAAGCAATTCCTTGCTACCGCCAGAATATCGGTCGGGTGAAGTTGGCCGCATATGTGCAAATAGCAATTTTCGGTGGTCTGAAATGGGTAGGAGATAAGCTCCAAGGATTGGGTGGACGATGTCGACGAAAATTATGGCGGTTTTCGTTGGTTATCGCCAAGTCGGAGCAGTAAATGGGCTGAATGATGCAATCGGATGGAAAGCATTTGTCCCATAAAGAAGCCAGTTGAGCGAGTAAGCTTTTATCGTGATGGAAGAAGAAAATGGAACAGCGAAAAGTGCACATGTTCGACAAAATGGTTCTCGGTAAGGTCACGGACAAAACGGAGTGCTTGCCATATGTAGCAGGTCTGCGGAGAATGTGTCAAGAACAATAAGATGAGTAAGCCAATTGTCTGGGGCAAGAAGGGAGACTGGCAACCACCTTGAACTCTTAATTTCCATGGTTATCTCATTAATCTTCCAACCCCCATCCTGTTGCCACATCATTCCACATTGTTTCTGAAACTGATTCGACTCCTTCTACGGTTGTTTGGGTTGGTTTGGGACTAGATTGATCTTCGTTTATTCGCTTTACGAGCTTTTCGATGCTGTGAACGGACTTAACTTCGAACGAGACGTAAATTTCTTCAAATTGCGTAATAAAATTGATAGAGGTCAGGTAAATTGGCTTATTAGTGTATTCATTATAAAATAAAGTTGGAGTTTTTTTTCCACGTACACTCCTTACTGTGTTACAAGTATCAAAATTAAGGAATTCAAGTAGATGAAAGGACTGTGGCAATATGAAAGCACTCGTAAGAATGTGGCCATTTTTGAGGAGATATGTGAGTCTGCGGCTTTATAGATTGGCGAAACCTCTATTGACAGCGGGTATGCTAATATCTGCGAAACGCATTGAGCGAGTGTTCATTAGCCTGGAACAAAATTTAAATTCCAGTTCCCTAATGATTTTCGGAAACCTTTTGGACCCTGTAATAACTGTGCAAAATTTCAGCTCGTTTGGTGAAACTATATTTTAGCGCTAGTGGTTTTAATTTTACATAGGATTTTCCATGGGAAAACTTACTTTTACAGATAAAAATCTGGCAAGGTGATCCATTGTCATTGAAAAATAAATCAATACAACCACTTCCTGGGAAATTTTTCAAGGCAACTTTTCTTTGAAGACCACAAAGCGATCCGACGCTTGTGGAAAAAGTTATTAAGCTGAAACTGATTGCTATCCAATCGAACGGTTCATTGAACTGTTTTCTCTTGCAGCACTGCCACCTGCAACCTGCTGCTGGCTGCGCGAAGCAACCACTGTGTTTTGTTTATGTTCACTCAGCATGGAGGAACTGTGCTGCTAGAAAAAACAGTCCAATGAGCCGTTCGATTGGATAGCAATCAGTTTCAGCTTAATAACTTTTTCCACAAGCGTCGGATCACTTTGCGGTCTTCTAAGAAAAGTTTCTTTGAAAAATTTCCCAGCAAGTTAAGGGATTGATTTATTTTTAGAGGACAACGGGTCACCTCGCCAAATATTTCTTTGAAAAGGTAAGTTTTCCCATATAAAATACTATGGAAAATTAAAACTGCGAGCGCAAAAATATAGTTCCACCGATCGAGTTGAAATTTTGCACAGTTATTATAGGAACCAAAAGGCTCCCAAAAATGTATAGGGAACGAAAATAATTTTGTTTACATCAAGATAAGGGCGGCAGGACAGAGTCGCGGGAAGCACCCATATATCCGTGTCCCAGGCTAGTGTTCATGCTTCTTCTAACTGGTTTTTACGCCCTTTTAAACTGAGCCATTTTCGCCGTTTTGCCCCCTCCCAATTTATATTGCAGAAACTTTCCAAGAGTTATCAATTGAGAGCTTTTCGGGCCCCCCCAAACCCCGTTTTTGGGGGGTCGAGAAAACCCCCGGGCCAACCGGGATTTACGGCTGGGCGCGGGGGGGGGGGGAAACCAAACGAACCAACCCGTGAGAGCGGAAATTTGGGGCGGAGTCGTGATGTTTGTTTATTTGTTGCCTCGCGCGCGGGGGGGGTGGCGTGCGGGGTCGCGCGGCGACTATAACCTTTGGAGATTAAGAAATTTTGAAACCTTTTTCGGTTTGAAGTTAAGAATTCTATAGGCGTACCGGGGCCCCCAATAGGAAAACCAATTATAAAATTTTTAAAAAAAAAAAATTTTAAAGGGGAGGCAAGGGGGGTAAACGTGGGTTGGGGTTTTGGTTTTTTTCTGGGGTTTTGGGCCTAGGGTTCCCGGGGTGGGGCCTTACCTTTGGGGTTTTTGGGGGGGCCCGGGGGGGGGGCGCGGCGGGGGCGGTGCGGGGGGCTGGCTACCCCGCCGCCGGGCGCCCGTTATTTATTTGTTTTTTTTTTTTTTGTCTATTAGGACCGCACCTGCGTCACGATATGTCTCCATAAAACTCGGTTGAGGGCTGCTTGTATCCAGTTCCTCGAATGTCCCACACCTCCAAGGTCTTGCTCCGCTTGGTTTAACCACCTAGTTGGAGGCGTCTTGTCCCGGTCGGATTCGAGGCTAACGCCATTTTTGCGGGGTTGTTGTCCGGCATTCTTACGACATGTCCCGCCCATTGTACCCTTACAGCTTAAGGATACTGTGTTCCGCCATAGAGCTGCGCTAGCTCGTGGTTCATTCTTCTCCTCCATACGCCGTTTTTACATACAACCATCTTTTACAAAGATGGTCCTAAGCACGCGTCGTTCGAAAACTCCAAGTGCTTGCAGGTCCTCTTCAAGCATTGTCCACGTTTCATGCCCTCAGAGAACTACCGGTCTTATCAACATTTTGTACATGGTAAACTTTGTTGATTCACCCCGGGGTTTTCGACTCAAGGTCTTGTGGAATCTATTAAAGGACGACGTAGGAGGGGTTGATTTGTGGTGGGTTATAAGATAACGGATACAAAAAAAACGGGTAAAGGCGGTGGGTGCGACGCCGCGGCAAGACGAGCTTGGGTGGGATACATTTGTTGGTGGTGGGGGGCGGGGACGGAACGCGGGGGACGTGGCGGGGGGAGGGAGGGAGAGGGATGGGGAGGTAACATAAGGGTAGGTACAGTTTTAGGTAGTGAGCGGGAGGTGAAACTTGTGACCCGGTTGACGGGTGGGGGATGGGGAGGGTGGGGCGCGGTTTGGGGGTGCGGGGGGGACAGGGTGGGCGGGCGGGGGCGTGCCGGGTTTGGGGTGGGCTACTTCGTTGGTGGTGGGGTGGGGGCGCTGGGGGGGGTGTGGGGGGGGGGGAGGGATGGGGGGCGTGGGGGAGGTCGAGTAGCGTGAGAGAGAAAAAATCAGTGGGGTTGTGTTTAACACACGACCGGTTGACGTAGACTACGTTAAACCGTTTGATTAGTTTCGTTACTTTCGTAGCGGAACATTTACTGAAAAAATAAAAATGAAATTTAGCAGACGCGTAAAATTCTCCGTTGTTCAATTGAAAGCCAAAACATGCGTAAAAAAAGAAATTGTTTGCAATCTTTCATACAACAGACCTGATTTCAGTGATATCATGTTTACATTTAAATGAAATATTCCATGAATTCGTGTCAAATCTAGCATTCTCTTTATACGCATTAAATAATGCAGACAATTAAATGTTTATTTCAAACTATGTTGCAACGCAAGTACTGTTCTAATCGGACGTTGGGTTAGCATAAGTGAGTAAGTTAGTGAGTAAGAGTTAGTCTTCTTCTTATTCTTTCTTAGCGTTTCAAGCTTATTGCTTTCGCAAAATAAGCTTATTGCTTACTCTCAACTTAGTATTCTAAATGCACTTCCACAGTTATTGATTGAGAGCTTTCGATGCCAGGTACAATTTTTGCATTAGTATGATTGTGTGGCAAGTACAATCATATCCTATATGTCCAGGGAGTCGAGAAATTTTCCTTAACGAAAAATTCCTAAATCAGACCGGGACTCGAACCCAGCCCCCTCCAGCATGGTGTAGCTTTGTAGCCGCGCCTTTACCGACTGAGCTAAGGGCGGACCTTGTATGTTAGTATGCATTATGAAAATTAGGAAATTCTATTGTACACTCTTCAGAAAGGTTTAAATTATGATACGGCCTCAAGTTTAAGGCCCTTCTGCAGCATCTCAACCAGTAGTTGGCAACGTTTAAGTTTTGCCTGATAATCACGAGTTCACTCGGCATCGGTACATGATCGGAGAATTTTCCATATGTTCGATTTTAACGTGCTTCCAAAATTTGCGCATACTTTTGGCATCAAAACTATTAGGCATCGTACTTATTCTCACTTTCACATTTTCTCAAAAAACATTTCCTCCTAGAAGTAAAACTCTATCCAACGCGAATCGTTGAAACAACAGATTAACTATTCATAACTGTACTAATTGGAGTATGCAGTGAATGTTACTTCGGAATATACTTTTAAGCGAAAATCAAACGTAGGAAATTTCTTGATACTTGGTGGAACGCAACATTCTTTAAATTTTCCAATACCGATTGATGAATTGTACGCAAATTATATTCATCTTTTGTTTGTAAAATTTCAAATACTTGAGTAAATAAAATGGCAATCGTAAAAACCTCTAGTTGATCAGAGCGAAAACCTCAAAAATAAATCCATCAAGAAACGATCGAGTTATTAGCGTACGGTGTTTAAATTTTTCGTGACGGCAGCCATTTGAAAAATGTACACAATGCTCAAGGTATGCAACGAAGAGGAAACTTAAATTGTTTTAGCCACCGCTGGCTGTCAATTGGTAAGAACTTGGATAGTAATGTTGAGTAAATTCCAATCAAACAAACTCTTTCAAAATTGAATTATTCGTCCTGAAAAGGACGGATTTGGAACTGTCCGCATAGTAATTAAAACCTTCTCGGTCTTTTGAAGAAGCAGGTTATTTCAGCCGTTGCACGCTGCGCCTTTTCAAAGATGCCTACCAACAAGATCATACATACAAGCACCTTATTTCGCTTCCTCGTGGTTGCGCCACCCGGCTGGCAACCGACTGCCTAGTGCACCACTGCATAATTAATGGCTGCCTAGCAACGGTTGCCACCGCCAGCAGCCAAATCCAACGTTGGCGCCTTGCCGTTCCGCACTGCCGAATGAAGCTAGTGCACCCTCCAGGGTACATGCCATCGCCAGCTGCCAATGAATACTGGCTCGTTGCTCCGCACAGCTCCAGTACTGCAATACGAATGAGAAAATTTGCTTTTGTATCGTTCAGTGCTGAATATGAGACCTCCCTTGCTCACATTTGAAATCTGTGATAGGAAAGTACTGTGAATTCATGGAATCAAGCCTGCAAAACAAAATTTTAAGACATCACCTTTCATTTTCGTTACTTTCAATAGTTTCAAATTATGAACGGATAATTTTTGATAATTGAATTGATATGCAGGAAAGTTTCCATCCTATTGATGTACATTCTGAAAATCTATCGAGTATTTATGAAGTTATGAGCGTTTAATTTGTAACGATATTTCGTGACGGTCGATTATTTTTCGATTTTCAATTGATAATTTAATTTTTCATGACGGCAGCCATTTGTAAATTGTGCACAATGCTCAAGGTATGCAACGGAGAGAAAATTAAAATTGTTTTAGCCACCGCTGTGTATCATTTGGTTAGTTGTTAGATAAATTCAAACTAAACAAACTCTCTCAGATTTGGATTGGTCGTCCTAAAACGGACGGATTCGAATTAGTTCTTCTCGGTCCTTTCACGAAGCAGGTTATTTTTGCCGTGCACGTTGAGCTTCAGATAAAGATGGCTACCAAGAAGATCATACACTCAAGCACGTTATTATGCTTCTCGTGATAGCGCCCACCGGCTGGCTACAAATCATCACCGCAACCGACTGCCTAGCACACCACTGCATATACAATGGCTGCCTAGCAACGGTTGCCTAGCCAAGGGCTTGCTAGCAACAGTCTCAGAGCAATCAACTAGCTCACCACTGGTTGCTCGCCACTGAACCTTCTGTGGCTTGTTCCATCACCTGCTACGATGGCGCCTTGCCGCTCCGCACTGTAGGTTTCATGCTATCGGGGTTGCCTCCATCGCCAGCTGCTGATCCTTAATGGCTACACGATCTGCGCAGCTCCAGTACTGCGACACTAATGAGTAAAATTGCGAAGGTGTACTCGTTTTATATCGTTCAATGCTGCATATGAGCCCTCCCTTGCTTACATTTGAAATCTGTGATAGTAAAGTACAGTGCATTTAGTAAATTTACTCTGAAAAATCGGCATTATAAGACATTACCTTATGTTTTGGTTATTTTCAATAGCTTAAAATTGTTTATGGATGATGTTTGATTATTGAATTGATACGCGGGAAAATTTCTAACCGATTGATGTAAACATCTTGAAAATCTATTGAGTATTTATTAAGTTATTAGCGTTTAATTTGTAACAATATTTCGTGACGGTCGCTTATTTTAAGATTTTCAATTGACACCCTACCCTTGCCGTAAGACGTAGTCTACGTCAAAAACCATCGCCTTGTCGAAGTGCTTGCGTGTTTAAAGAGCGATAACGCACCCGATATCTTCACGTAACACTGTACACTAGCCATTGTAGCCTTGATCATTCTGGTCAGTTTTCCGGGAAAACCCTTCTCGTCCATAATCTTCCATAGCTCTTTACGATCAATAGTATCGTATGCGGCCTTGAAGTCGATGAATAGGTGGTGTGTAGGGGCTAGATACTCGCATTCGCAACCCTTTTGGAGGATCTGCCGATTTGGCCAGTTGTCGATCGACCGTTCACAAAACCGGCTCGATAACTTCCCACAAATCTACTTGCTAGCGGCGATTGACTACGGAAGATTATCTGTGACAGCACTTTGTAGGCCACGTTGAGAATAGTGATCGCTCGATAGTTCTCACATTTTAACTTGTTACCCTTTTTGTATATTGGGCATATAACTCATTCTTTCCACTCCTCCGGTAGCTGTGCTATGTCCCAGTTTCTGACTATTAGTCGAAGCAGGCAAGTCGCCAACTTATCCGGGCCCATTTTTATAAGTTCCGCTGTGATGCCATCCGTCCCAGCTGCCTTGTTATTCTTAAGCTGTTTGATAGCATCCTTAACTTCATTTATCGTGGGAGTTTGCACGTCGCCCTCGTCAACCATACCGATGAAGCCCTTCCTCCTGCTGTCTTTGTATTCCACCTCTGCGCCAATCAGGTGTTCATCGTAGTGCTGCGCTGCTTCCACCTTTCAATCACCTCACGTTCATCCGTCAAGATGGGTCCATCTTTATCCCGACACATTTCGGCTCGCGGCACGTAAATTCCCTGTAGAATTTGCGCGTATCTTGAGAGCGATACAGCTGCTCCATTTCTTCGCACTCCACCTCCTCCAGATAACGCTTCTTATCCCGGAAGAGATGAGTTTGCTGTCTTCGCTTCTGTCTATATCGCTCCTCGTTTTGACGAGTCCCTTGCTGCAGCATCAACACTCCTTGACACTCTTCGTCGAACTAATCGTTCCGTCGATTTCTATCCACAAACCCTATGGCGCCTTCCGCTGCGTTGTTGATGGCTGCTTTGATGGTACTCCACCAGTCCTCAAGGGGGGGCTTTGATTAGCTCTCTCTTCCGGAAACGCTGCTTCAAGGAGTTGCGCGTAATTAGTTTCGACTTCGGGTAGCTTCAGTCGCTCCAGATTATACAGTGGTCGATTTGTGATTCGGTCAGTTGTGGTAATCTCCAGGTGTACCGATATGGAAGGCTATGCTGGAAGTAGATACTACGAATGGTCATGTTATTGGAGGCAGTGAAATCGATTAGTCTGAGGCCCTTTTCGTTCGTAAGCTGGTGGGCGCTGAACTTTCCTATAACCGGTCTGAATTCCTCCTCCTGGCCGACCTGAGCATTGATCTCCGATGATGATTTTGACGTCGTGGTTTGGGCAGCTGTTGTATTCCCGTTCAAGATGCGCCTAAAAAGCGTCTTTGTGGTCATCGACACTTCCTAGGTGAGGGCTGTGCACGTTGATTATGCTGACATTGTAGAAACGATCTTTGATACTCAACTTGTACATTATGTTGTTGATTGGCCTCCAACCAATCCCGCCCTTTTGCATTTCGCCTATCACGATACAAGCTGTACCCAGCTCGCGTGTATTGCAGCAGCTCTGGTAGAAGGTATAACCATCCCTATACGCATGTTCCGTAGATTCTTTCCAGCACTACAATGTCGAACTTACGGACCCTCAGTCAGTCGGAAAGAATGCGGGTACTTCCCGAGAAATTGAAAGACTTACGGTTCCATGTTCCGAGTTTCCAATTGTTAGTCCTTTTTCGTTGCCTCCATTTGTTCGTGCTTCCATTACTATTATTGTTTACGGCTGGCTTGTAAGGCCTGCACCAATCCCTGTCTTGCTGGAGGACCATTGTGCAAAGCTCCGTTTAGAGTCCAACGCTGGCACGAGGACGATGATCGGTCACCCCTAACATGGAAAACAGACACCGTTTGGTGCCGCCCCTGACATGGAGAACGGACGGTGAAGGCATGGACTTTTACGGCAAAGGGTAAATGCACCCTTCTTTTTGGGGAAATGCTCCTTAAACTTTGGAAAAATGCTCCGTAGATGCGTTTGCCCGGTATAATGCAATCGGAGGTATAAACCTTCTGGTTAGCGCTTGCCGGGTGTTTTGACGGGTCTTCAGTTGTATAGTTTTGACGGGTTTTAAGTTTCTGATTTTAAGACTCTTCAAAATGAAATTAAGACTCGTCAAAATGAAATTTAAAACCCGTCAAAACTACCTCGAAAATTAGGTGAAGCTCCGCAATACAATCTTGAAGCAACTTAAACCCGTCAAAACAACTGGCAAGCGCTAACCAGAAGGTAAATACCTCCGATTGCATTATACCGGGCAAACGCAACTAAGGAGCATTTTTCCAAAGTTTAAGGAGCATTTCCCCAAAAAGAAGGGTGCATTTACCCTGGTGCCGGACTTTTACCCTTAAAGTGAATCCCTTATTTGAAATCTTTGGTTTCCTCTAAATTGCTTCTAAAAGTGGCATTTGAATACAGTTGTATCAGTAACCTTAAAAACAACCCTCAGCTCCATTCGATGTACTGAGGATGATCAGGGAAAAGCCTTAAAAATGTTTCATCTATGAAATAAGTCTCAGAATTCTGCATTTTTGACGTAGACTACGTCTTACGGCAAGGCTAGGGTGTCAATTGAAACTCTTAAAATAAGCGACCGTCATGAAATATCGTTACAAATTAAATGCTAATAACTTATTAAATGCTCGATGGATTTTCAAGATGTTCCCATCAATCGGTTGTAAATTTTCCCGCGTATCAATTCAATTATAAAACATTATCCGTTAACAATATAAAATAACCAAAATAAGAGGTGATGTCTTAAAATTTTGTTTTGCAGGCTAAATTTACTAAATGCACAGTAAAGGGTGTATTCGATAAAAATGGCACACACATATATACTCATCAAAATTAAACTGATTATCGGATTTTCTTGAAATTTTCAGGGAATGAAGAACTACTAATGAGTTTTGATTTACAACATTTGTTTTATTCAATTTCATATCCCATCCCGAATGCCCGCACCTTCCTTTTCACTCCACCCATCAAATTTTGTACAACCGATTTTCCCAGTGTTTTTGTTGCTTTTACCCAAATTTTCTTCAATTCTAGCTCTGTTTTTATAGTTTTGGGATGTTTGCGAAGTTCCGTTTTCATAATTGCCCAGAATTTTTCAATTGGACGAAGTTCCGGTGAATTTGGTGGGTTCATATCCTTTGGCACAAAATTGACTCCGTTGGCTCGGTACCACTCCAATACGTTTCGAGCGTAGTGGCAGGATGCTAGATCAGGCCAAAACAGAGTTGATCCTTTGTGCTTCTTAATGAATGGCAAGAGACGCTTCTTAAGGCACTCTTCCGTGTAAATCGTACCGTTTATTGTTCCGGAAGTGATGAAGGGAGCACTTATTTCACCACATCCGCAAATCGCCTGCCAGATTAGAAACTTCTTTGCAAATTTCGATAGTTTCTTCTTTCGAACATCCTCCGGAACATCGAGCTTCGACTTGGCAACGAAATATTCTTGCCCAGGAAGTTGACGGAAGTCGGCCTTGACGTATGTTTCGTCATCCATCACGATGCAACCGGATTTGGTGAGCAGCTTCGTGTAAAGTTTCCGGGCGCGGGTTTTCGCAGTGATGGTTTTGTTTTTCATTCCGGTTTGGGGCTTTTTGCACTTTGTAAACATGTAACCCAGCACGCTTCATGGTTTTCTGCACAAAACCGACTGACACCTTAGACTTTTTAGCGACATCTCGAATTGACATGTTTGGACGGTTCTTGAATTGTTGTACGACTTTCCTGGCCATTTTACTGTCCATTGGAGCACTTTTACGACCACTCCCTTCCTTTCTTTGGACACTCAGACGCTCCTTGAAGGTTCTTATTACACTAGACACAGTTGTATTTGCAATTCCAAGCCTTTTAGCAATCCACCGGTGGGACGCCCCTGGATTTTGAATGTGAGTGCACAACATTTTCTCACGGACAATTTCTTGTTTCGACGACATGACTGGAACTACTGAATGTATAACTATAAAACTTGGCAGATGTAAATAATACACTATGGATAAGATCTACTCAAATTTTTAGGTTTTTTACTCATACGATTCAAAAGTTACAGAAGATTTTCTGTGTGCCATTTTTATCGAATACACCCTTTACTTTCCTATCACAGACTTCAAATTTAAGTATTGAACGTCTCATATGTGTCAGTGCACGACATATAACAGAGACACCTCGCCCTGCAGCCACGGAGCTATGCAGAGCGGCAATGGCCAGTATTGCCCTGGCAGCTGGTGGTTGCAAGTACCCTGCAGGAGGGTACGTGGGCAAGCGACCAGAGAGAATGATGGGTTAGTGGCTGTTGTTGGTGATTTGCTGGATGGAGAGCCATTTTTAATGCAGTCGTGTGCTATGCCAATATCGTGGCAAATTCGGACGGAAGCATGTATGAACCAGTTGGTAGCCATATCACGATATGACGTACATTTATATGTATAGATATATTTGTAGATGATATAGGAATATATGTAGATAATATAGATATATACGTAGATGATATAGATAAATATGCAGATGATATAGATGTATATGGTGATGATATTGATATATTTGAAGATGATGTCGATATATATGTAGATGATATAGATATGACGCAACGTTGAGTGTTAAAAATCCGCAATCAAAATGTCTTTACAGGCAGAACGATATTTTTCGGAGTAGAACCAACTGTGTTTAGCACCACGGTCCCCAAATTTCGACAGAATTCCAATAACTATTAAATGATGTATTTCACACAAAAATCAGTGGGGTTGTGTACCATCGAAGTTGCACCCTCCAAAAAAATGGTCAGGTTGCTGATTGCGCTGCAGGCTGTTGCTAGCAAGCCGTTGGCTAGGCAACTGTTGCTAGGTAGCATAGCATAGCATAGCATAGCATTATCCGACCATACAATCTCCTGGATTGGCTGTTGTAGAGACGATGGAAGCGCCAGAAAAGCTGCCTTGGGTGTGACAAGCTCTTCATCCATCGATCTCTTTGCACAACACCTGGCCAGGTCCTTATGATCAGCAAGGGATGGGAGGGAAGTGTTGATTAGATGTCTACTTAAGAAGATGCTGAGAACTCATGCTACCTTCATAGACATCTGGAGTTGGAAGTTGGATGGGATTGTGCGGGAGGCTTTCCTTGGCGAGAAAGCATATGTATATATGAAAAAAGGTCGTTGGGAGTGACGAAGCTAAGAAAGTTAATGCACTCCTTTGTTGCCCGCTTTTCTGGGCTGGAACACAACCGTTTCGTACTTGTCTTCTTGCGTGAGAGCTTGTCTGTCGGTTGGGACATGAGCACTAACTCTTGTCCTAGCCTTAAAAGGCTTATGGTTATAGCGCCATTACTCGCTTTATGAAAAGAGAAGAAGGGCGCATCGACACAAAGTCATAAGCTTACATACACAGACATACCGTTCAAATTTTAACTTTATACTTGATAGTTTAGCTAAGCATATCATAGAACATCTGCGCATAACGAGGGAGGGAGTCACCGAGATAAGCTTGGAAGTAGATCCACTCAACATTTCGCCAAAAATGTTGAGTGTCGTAGAACCGCTTCTCTCTGCATACCACGTCTTTACAACTGTTTGAAAAATCGATAATTGTCTTGACATTTATTGCCGAAAGTGCTGGGAACCCAAACAACCTTCATAGACATTCAAGAGATAAAAATGAGGCGCGTTTCAATATTTTATTTGCTGAATGGTTATATATGTTCAATATAGTTAATGTTTAATTAAAATTGGATAAAATTGAATTACTGGTACCAATATTGGGCCGGAATTGGAAAATCACGCTCATTCTCTCATTCATTTATAAATAAATACTTAACTATATACACACATGCACACGTACATATATACATATAGCGAGTCAAGTTGACCAGATAAAGGAAGGGTAGCTCTCCTTCAGCAGTTGATGCCCGGCAAAACTCATCACGGTGTCCAGAACCCGACGGTGGTGCGCATCGCTCACGTATTCCGGGAATTTCTTGGCCGTCAGTCCGATCGGCTCGAACAGGCTCTGCTGGAAGCGGTTCATTAGATTTCACTGATCCAATACGCTCACCATGTCGCCCAGCAGCTGCGACAACTTTTTGTTTTCTGCGTATTTTTTATTAATATTTTTCTTTGACCATTCAATTGACGCAAGCACTACTGCATTATTCTCCATTCAAGAACATTATTCGTACAATCCAAATCACACGCATGCACTTAACGAGATGCAAAAAACGTATTTCGAATACTAAACTAGATATTAAATCATTATTTTTAATAATTTTCAGTTGCAGCGAAAAAACAAACGTCAGGTCCGCTCACAGGCACAGCCTCCTTTTTCGGCTAGGCAACTGTTGCTAGGTAGCCATAAATTATGCAATGGTTTGCTAGGCAGACGGTTGCCTAAGCCAATGATTTATTTGTGGTCAACCGGTGGGTGCAGCCACGACGAGCGAAAAAAGCTGCTTGTGCGCGCGCGCGCGCGTGTGTGTGTGTGTGTGTGTGTGTGTGTGTGTGTGTGTGTGTGTGTGTGTGTGTGTGTGTGTGTGTGTGTGTGTGTGTGTGTGTGTGTGATCTTGCTGCTAGCAATCTTTTGGTAAGGCGCAACGTGCACCGGCTGAAATAACCTGCTTCATCAAAAGACCGAAAAGGTTATAATGCGGACCTTTTCAAATCAGTCCTTTTCAGGACGACGAAATCAATTTTGGGAGAGTTTGTATGATTTGAATGTATCTAACATTACATTCCAAGTTCTTACCAATTGGCAGACAGCGGTGGCTATAAAAATTTAGGTTTTCTATTCGTTGCATACTTTGAGCATTGGGTACAATTTACAAATGGCTGCCGTCACAAAAGATTGAAACTCCGGACGCTTATCATTCGATCGTTTCTTGATTGATTTATTTTTGAGATGATGCACCAACCTAACGGTTTTTACGATTGCCATTTTATTTTCTCAAATATTTAAAATTTTACAACTAAGAAATGAATATATTTTGAGTACATGTTCATCCATCGGTGTTGTAAAATTGTAAAGAATGTTGCGTTCCGGTAAATATCAAGAAACTCCTTATCGCGGACAACGTTTTGATTCTCAAACATGATATTCCGAAGTAATATTCCAGCAAATGCTTTCCTAAGAGTGTACAAAAGAATTCTAGCATAATTACTATCTAATGCTAGTCTAAAGATCTATTAGGACCACACCCACGCTTTTTTATCAGACTACGCCTTACGGCAAGGGTAGAGGTCAAATAAAAATTGGAAAATAACTTAAACAGTTTGAACTTACCTTACTTACCAATCAGACTAAGGCCGGTGCAGCCTCTGCTGTACACAGAAGTTGTTCCCAGTGTAATCGGTCCATGGCTGTACCTCGCCAGCCTCGCTGTCTGCGGAGGGTCAGTAAGTCGCCATCTACTTGATCGATCCACCTTGCTCGTTGCGCGCCTCTTCTTCTCGTACCTGTCGGTTCGTTTTCGAGAACCATTTTCACAGGGCTGTCGTCCGACATTCTTACGACATGCCCAGCCCATCGTAGTCGAACGATTTTTGCGATGTGTACGATGGGAGATTCTCCCAGCAACTGGTGTAATTCGTGGTTCATTCGCCTCCTCCACGTTCCGTCTTCCATCTGCACTCCACCGTAGATCGTACGCAGCACCTTCCGTTCAAAGACACCAATGTCCATGTTTCGTGGCCGTAGAGAACTACCGGTCTAATTAATGTCTTGCAGATGGTCAACTTTGTGGTTCGGCGAACTTTGTTCGATCTTAGCGTCCTTCGGAGTCCAAAGTAGGCACTTTTGCCAGCCATAATGCGCCTTTGTATTTCTCTGCTGGTGTCGTTATCGGCGGTCACCAATGAGCCCAGATACACGAATTCGTCTACTACCTCGATTTCATCACCGTCGATCTGAACTCGTGCTAGGACATTGCTAACATTGTCTTCTCGTGAGCCTCTTCCCTTCATGTATTTTGTTTTCAACGCATTAATCACAAGCCCAATCCTACCAGCTTCAGCCTCAAGTCTGATGTACGTTTACGCCATCGTCTCAAAGTTACGTGCTACGATATCAACGTCGTCGGCGAAGCCAAATAGTTGGACAGACTTCCTGAAGATCGTGCCACTCGTGTCTATCCCAGCTCTTCGAATCACACCCTCCAATGCTATGTTAAAAAACAAACACGACAATCCATCACCGTGCCGTAACCCTCTCCGAGATTCGAAGGGACTCGAGAGCGTCCCTGATACTCGGACGACAAACATCACTCGATCCATCGTTGCTTTGATTAACCGCGTCAGTTTTTCCGGAGATCCATATTCGTGCATGAACAGTTTGAACACTAATAGCTTTATCATTTCTCGAAAGATTTGCGAGATTTTTGCTTCAATCAGTTGGTGATTTTTGCGGCCTTCGACTATCAAAAATATCATTAATTATTGACTTTGAATTTCCAAACAGACCCTGAAAAATCTATAACGCGATAAAGATAATGGTTTCCAGCTGGTCTATCATATAAACACAATCACTAAAGCCAGCACTTCCGTTGTCTTTCATTACCAACATACCAACATTCAAATCAAACGTTCCTTCCAATAATTTCTAAGAAGCGAATCAAGCGAATGTTCTAACATACTTACTCACTTACTTATGCTTATCCAACGTCCCATTAGAACAGAACCTGAGTTGCAATGTTCCGCTACTAAACTTAAGAAACTAATCAAACGATTTAACGTAGTCTACGTCAACCGATCGTGTCTTATACACAACCCTGATTTTTTGCTAAATTAACTCTAAAATCAGGATTTGAACGCTTTTGCAATTGTGACCAATACATTGACCATGATGGTCACCGATTAGCCTTCCGGAGCAACCTAAAAAGTGATAAACCTCATTTTCGTTTCAAAATTGCAAAGCGAACAGTGAATATACGCACCATAAAACCGATTGATGCTTTTGGAGGTAACGATTGATTGCATCCATCAAATTCCCACCCCTTCTGATATGAACCCGTGGCCAATTATTTACTGAATTATTTTTCTGAAGATACCAGGACGCAATTCCTTCATATAAAATCAAAAACCCACCCAATTAGCTTAAATTTCATGTGTTCCTAGTTGAGCACACTACCTATAGGAGTCTAAAGTATATTTTCAATGCAAGAAACAGATAACAGGACTACAAGGTTTGTGCTAAAAAAGGACTCACATTTTAGTACACAACGTTTCTATTGCTTCGCTTCAATCACACCGCTTCGATCGTATCGTTTTGCATCATTCTTTTGCTTCGTTGCAGATGTGAATCGTGTGTGAATCGAAGTGCAGTCGAATACCTTCATGCGACTAAGAAATCGTTGAACAGAAAGGGAAAACAAAAACTACAAGGGATAGCCCAATGAGGTTATGCGAAAAGGTGATTTAGGTTTTCAATATTGGAATAGACACGTAATGAATGTCCCCATCGATAGGTGCTTTTTGGAATTCTTTCGAGAAATGTTTACTCCAGTATTGAAAACACAGACGTAAGTTCTACGTCAAACATACAGAAAGTCATTCTCTGAGCACCGAAAGCTCACGCATGACGAAATTCAAAACGTTCAACCGTTGGTAAGCAGCTCGGCAGTCGATAACGTTAAAATTGGGAGAATCCTCTTTACTGTTGGTGTTTACTGCATTTTTGCTTTTAGTTCAAACCAGTTCAAATCGGCAACTAGACCTAGGTTAAAAACCGCTTGTTTTCCCAATGAAGTGAACCACCATCAGGCTTTTTGAGTATCCATTCTGTTGGGTTAAATCGGTAGTTATATTGAAATATCTTTTTGTGTATCTCATTAGAGCCAACTACATGAAAAATAATCTGAAAAAAAACATAAACTACACACTACCAAAATGTCATGTAAATTTCTGTCCCCTGAGACCGACACATGCAAGCGTCCTTTAGCATATAAAAATGAGTTGAAAGAGATGAGAAAATAAATTCGATCAAACAAATTTTTCGCCGAATTGCGTATGTGTCAGTTTCAGGAGACATAATTTTACACGTAATCTATCTTTACGTTCCCCGACTTTATACAATCATGAATTATGTCTCGTGTAAAATTGATAATTTCTAAGTGTGTAGAATTCAGCGTATCGTTAACCGAAACGAACCCTGCTACCAACTCAACAATTTTATTCAACATCCTGGTGATTTCTCCTGAAACTGCAATGGATTTCTTGGCTTTCAATGAAGCGAGTATCACTTCAAAACATTCCTACCATTATTTTATATTACCAGCGTGGTCTCCACTAACACTCACAGGTGAAATATCTTACAAAACTGTAAGAGAATCTATCATCCTTTGGTTAATGTGAATGATGACTCAATGTTCGGCGAGTTGTTTTCATTTTTTTAGAATCTTTCTTTTGAAGAATAATAGTGCTAGGAATTTCAAAGCTACATTTTGTGTGATAATTATTCAGAGATTAAGCAGCGCTTCTCACACACTTTTACTGCTGAACGTTCGGTAATCCGATTTAACGGATTTCGGTGAAATTTTACAATTATCTGTAAAATATTTACCGGATTTCGGTAAAATTTTACCGAAATCCGTTAAACCGGATTATCGAACGTTCAGCTGTTGAGAATTCGGTAAAACTTTACAGATTTCTGTAAAAAAAACTGAGTGTGTAGACATTTTTTATCTGAGATTCTGCTAGTGGCGAAAAATAACGGTAAATTGCAAAAAAAATGAACGATTACTGCCATTCCTCAATTTAGCAAGTCTCGTGAAACAAGGATAAATAATAAAGCCCCTATTAGGTGTAGAAAAATATTTGCAAAATGTTCAAGGATAAACACAACACCCAACCCAAAAACTGATTTATTCTACTAATTTTTCCACCCATTTCTCCAACAGTGAAACAGGGACGCAACCTGATTCCAATGGATCCAAACGGCTCCAGCGACCCGTACGTCAAGATCAAGCTCATTCCAGACGCGGACAACGTGAAGAAGAAAACCAAGACCATCCGGGCATCGCTCAATCCGGTGTGGAATGAGACCATTTCCTTGTGAGTGTTCAACTTTTTTTTTTTTTCAACTTCCTTATAACTAATCAATCAAAACTTCCCCACTGCAGTGATCTGAAACCCGAGGACAAGGACCGTCGTATTCTGATCGAGGTGTGGGACTGGGATCGTACCTCGAGAAATGACTTCATGGGCTCACTGTCGTTTGGTATTTCGGAAATTCTGAAAAATCCCGTCGACGGGTGGTTTAAGTTGCTTACCCAGGAGGAGGGCGAGTACTACAACGTTCCCGTGCCGGAGGAAGGCACCGATTTGGTTCAGCTGAAGAGCCAAATGAGAGTAAGATTTACCACGCGAAGAAGCTCTGTTGCATCTTTTGGTTAAATTTCGATTCGTCTTTTAACAGAAAACATCCATTTCGAAGAAAGCACCGCTGACTTGCGATAAGGACGTTCCTCACAACATGGGGAAGAAGGACGTGATACGGGCTACGGATTTCCACTTCCTGATGGTCCTCGGAAAGGGCTCGTTCGGAAAGGTGATGCTTGCCGAGCGGAAGGGATCCGACGAGCTGTATGCCATAAAGATCCTAAAGAAGGACATCATCATTCAGGACGATGACGTCGAGTGTACCATGGTGGAGAAACGAGTACTCGCTCTTTCCACCAAGCCCCCGTTCCTAGTGCAACTACATTCCTGTTTCCAGACCATGGTGAGTCGTAGCATGATTTTGCGACAGGCACAGACAGAGATACAAATTTTCCCATCTTTCGCAGGATCGACTGTACTTCGTTATGGAATATGTCAACGGTGGCGATCTCATGTTCCAAATACAACAATGCGGCAAATTCAAGGAACCGGTAGCAGTGTGAGTAGTAATTATTCTTATCATCTAGCAGGCTAAGAGCCGTTTTGTTAAACCAAGCCCTGTCAAACGGAATGTCAAGCGTGGAATTTCCTTGAATTTTGAATAGAGGGAAAGTTAACGTGAACAACAACCCATTTCCTCAATGGGTCTAGCTTTTCTTTGTCGTTGTCGTCGTCGTCGTTGAGTAAACCGGGCTCAATGAAAGGAAGAAGCGGATAATTACGTTTACCCATGTCACAGCACGCATCTGGTCGGGTTGAATATGACGGAATTTCACTACCCATCAGTTGTTGTTTCACAAGACTAAGGACAACGACCAAGCGGTGATTTTCGATCTCAATTATGCTGTTGTTCCACATCACGTTTCGTTTAGTGTTTGGTGGTAACCAGCTGGATGGTTTACCAGGTGGTCACGCAGTGCCAACAACGGTGAGGTTTTGGCTGAGTACATTTTTTTTTCGAAGTTATATAACGCGTGATAATTATGGGGTAATTATTTCACTATCGTACATCAATTATACACGATACGTGAGCAAACAAGGCAGTGAATTCGGTGGCAAGCCGGGCTAAACGAAGTTTGTGGGCATTTAATTGATTGTGCGCTGGTCAAAGGGTAGCATTTGTTGGGTGGTTGAATTATAGATTTAGTCAGTGTATTAAACAACAGATTAGGCGATGGTATTTAGTGTTGACGTGGTAAAATAAGTATTTGGAAAGTTTGTTAAAGCGAAACAACGTGAATGTTGTGATGTAACTGATTCATGAGCAATTTATCAATGATTATTCTTGCAATATGTAAGCTAAAAATAAAGACACCCGGAAGGTCACATCTGTTTTAAGCCCTACGCGACAGTCCTGACGTATTATTTGATAACAAGGTACCAGGATCATAACGTAGGATGAGGAACAGATGTATGTTACTAGACAGCATATCATATAACAACATCCTCAGGCACCGAGACTGTCACAATCATTCGTTCTGTTTGAGACTTTGCTGGAGAGCAAAAGGTTGATGTTATTTAATAAGATATACCAACGTGAGGAACTTCAATTTCAGTCAACTAAGTCTACTGAATTTTTTAATTTCACTTTTTAAATATAACAGTAGGGTAGGTGAGCCAGTTCTGGAACAAGTAAGAATGCATAATTAGTTCTCGCATATTATTATTTATTTTATTTTTGACGTACGACTACTGGGGTACACGTTCGAATTGCGAAAATTTGAAGCGTCACGAAAAATATATAGGTTTTGAACGTTTATAACTAAGTCATTTCACAATCGATTTACAAAATGTTTTCACCAATCCATCGGGACATTTTCTACGCTTCGATTCCAATATTTAAATCTATTGATTTATAACATTCAACTACTGAAATTAACGCAAATATAAGGTAATGTCTTATAATGTCGATTTTTTCAGAGTAAATTTACCAAATACACAGGACTTTTCTAGCACAGATTTCATATTTAAGTAACGAACGTCTCCTAGGCAGCCATGAATGTTATATAACGGGTACACCTTAGCATTTTTAATTAGTTTTTCGGTGTTTGTGGAGCTGTGCAGAGTAGGTTCAGCAGTTGGATCGTAGCCGGCAGCAGCACTGGCGAGCAGTCGTTGCCCAAAGAGGGTTGGTGCAGTTGGCTGTTGTTGCCGATGCTCCCGTCAACCTCGCTGCGAAAAACATGGCTGCTGAAGCGATGGCGATACGTTTTGGCGGGAAAAAGCCACCCGTGACAACGAGACAAGAATCAATCATCCCACGTCACCTGAAGATGGCCACCCGCAACGACGAGTAGCTGAACCAAGAATACCAAGAAGAAAGCCCAAGTTCAATCGCGAACCATGTTTCTCCCCCGTCAATAAAATCCGTCCTTTTCAGGACGATCAAATCAATTTTCCAATTAAAGCGTTTGTTTGGTGAAAATTTTCTCTTGTGTTGTTTCAAATTAATTTCAATCACCGCGCCCCGGCTGAACATAGCAATAATTAAACGCCGCGTCCCGGAGTAAATGACAAAGAACGTTGAACAACCAACGAACGAAATTCTAGAACGGATAATTCGAGCCGAACTGCAACACGTCCGACCGACCATTTAGTAGAGTTCATTTTAGTTCCTAGCTGTGCATAGCGGATTAGTTGCTGGTGATGGCAAGCAAATTAGAAATGTTTCGATTAAGAAAATCATCCGTCTAGCGTGCAGTAATTAAAACTAATTATTGTGGCGCAATAACTGAATTTCGTCCCCTTTGGTGCAATTTGTATCACATTGCCTTCGTTGGTACCGCCTTCTTTCGTGCACTAGCATCCGACCCCTTTACCTCATATGGCTTCGGGGCCATATCATAATTAAGAGCCACCAAATGCTTTCTAAAGAGTGTACAATAGAATTTTCTTGGCCCTTTTCAGGACTGACTTCAATCAACTAGCGGATGGCCCTGACGTGTATGGGAATTCGATTGCTGCGTAGTCCTACGTCAACTTTGCGTACAACCCCATTGGGCTGTCCCTTATAGTTTTTTCATAGAAAATGATAAAAAAATCATACTTTTATTTAGGGAATCGTTTATTAAGCCTTTCATGATTACATTGCTCAATATGTCCACCATTTTTCTCGATCACCTTCTCCAAACGGGGACGGAATCGAGAGCATACCTTCTCAATGCATGAGTCAGTCATCGAGTTCCATGCCTTAGTAATGGAAGCTTTCAGGGCGCCAACACTGGGGTGAGAACGTTCACAGGCCTTAGCCTGAACATATGCCCATATTGAGTAATCCTAAGGATTCAAGTCCGGGCTGCTAGGAGGCCAAATGTCCTTTGGCCAAAATTCCATGTTTTTCTTCAGCCACGCTGGAGCTCCTTGTTGAGGTATGACAAGGTGCTCCGTCCTGTTAGAAAATGACGTGTTGGTGTGCTCCAAAGTTGGCTTTCATCCATGGCAGAACGTGGTCCTTCAAAATGTTCATGTAAACCTCGGTATTAACTTTTAATCCAGCTTTTATAAATACTGGAGGCATTTTCAAATCATTGACCGCAACTGCCCCGAAAACCATGACTCCGGCCGGATGTTTGGTTGTAAACTTGAATTTCACGTTCTCTGGAACATCCTCAATCTTCTTCGGCGAAATAAACCTGTCTGTACGTGTGTTAGATACGGGATCGATGGTGATCATTTTCTCATTGGAGAATACGATGATGGTATGCTTGGTATGCTGACACCAAACGTTTCGAGCGCTTCAGCTGTAGTTGTTTGATTCCCTCCGTTACAAGGTGGCGCTTTACTCTTGCCCTGGACGAACATTTCAAGTCATCTTTCACCAACCGTTGCATGGTAGTTTTCGAAATATCGGCTTCCTTAGCCAATTTCCGGATCGATCTGATAGGATTTCGCCTCACTTTGTCTCTCACTGATCTGGGATCGCTGCATGCCGTTCTTTGAAAATAACGTGTTTTTCTATTGCTGCGTCGTTTTCGCGGAAATAAAATCAATCTAATTCCTTCATTCAACTAAAATAAATCGTGAATTTGATGGATGGATTGTTTTTTCCCCATTTTTTTGTGTTTTTGGTGACCCGCTCCCGCATCCGGACGAACTTTCCAGCATCAGATAAGGAACATTGGTGAGGTCGTTTTATATTATCAAAAATATACCTTAACTATGTACACGACAGGATCTAGAATTTCCATTTTTGATTCTGGAAGTGTGAAAACTCTTCACATATCCATTTGATATGTGAAGATTTTCGTGCGGGGCTTATTGTATATGAAGATGACCTCAGAATGTACGTGTATGAACAGGCATTCTTGAAATGCGCCGTTGGATTTTCAATAGAGCTGTCACCTTCAATCTCGAGGGCTAAAAATGTTTGCACATAGTGATCACATGTAAATTACTGAAGAAATGCAGACAAGTTTCTTCCATAAAAGCACTTCCGGTCAGTGGGAGATTGATTGTAAACAAACACACACACATACTTTTGGGCTTTTGGGCAGCAAACTAGTCACAACCTCCTTTGCGTACATTTTTCTCAACTTTGTTACTCGCGAACTTTGTTTTGTTTACATCGTCTTGTGTTGAACTTTGTTTTGTTTACATTGTCTCAGAGTATACACGGTAATTCTGAGGTAGTCATTTTTTGGCTACATGCTATGCATTTTAATGAACATCCTCCATACGTCAAAAAATGCCTACTTTTTAATCCCAATAAATGAATAATTTTAAGTCCTCTTTTAATTTTAGTGTGATAAAAAAATGCATAAAAACAACATCAACAAAGTGAAAATATCGATTTGTTCTAGTTGACTGGCTTTGCTTTAAATAAAAAATGAAAGTAAAAACAATTGAGTTATTGCAAGCATCAATTAGATCATTCAGATTGACCATTGAAATGAAATGTATATCTTAGTTTTAAATAAACTCAAATCTGTTTCTATAGAGCCATTTTCTTAGACCAGTTCAGTGCCAACATTTCAAAAGTGTAGATATGCTGTAAACAATTACTGTTACCGTCGCTTTCTCAGAATGAAAACTTTTTTCTGCAAATCCCAGCTGCAAAGTGAAACATTTTCCTACTTTATGGTGTATTTTATTAGCATGTGTGGATTTTTGCGATAAATCGATAGGGAATGTCGTTGATTGCAAAAAAAGCATATCTAAACTTTTGAGATATTGGCGCTGATTCCATCTCATCTTCATTTTATAAAGTGACTAGTTTCTATACACAATCACATTCTAAAAAAACATACTTTCTAATCTCTTTCACATGCTGCAAAATGCCTAAAATTTATTCACTTTTTGACGTATAACCACTTTAGGCATTTTTGCATAAAACCTTTTTACGCATTTTATGCATAATTCCAGTCTTCAAGGAAAGTGCCTACTTTGAAGTCATAATTGCCTACTTCAGATTTACCGTGTACAGTCAGATGATTACACACACGCATTAAAACAGTAAAAATAATGTTTAAAACTACCCAAAAATAAGTATTGAAAACTTTCGCTTTTTTTTGGGGGCTCTGTACACCGGAAGAACTATTAACCCCCTTTTAAATAAGCTGAAATTTTTTAATTCGGATTTGACCATAAGAGATCCGTAGATAAACGTCTCCATGACATGTCTACTGGTTGAAACTCTTCGGTAGGGGACTTGAAATTTGCAGTCCCCTGCCAGTCGTTGCTGTCCAGAGTCAGATATGTTTCATCGTCCTACACCACTACATCGTGCTTCGGTGTAAAAAACTCCTTTGCCATTTTTTTCACCCGCTGCTACTGGGTGATGTCCTGCTGCTACGAGACTGTCATACCTTGTTCATACTACAGCGTTGTAACATAATACAAGGCTATCTTGATGACATTTTCCTTGTAGATAGTTTTCAAAACACCCTTGTATTATGTTACAAGCCTGTAGTCTGAACAAAGCATCAGCTTTGATCTGTGCTTCCGTATGACGATGTCCATGGACTAGAGGTAGCTTTTGACAGTTTATCCGGTTGCACCGACTTGTCAGCACAAGGCAAGGTAGGATTTCACCACTTTCCCCTCGGTTTGGCGCTTCAGCTTCAGACTTTTTGGACTTCAGACTTTAGACTTTCAGGTCACGCAGGTTAGTGAAATGAGTGAAATCTAAGTTTTACAACTGTAAACTGTTCCAGAAATTATAAGCACGCATAATGGTAACGGTCATTTTGAATTGAATGAAATTTTTCAAAATATGTTGGCTGTGTCCTTTTGTTTAAACATTTCTGTGCGTCATAGCATCAAAAAAAAAACTAAGTTTCCGGTTGTCTTTCAAAATATGTGGTCTTACTCCGAAGCAAACAAAAAGTGCACAAATATCTACAACGCTGTGAGTAGAATCTCTTTAAGAAATTTAGCCAAGGAACAGAGTGTGAGCGTCGGAGCGGTACAAACTGCAGTTTAAAAATATGGAGAACAATGTATTTTTTTAGATGCACCGAGGAGTGGTCGGAAATGTGAGTCCTGCTATTGACAAAAAGATCAGGGATGCCTATAAGCAGAAACCATCGGGTTCCGTTCGAGATGTAGCGAAAAAGATAGCGACTTCGACGTCTAGCGTGATGCGTGCAAAAGAGCACCTTGGATTCAAGACATACCGGAAGCAGAAGAAACCCAAAAGGAACTCAAATCAGGCCACGTCTGTGAAATAGAGAGCTCGGAAACTATATGATACAATTTTGTGTACAAATTCTGGGTGTGTAATCATGCACGACGAAACGTATGTAAAATTGGATTTTAAAACCCTTTCCGGATTCCTCCAGAAGCGTTTTTGGCCGATGATCAAACAGCATGATGGTCCAATCATACTTTGGCCTGATTTGGCATCATGCCATTACGCCAACTTATTGCTTGCTGTCAACTTAGTGTTATAAATGCACTTTCCAAATTTATCAATTAAGAGCTTTCGATGCCAGGTACCATTTAAGCATTAGTACGGTTGTGTGGCAAGTACAATCATACCCTATGCCCAGAGTCGAGAAATTTTCCTTAACGAAAAATTCCTAGAGTAGACCGAGAATCGAACCCAGCCACCTCCAGCATGGTGTTGCTTTGTAGTTGCGCCTTTACTGACTGCCCTAGTAACATAGTCAAAACCATCCAGCTTTATTAAGGTTTATTAAAGTTTTATGAAAGCCACTAGAAATCAATTTGGGTTTATTATGGCACCAAGAGGTGCCAATGTGATTTATATTTTAGTCAGGTTTATGAGGTTGTACCTACACAGCTTGTTTACAAAGCTCTTAAAACCTTGTTTTCTCAAATATCTTTTACTCCTTTCAGAGGTTTGTGAACTCGTCAAAAGCTGTTTTGAAATGCCTTTTATGGACTCATTCATATTATCTTATGGTCAGTTGAAAAAGTATTTTAAAACCATTTTGCCTCGAGTAAATGCATTAAACGGCAAATTGGCATTGAGGGGTTTAAAACTGCAAAAAACATGACTCAATAGTTTTATAGTAGTCATTGCGAAGATAAATTGGCTTTTTGGCAAAAACTGTGATTTTTTCCTACCGCCATATTGAAATATAAGAAATAATTGAAATGTAGAAAAATAAATGTACCAAATTTTGAATATAATGCAAATGAACTGTAGGTCTGAGACCAATTTCGGCATTCCTTTATTACCTTTTTGAATTTCATAAATTTTCAGGAAATTCATGATTAATTTATCTAATATATTTGTTTTAATTTTGTTTTTGTAGTTGTAAACTCGCGTAATTTCCAATGCGCATTAATTTTCAGCTCGTATCGTGCCAAAAGTGGACAGTAATGTTTTCTAGAATGAAAGATATGAAGAGAAAGTGTTGAAAGTTCCGCCAGTGTACGATAGGTTGAAAATTGAATAGAAGTATTGAAAATTGAGCGAAGGGCATGGATATAGTGGTACTCGAACCAAGGACGTTAATTTTGCATAACATCCCACTGCGGGGTCCATGCCTTGACCTACCCATTCAATCATAATCAACGGGTAGGGAATAGCCTTCCCTATCCGATAAAACTCTTGGTTTTGACAAGTAGTCAACACATTGGAGATTTGCTTGCAAAAGCTGTTGGACTTTTTAACGTTGTTGGCCGATACTTTTTGACATACGTTTTAACAAAGGTCACATCATATTCCTATGGATAGAAATATTCAACTCCGAAAAGCTAATTCGATTGACCCATTCTAATGAACGAACTGGTTAAAATTTTGACAGAAATATACTGCTCAAAAACATAAAACTATTCAAAGGACTGTTCATTTAAGAAAGTGGACACCTGTTTATCAATGGTTAAGGGTTAAAATTTAACCAAAAAACGGAATTTCCGGCTCAGTGTTTACTTTGGCAACACACCTGAAAAATCGAAAAAAAAGTGCAAAATCTCGAACGATGGGTCGGATTAGCTCGCAAATTAATTCTGCACAAATGTTTTTCCGAAAAGTGTTCGTTTCGAGAATTGGCAAAAAGCGTAAAGTACACTAAATCTGCAGTGTTCAAGATTGTCAAGAAGTTTGAAGAAACGTGTTCTCTTGAAGGTTTACCAAAATCAGGACGGAAAAAGGGGGCATCGGTCCAGAAAAAGGAGCTGGCAGCAGTAGTCCTTTTGAAATCGCATAAACCCTGTTCCGTACGTGAAATTGCCAAAAAAAAGTGAACATAGGCGTCCAAACTGTGTAAAATATCAAAAAGCGTAACAATATCAAAACCTGCAAGAAGCAGAAAGCACCCACAAGGACGGATTCACACAAAACTTCTTCGAAAATACAATCACGCCGTATTTTAAAATTCACTAATCTAAAAACTACAAATATTTCACAAATCATTAATACTAATATGCTGCAGAAATATGTGGAAATATCTTAGCTTACAAAGTAGAAGGGCAAGTTTTTTCTTCGGTGATAATAACCTGCAAAAAGTTTACCATGAATCTGTTTAAGTTTATCAAAAAATACAGCAAAACTTATAATTGTAACAATTATTAATTTTATTGTAAAAATTCACAGGTTTTTTGACTGACTCTGATCAAAATAAATCAACTTCAGTGACACTGCTCAACACCAAACTTAGTTTTTGGGACTTCGATCGTTTGGTATTTGTATAATGTGATTCACCTATTCCGAATACATTATTGAACAATGTTCCAAAATAATGACTATTTTCAGAAAATTTATGAAAATATATGAAACTATTGTTAGTTATAGCCTAATCAATAATTCTAAGGTTGAGCAACACATTTTTGAAAGGTTAATTTTGTTTTGGGACACTCTAATCCATATACATATATTCTAAAGTATGCTATAATAATAAGGATTACATAAATTGTTTGATCGTTAAAAATATTTTAAAATATGGTTGTCATCAAATCTTGGTGTGATTAATTGCTTAAATCATTTTGTTTACGATCAGTAATAATATTCTTTTCTCAACCAAGTATCAGACTTCTTTTTCCGAACAGTTATCTGTACCTGCCTATACTGGATGCAAGATGGCCCAGCTTATTGCGTTTATGATTGAGCGAATACAAACCCTTGGTTAACTTTCTCCATTTCAAGTAAAGCGTAACTAGTAATAAAGCGTAACTATCCTAACTTTCCACGTGGTCAACAATAATGGAATCGAATTTATGCGTGACAAAACATTGATAAACCATCTGTGCCCTGCAGCACCGATCATACAGACTGCAAACGTGGTATCCAAGTGCCGGTGATTGTTGTTTGACAAACATGCGCCTTTATTTGTCCATTGCATTATCGTTGTATCTATTAAACATTGTTGGAGTAAGCGTTAGAGGAATTTTCACTTTTTATGATTTTGATTGTCTGCTGCATGAGCCCATAGAGGCTGCATAGTGCTTTTTTATGTAATATTCAGCAATGAATAAAACCACACCGACAATCAAACCAATAAACACTATTATCTGAAAGATTAAGAATTGTTGACTGATATAAATTGCCATAAGATTCCACGCCATTCGAATATTATGATCGTTGCTTTTAAAAAGAACCCACCCAACATATTATGGTAAACAAAGTGTCGCTCGTTTTAAATTCAATAAATGCAATAAGGAAGCTTTCGCATGTTGGCAAAGCCTTTGTTCGTTATACTTCTAGAATGCGGTACTTAATTAATGATCTTGAAATGCCTGGGACAAATGTTTACCCTTGGACACATTTATATCTTGCTGAAAACTGTTATATTGAGGTATTGAGACATTATATTACACGATATTGGGATTTATGCTCAGCCAGAAGTATTGAATCAAGACCCACAAAGTTGAAATTTCATCTTCTTCTATAGTTGCTTCTATAGCTTGAATCATCACAAAGGTTTTTTAAATTCAATTTCCGCTGTACAAAGGGCGACCCATCCGTCTGATACTAATGAGTTTGATCAATCAGAGCAACACAATACCTTTGGATTTTCTTTGGTCTACTGGTGACGCTGGAAAAAGTGGGTTCGCTCGGACATTTGTGAAATGCGATAAAAAAAAGGCTTTGCGTTGAAGTTTACGAGTTATTGATTCGAAATAAACGTTCCATAGACTTTACGTGGAAGATACATTGATATTATAGATGTTTTTAGCTCGGTAGAACTGAAATTTAGATGATTACGACAAAATAGTGCTCTACCCTACATATTTTCATGATCGTTTAACATGAACTCGATAAAAATCCTCAAAAATTATTTCAATTAGGGAAAGATTTCCTTGCAAATTGCTAACAACTGAAAAAAATCTAAAACATTGCAGAACAACTTTTTCTGTGTTGGTAAACAAACTCTGGAAATTTCTGCCCAACTGGGAACATCAAAACAATCGCCTTTGAAAAGGTAGTTTCGGTTCTCACGTACCCGCGCATAATTATCGGTTTTACGGTTTTCTGACTATAATCTGTTCTGAAGATATCCAGAGTATGCCATTATGCATATCATCAACGAATGCATTTAAAAAAAACTAAAATAGGGTGGCGATACAAAAACACTAGAAAATTCAATGGAACAAATGTTCCTATATTTATCGTAAGCGTTCTATAAAAATGCTTCGACGCCCTGTATAACGGTCTTGCGGCAGATGACCAGAACACCTGACCGATGAAAAGATGGATGACGGCATGTTCTCCAGTTCTTCCGTGGCCTTGGCAATCAGCTGCTTTTCTGTTCTGGCCACGAAATTATTGGAGTAGATCCTCAGACATTTTCTATCGGTTACAGCTCGGGGACGTAGGAAGGGTTGGTGGTCTTCAGTACAACGTTTATCGTAGGCCCGTCAATCTCCTAAAGTGATTTCTTGTAATAATAGGCCAAGACCATGTCCACGTCTTCTTGCGGTAACTACTGGCAGGCACTTCGTACTGTATATCTCCCCGTTTTCCCGAATGCTCCGAAGTGAAAAACAGAAATTTGAGAAGCGCCTTGTGGTTCTTCAGGAATAGCAAGAGTCGGTTTTGAAGACACTCTTGCTTATATATTTAACCATTTATAGCTCCAGGAGTGATTAAGAGAGTGTTTTTTTTTTCGCCACAATGGTCAAGCACTCGACACTAAAGAAAACGCAGACGACATCTGTCAAAAAATAAGCTTTTTCTAGTGGAATTTAAAGGAATTTGCTCGCGTTAACTAGTAATAGTTTGAAGTAACGTAGTGAAGTGTTAATTTAAATTTTCCTAGATTCCCAATTGGAAATTTCCTGCTAGATTAGGAATTTCATTGTAAATTTTGACATTTTGGTGACGAAATATTTCTATTCATGTAGTTGGCGGATGTCGACCTTAACGTAAGTTTTGTAGTCCAACACGATATAATGAAGATTGGTGAGCAACTGCGTGTGGAGTTTCCGGCCACGGGTTTTAGCAGCGGTTTTTGCTTCTAATTCCTGTTTGGGACCTTCTGCACTTTCAAGGCATGTAGTCCAGACCGTTTCTGAACAAAATAAATTGACACCTTTGATTGTTTTAGCGACATCCTGGATATGGCATATTATTGAAATTTGCAACGACCTTCTTGGCCATCTTGGAATCAACTTCCTTCCTTCCGTTTGACAGTCAAATGCTAGTTAAAGGTTTTTTTTTTCACGCGGAACACGATAGCATTAGCGATACTAATCTTTTTAGCGATCCATCTATGGGATGTACTCGGATTGGCAGTATGAATGTACACTGTTTTTCACTCAGGTTTGCTGTTCCGAAACCATCGCCGTGAAATTTGACAAACATAAACAGAACACATTGAACCTGTTTTGCTCAAGCTTTCAGAATTTTTACTCGCATGGTTAAAAAGACACAGACAAATTTATGTATGCAATTCTATGTTAATTAAACTCGATCCACTTAGTATTTGGCCGTACAAAATAAGACATTTCTTCGCCAAAAAAGTACATAAAAAAGCGTTAAGGTTTCATTGTGCTGGGAATTTATTGAACTTCAAAGGAAAAAAATTATTCATCTGAATTTCGGATGCATTCTCGGACCCATCATTCTTCGCACAGTAGAGCTGTCAACTTGATCTGCCATCTTTATCCACCACTTCTACAAATCTGTGTTTTTTTTATTGTTTAGCCACATTTTTTCGATTTGTTTTTGATAATTGCCCAATATTTTTTGATGGGACGAAAATTTGGACAATTTGGTGGGTTGAGAGTTTTTTTTTTCAATAACGTCAATATCATTCTGCTTATATCATTCCATGACAACCCGGCGGTAATGGCAGCTGGCTAAATCACGCCAGAACTTCACTGGACCGCCATGCTGTTGAAAGAATGCCAAATTTCTCTTCTGAAGACACTCTTCCTTATATACCTGCCCATTCATAGTCGCCTGCATTCATAGTCGCTCCAGTCCAGTGTCATATCAGCAACTTGCGAGCAAACTTGTCTGCATAGACAAATTTGAATCTACCTGGAGCATCACCCTTACGTTTGGCAAGGTAAAATTTGTCTTCCGAGAACTGTGCAAAGTCCATTTTAACATATATGTTTCATCGTCCATCAAAATGCATCCGTTGAAATTCGTCAGAACTTGCTCGTACAGCATTATTGCGCGGCGTTTGGCAACCAAGTTCTGTTTTAGGGTCTAGTTGTTGTGATTGCTGGCATGGTACGACTGGAAGCCGACAGATTCGTCGAACTATACTGTGTGCAGAGAACATTTTCGTCAAATCACGCAAGGATTGGTCCGGACTGCCCTACGGACTTTCACTCGTAGTTTCTGGTCGTATGTCGTATGTATTTTGGGAATTTAATCACAGGCGATCACAGGTCATCAGCATATAAATCATTTGGAGATTTCAGCTTCATAGAGAGGTCGGTAATGAACAGAATAAACAGCAAAGGTCCTGAAAATGAGCAGAGATCTCACCAATTTTCACCGCAGAACTAAATAAGATAAGGGGTGGAACAGTCAAAATTGGCCAATCATGATTAAGTGCACACTGATAAGTTTATTATATAAATGATCAATCTTTATTTCTTTTTGAAGTTCATCGTCTAAAAAAACAGGAAAATTATTTGATTAGGCTTCCGATTTTTCAAATGCGAACTGTCGGGCTTTACGTTTCACACCTTCCATCAAGTTTTGTACCGCTGTTACGCCAATTTGTCTTGAACTGTTTTTCACATTCAACTGTTTTTTTAGTTCTACTGAGGTTTCTCTTTACGATTGCCCAATATTTTTCAATTGGGCGCAGTTCCGGTGAATTTGGAGAGTTTTTCTCCTTGGGTACGATTTTCACACTGTTGGCGGTATACCATCCCTGAGCCATTTTTCCGTAGTGGCAAGAAGCGAGGTCTGGCCAAAACAGCACGGAACAACTATGTTTCGTCAAGAAACGCAACAATAGTTTTGGTTGGCAGTGCCAGTTGTCACGAAACTTTCGCTTTTTAGCCCACTGGTACAAATCGCCTGCCAAACCAAGTATTTTTTCGGGAACTCTGACATTTTTTTCTGCTTAAACTTATCTTGAACCTTTTCTTTTCCGGTAGCCGTATAAAACTTTGACCTGGGAGCTGCTTGAAATCACCCTTGACGTACGTTTCATCGTCCATTACGAGCAATCAAACTTGGTCACGGACTCGTGTACAACTTACGTACTCTTCCTTTGGCTGTTGTGTTTTGCTTATCATCTCGATTTGGTGTCACTGTAACCTTATATGTTGACAGTCCGGCTCGTTGCTTTGCTCTTTGCACTGCTGAGTGAGACTTTTCCAATTTGTTGATGGAAAGGTTGGGACTGCGTTTGAAAATGCTGGCCACTATTCTTCCGGTCGCTGCGGCTTCCTGGTTTCGGTTTCCTCCTGATCCCGGCTTCCTGGCAGTCGTCAGACTTTCTCCGAACATTTCTATAACATTCGTTACGATTTATTTGGCAATATTAAGTGATTTGGCCAAGTCAGCGTGGGAATAATTTTTATTTTGCTTATGCACGTGCAAAATTTTGATACGCTGCTCTTCTTGCTTCGAGGCCATTTTGACAACTGAATAGAAAATGGCAAAAACAAAATAGAGTCAACATTCCGTACGCATACACCTACAAAATGAGGGATGTTAAAAAAAACTTGGACTTCGTGCACGATTTAAAAAACTACGTCATATTTGAGTCGACCAAGTTTTGACCGTTCCATCCTTTAAGACTGAATCCATTGAGCCGGCCATTCAGGAAGTCCAATCCTTTTAAATTTTTCGACTGCAAGGATGTGTGGAAGCTGGCAAGCAGCTGAAAATGGAGATTCCACGGTAATTCTCCTCATCCTTGAGCGAGCCAGTTTTATGATTTGGTGTGATTAATGCAATCTGCCATATGGTAGGAAAGCACTTTTCGATAATAAAACGGATGAACAAATTGGTTGCAGGCAGAGCTGGAGAGTTCGCACAATGTTTGATGAAAAACGGGGAAAATTGGTAGGGTCCAGGTCCCTTTGTACCATCGATGGATTTCAACTTAAGCAGGACATCATGAGGCGTAAAATTCATCTGAGGCACGTTTACATCATACTGCAGAATACTGTCAAGGTATGTTTCAAAAACCCGGGGGGGAGTATTGATTCGGCAGGTCCGAGAAAAAATCATCAGACGGCCACTAAACGGAGAAATTTCATGAATTTTGATATCATTTTGATTATATTGCCAGGGTTTCCTTCTAAATATGTTCAGGGCCACTCTAGGCCCCACAGGAACCTGTTACATAATGGCCGTTTTGGAGACAAGTCGGCATATGGCCCACATTGGAATAGTTTCTTGGAATTATCCCAAAGAGTGTGACATCCATTCCCGGAAATTCAATTGATATTCCCAGTGTCTCCGTACCGGACCATAGCCCCGGAAACCCAGATTCCCGGGAACCAGATAAATTCAAACGGACATTGCGATAATATCCACAAAGCGAAGGAGTTTTTGAGTCCAACGGAGCCAAAAGAATTGAAATCGGTCAATAATTGCCAGAGTTACAACCATTTTAATTTGGTGGGTACCCGGGTACCCTGTCGAACGCTTGAGGAGGTTTTTTTTTGTCGAACACATAAGGGTTAAAACGATCGGCAAGTCGGTCCACCTTCATCAGTTGCAGTGGCGTCGTGCAAGTTAGTGATTATCAGCCTGTCATTGCAGTTATCGAAATAAATCTGCAGCTGTTGTCCAGTCAGCAAAATAGATTCCACCAACGCTAATTCAGACTCCGTACATGAATTTATCGGCAAAAAGCAGTCCATGTATTCGTCTAATTGCCAGCATAAGTTTGGCAGACTGTAATGACCCAGTACAATTACCTTATCACGATTTTCAGCCAGCAAAGGTAGTTGTTGAACACAAGTTTTTAAATCTTTTTGCTATCATGGAATGAATTATGGAAAACTAGATACATACTTGAAAAAACCTATGGTTGTTGTTAAAAAACCACGAATAACATATGAAATGAAGGTACTTTAGTAAATGTTTCATACTTGATGAACTTAGATTTGAAATATCTCGAAAACTGAAGTTTTAAAAAAGCTCATCACAGAGAGTTTTACGATTTAAAATGAAAAAATAAATCATACTGTATCATTAGAACACATCTTTTTCTGCAAACAATCAGATTTGAGAAATATATTAAAAGATTAACTTAAAATAAAAAAAAATCTGACATTTCTCCAGCCTGGAGTTTTAATTAAAATGTATGTTTCATCTTAAAATTTTATGTGTGAACAAATAAAGAAAAACACAATATAAGTTTTCGGGTTATTCAAAATGTTCATGAAAAGAAATATTTGTTATTTTCAGTATATATTTTTAACAAGCTTCACAGGTGGCCTATAACTTATTTGAATTGTTCCATATAAACAAAAGTTTCTGTGCTACAATTATACAACTAAAATTATTGGCCTTAAATTACTCTTTAGTGAAAAAACAGGTCCATTAGTGAAAAGCACTCAGGAAGAAGGCTATGCCGAATGGGTGTGCAAGGTTTCATTCAAATTAAAAATTGTCGATTGAAATCTCATATTTTAATGTCATGGTTGGAAATCCTCGAGTGTTCTTTGCCTCTCAATAATTTGCTAATTAATTTTTCACATGGCAGCGTTCAACTAAGTCAATTTCTTAATTATTGTTTGGCCATTGTGTACATATTGTACTGAGTTTTAAGAACGTACTGAGTTTTAAGAACGAAGACTTCCCTAAAACAGCCGAAACGTTGGGCAGTAAAAAATAATCGATATAACTTGCTAGAGTGAATAGTAAGAATCCCAATTAATTTGAGGCCAAAAGTATATTTATACTTGACGCATAAAATTGCAGGGTTAAGTGCATCTAGAACACTATGATGAGAGCCGATAAAAGATCCGAGCACATTGAAAAAGAATACACTGTCTGATTTAAAGCGAGTCAAGTTTATACAATGTGAAGAGATAACAGTCATTGCCGATATGGCAGGTTAGCTTCCTTTTTCCATACTTAAACGCTTTCACCGTACATTCCATCCGTTGCTCCGATCCACTAAATGAACGGTGACAAAAACTCTGACAAAACTGGTCTCACCGATGAAACGTACCAATAAATCAATCAGCAAAAATCGAACCTGACAACTTACTTCAGTGCAATAAATCAACTTGAACTTTCTGTTCGTTGTTTCACACGGACCTGTGAGGACGCCGTAAATAATAATGATAGCAGCGTGGATCCTTATTATTATTTCAACCACTTTTGCTATCGTCAATCAGGTCAGATTAATAATCGATTATTTTTGATGCGTTCTATTAACGTAACCCAAGAATGAAGATGACAATTAGATTATTAAATTAGATCTATTCAGTTTTTTTCGAACGGGGTTCATCCGGTCAACCAAGATTCCTAAGTAACACCAAAAGCAACTTCTTTGACAAGAATATAAAAAAAAATCTTGTAAAGAAGTCGAGAGGATCAAACACCAAACATGTCTGGTCTTGAAAAAGTTTTGGAGGATGTTTTTTCCAAACATATTCTGTTAAAACGTAGTACAAAAAAAAAGAAATCAAATTTTGTTCTATTTTTGTTCGATCAGCTTCTTGAAAATACATCCTCAAACATGAAAAAAAAAACTTGAAGTTAATGCTGTTGTTTCGTTCCTATGGAAAACATGATGTTTTTTTCTCTGGCATATATGAAGCTTGTGATGAATACCTTTACTTTTTTTTATTGACTCTCTCTCGCAATCAGACCAAGGCCGGTCAAAATAACACAGCGAATCAAATTAAAAACAAAGATTTAAGTATCGCAAAGCGAAAGAATGGGGTACTCTATGGTGTACTTGGGACCAATGGGGATCCAAAGCAATAAGCTAATTTTAAAGTTTCCAATTCATTGTTTATACTAGCTCATCGTAAACTCACGAGCGAGAAAAAAATTACTACATAGTAGCAAATATAGATAAAGGAACACATTTTTCACTGGGTTTCGAGGCTCTGGCAGGAATCGGAAACCTGTTGGGAATAAATGTCATTACTCTGTTCAATTTCACAAAGAAAACTCAAAGAAGAAAACACGAACATTTTAAACTAAAAACTGTTACTTATGTTTCTACCGGCACTATAGACTACGTTAGAAAATCGCCATGCTGGTTTTTGTTGGTTCCATAAAAAAAAAACTCACAAAAGTTCATTAATCTATTCGGGTTACCTTCAATCGAATGAATGGCGCATGAAATTAGGGAATGTTAAACGGAAAGTTACACTGCTAACCTTTAGTCTCATGTATAATTTTGATACAACTACCAAGCGTAAAGCTCTCTAAATTTCTTATTTGAAAAGTTATAAACAATCAACTTTAACGCGTAAAATTAATATCTGCTACGATATAGTTTCGTACACTGAGCGAACAAATCGAGAGGAATTCATTCGAATATCATATGGAAATTTGCCACAAGATATTATTGCAAATTTCATACGATTCTCTAATGGAAAGAAGTTCATAGGACGATCGTATGCAAATTTTCCTCACAGAAAAAAGAGTTGCATTCCCTTAGCTCAGTCGGTAAAGGCGCAGCTTCAAAGCAACACCATGCTGGAGGTGGCTGGGTTCGATTCCCGGTCTGGTCAAGGAATTTTTCGTTAAGGAAAATTTCTCAACTCCCTGGGCATAGCGTTTGATTGTACTTGCCACACAATCATACTAATGCAAAAATGGTACTTGCCATCGAAAGCTCTCAATTAATAACTGTGGAAGTACAGTTAAGAACACTAAGTTGAGAGCAAGCAATACGCTAATTGTAAAAGCAATAAGGTTGAAATGCTAAAGAAGAAGAAGAAGAAGACCTCGGGATCCAGAGGCGAGCCACAATCCCACGGGACTACACACGTTTGATAAGTGATATCGATTGAAAGTGTATATGCGGCATTTTATTCTCGACTAATGCAACAGTAATTATTTCATTCGATTTCGTATGGAATGAATCTTGGGCCCTTTGTGATTCATAGTTTCGATCGTATGAAAATCGTACGAATGATTTCCTGAGTGTAGCAAGCCATGAAAAAATCTTGTTTATACTAGCTTAGTCAAAAAGTTTTGAAAGCGATATCTGTGGATGTGATAGCTGACACCATAGGCATCTCAAATGGATCAACATGGAATATTTTGGCTGAAGTTTTGGGTTTCAAAAAACTGTGGGCACATTGGGTGCTGCATTTGCTAACAATAAAACAAAAACACGTTCGAATGCGACTTTCTGATCAAGATTTGGACCAATTTCGAACGGATAAAAAGGATTTTCTGCATCGATTCACCACTATGGATGATACTTGGGTCTACCACCATGATCCTTAATCAAAATAAGAGGCTAAGGAGTGGTGTCAACCAGGCACTTCGGCTCCAAACTGGTAAGACAATCAACTCTGATTATTATTGTGACCTTTTGGACCAGTTGGATGAAAAAAAAATGTGAAAAAAGACCCGGTTTGCAGAAGAAAAAAAATCATTTTTCATCAAGACAATACACCTCCTCACACAGCTCAAAAAACCATCGTGAAAATCAGTGGATTGGGGTACGAATTGTTGCAGCATCCACCTCATTCGCCAAATTTAGCTCCTTCTGATTTCTGGCTGTTCTCACACCTAAAAAAATTCCTTCGTGGAAAGTATTTTTCATCAAACGAAGAGGTTATAGCCGTCGTAGAGGAGTATTTTGCACGCTTTCCAGAAAATCACTTCCGTGATGGGACTACAAAGTTGGAAGATCGTTGGACCAAGTGTATTGATCTTATGGGAGACTATACTGAGCAATAAAAGTGATTTCCCGAAAAAAAAATGTCTTCATTTCCGCTTTCAAAACTTTTTGCCTAACCTAGTATATTATTAAATTTGTGCATTTTAGTACCGTGCTTCATATTGAATGCAAAACATAGTAGTCGCGTATTTTAACATTCGTTTATCATATGCAAGTCTATTGTCTGTTTTCTTCATGGTAAAATAGCTTCATTATACATATTTAGTATTTGTAAAGTTAATAATTAATTGGACAGAACATATCATTATGTTATAAGCATGCAGTTGGAAGCATCCATAGGACGTTATATTTGGGGGGAAAAAACAATCACGTGTTTTTCGAGTAATTTTTCGTCACTAATATTTATATCTCACGGCAGAATCCATGAAAATGCACCAACTCACATAGCAAAGCTTTATAGATTATCTTCAAATATTTAAGATACCTTTTTTATTTGAGTTTCGAATTAGTTTTGTGCGTAGAGGATTCCCAAAATAGTAAATTTGATCATGTTATTGCGCTTCATAATTTCCATGGTCTTAAGCAACAAAGCAAGTTATAGCCAAATATTCGTCTCACTTTTCTTGATATTTTGTGTGATAATAATTTTAATGTGCATTTTCTAGATTAAAATAACAATAAAAACCGTTATGGCTAGCACCCACTGGAGACCATATCAAGGTAACACCCACTGGACATCAAAGTAGCATTGCTTTCTAATGCCTCTGAAGTTCAACTCAGTGGACGCAGTGGTTCTACGCCCCAACAAAAAATGCCTCTTTGTTGTATTCACTGTTACATTATTTTCTTAGAACCCAAAAAAAAACTAAATGATCAAGTTGCAAAAGTACTGATTTCTCCCGTATTTATCATATAGATTTGAAAACTATATTGGTAATGTGAATCAATTTCATTCGAAGTTAGCTTTGCAGATATTTTCACCAATTATGCTTAAATTTAACAACAACCTTTCGGGCCGATGACCATGAGTACAATGACGTTACCCAACCAAATAGTCGAAAATTGAGGACAAAAAGCAATCGCCACATCACTTAGGCAAGACAAAACAATGCTGAAAAGAATTGGTCCTGCTTACAATTATTGCTTTACGCTAAACACACTTGTTAAATTATATAATACCATACCTCCACGGTAGTCAATTGCCAACTTCCATGCGGTAATTGCGCCATTTTTATTGTTTTGTCGCATCGTCATATGGAAATTGTGATTCGACCGATTTTAAGCACGTTCAGATGTTTGTTCAGCTCGTTTTCTGCAGCCTTAACCACTTCAGTGAATGTCATTTTCCATTATGTTTGAGCAATCTCTGGAAACGAAAACAGCAGGAGGTGACTATGTATGACATTGTACTCCCCGTGCTCATGGTTAGATAATTTCACGATATCGCCAGCTTCAAGCATCGTTGGAAGATTTAACCATAAACTTTAGTTATTTTGTAACAAACGATGGTCATTTCAACTGGCAACAGTACAGTTTCTGTCTGCTACTGAAGCCTCTCGTCTAGTCAAAGTCTGGTCTATGCCATGCTTCATTCATATATCCAGATGAAAAATGCCAGCTTATGAAAACCCAGTCATGCAATACCGTTCTGCCCGTATAAGCTTCTAATTGACTGGCTTAATCTTCCCATGTGTTAACTCAAAGCACTATATCGTGCTCAGAATTAACTATTCCCATACTCACCAAACAAACCACACTAGACGATTGAGAATGCATTTTTCCTCGATCATGCGAACATTGTATATGCATTGCTAATGAAAATTCGATTGTAAATCAAATGGTTCGGGCAATTCAAACCATTGCCCGACATACGTACAAAGTAAACTCCCCTGGTGTGGCAACTCCAAAGAATAGGAAAAAAAGACGAAAAGTTTTTTTTCTTCTAATAATACCATGGAACACATGCATGCAGATTTCATGCAGAATAAGTTCAATGTTTGAAAAATCATACCCAAGCATCTTCGATTTCCATTATTTTGACTATAAAGATTAATTATATACAATAGCGTATGTGTTTTAAAACACACTTAATTTGGAGTGGTGGGTAGGCTTTGCTGTCACGTTTTCGTTCGTATTGAGTTTATCAATTATAATCGATACGTGTGCTGGAGGTTGCTCTGTTCGATAATTCATAGGTTTTCGAAACTATATTTGAAATGCCTAAAAAGACTGGCTTATTACTGACCACCGTGATTAGCTCTTACAATTGCGAAAATATTGCAGTTGAGAATATAGACTGTCCTAGAAATTATAAGCACAGTTTCAAAACGCAAACACACTTTTCCATATACATAAAACTAATAAACGATCGATAAATTTTTATAAATCGGTCCATAAAAACGTATTGTTTACCCATAACTCTGATGAATATCTATAAAAAAAATGGAAATGACCCTTATAATTTATCAATTTAATCCATACTTTATATAAAGTTTGGCAATAAAATGTCTCAAATGTATAGTTACATATCTAAGCAATGATCGTAAAAAACTTACGGATTCCATATAAACATATTGCAAATGAACCATAAAAGGTTCAATTGCTTTCCTCTAACTTGCAAAATTGATCCGTGAAATGTAAACTTTGTGCTAAAAAGTATATTCAAATGATCCATATATTATTAAAAATGTGACCGTGACTTACTTTGGCGTGAGAGGTATGGATGTTAACCACTACGCCGCGGGTCGCTCCCTCCATAACTAAATTGCTATTGATCCTTCGAACGATGAATAAAAAACCATAAACTTGTAAAAATTATCCACAACAAATCAACTTTGTATTTGAAACCATATATGTATCATCCATAAACTATGCCTGCATTTTGCAAGTTTTTGAATCTACTTTATTAAATTTTGAATCGTTAGTACTCGGATTTAGTGACATGCCCGTTCCTTTGGTTTTCAGGGTGAAAAGCCGATGTTTCCGATATCCGAAGTGTTAGTATAGCGTTAATTCGATTCCAAGCAAACGACTGATTCAATGTACAAACCGGTAATTGGGCCGAACAGCCTGCATACTGTATCGAACGATAACGGCCAATGATGCGTGAACTTTGCCGCCTCCCGTGATTTAGTAGTCCGAAGTACCTTCTTTCCCCATAAAGACATCCATAATCCCACTTGAAGATCACCTGATCAACGAACAGAGAATCAAATCAACCATGTTCTTATAGACGGGAAATTCTTCTCCGATATCTTCAACGTTCGCATCTAACGCTGTGCGAATCTATATTCAATACACGGACCACTACCTGGCTGCAGAATGTATGCGCTCAAAACTCTTGACGGTGTACAACACGCGTCGAATTCGGACGCCACGCCTAACATTGAGCTACTGCGGGTATCCGAAGATGCCCAGGTATACGCCAACAGCTAGAAGCAGCCCTACCAACGGAAGAGCAGCTTAGCACTGCTACTCTTGGAGAGGACTGGAGAGATATTCGAACCGCCATTGGTAGCACTGCAGTAGCGACACTAGGTACTTCTGCACCGGATCGAAAAAATGACTGGTTTGATGGCGAATGCAAGCAGTTAGTAGAGGAGAAGAATGCAGCACGGACGAGAATGCTGAAACACCGTACGAGAGCGAATGTGGAACGGTACAGACAGGCACGAAACAGGCAAATATAATTTTCGAAGCAAAAAGCGCCAATGGGAAGATCTAGACCGCAAAGCAATGGAAGCACTGTACCGTGCTCACGACACATGCAAATTCTATGAGAATTCGGTAAACTTCTCACAGAAGAGTGTGGGGTGACTGAAAGGTGGAAGCAGTACTTTGACGAGCACCTGAACGGCAATGCTACAGCGAACGAAGGCACGGTAATAAGTCTAGGAACAGGCACAGAAGATGTCAGGATCCCGTCAGGAAGTTGAGGGGGAAATTGGTCGGTTGAAAAACAACAAAGTTGCTGGTGTTGCCCAATTTCCAAGAGAACTATTAAAATACGGTGGTGAAGCACTGACAAGAGCGCTGCACTGGGTGATTTCCAAGATTTGGGAGGAAGAGTGTTTCCCGGAGGATTCAATGGAAGGTATCGTGTGTCTCATCTATAAAAAAGGTGACAAGCTGGATTGCTGTAACTATCGTGCAATCACGCTACTGAGCGCCGTCTACAAGTTGCTCTCCCAAATGTTATGCCGCGGGCTGGCACGTGCCCACACATCATCTTTTCATCGATTTCAAATCAATAGATCGAGACCAGTTATGGCATATAATGCACGAATATGAATATCCAAAAAAAAAACTGACGTGGTTGATCAAAGCAACGATGGCTCGAGTGATGTTTGTGGTCCGAGTATCAGGGACACTCTCGAGTCCCTTCGAATCTCGGAAACGGTTACGGCAAGGTGATGGATTGCCGTGTTTGCTATTTAACATTGCATTGGAGGGTGTGATTTGAAGAGCTAAGATAGACACAAGTGGCACGATCTTCAGGAAGTCTGTCGGACTTTTTGGCTTCTCCGATGACGTTGATTTCATAACACGTAACTTTTATACGATGGCGGAAACGTACATCAGACTTAAGGCTGAAGTTGGTAGGATTGTGATTAATGAGTTAAAAACAAAATACATGAAGGGAAGAGGCTCACAAGAAGACAATGTTAGCCTCCCACCACGACTTCAGATCTACGGTGATGAAATCAAGATAGTAGACGAATTCGTGTATCTGGGCTCATTGGTGACCGCCGATAACGATACTAGCAGAGAAATACAAAGGCGCATTATGGCTAGCAATCGTGCCTACTTTGGACTCCGAAGAAGCTACGATCGAACAAAGTTCGCCGAACTACAAAGTTGACCATTTACAAGACATTAATTAGACCGGTAGTCGTCTACGGCTACGAAACATGGGCATTGCTAGGGGGCATTGGACCAACGGAAGATGTTGCGTACGATTTACGGTGGAGTGCAGATGGACGACGGAACGTAGAGAAGGCGAGTGAACAACGAATTGCATCAGTTGCTGGGAGAACTTCCCATAGTACACACCGCAAACATCGGTTGACTACGATGGGCCGGGCATGTCGTAAGAATGTCGGACGACAGACCAGTTAAACGGATTCTCGCAAACGAACCGACGGGCATAAGAAGAAGAGGCGCGCAACGAGCAAGGTGGATCGATCAAGTAGAAGGCGACCTGCTGACCCTTCGCAGATAGCGAGGCTGGCGAGGTGCATCCATGAACCGAATACAATGGAGACAACTTCTGTGTACAGCAGAGGTCACACCGGCCTTGGTCTGATTGGTAAGTATGGTAAGACTTATTCAAGCGCTAGCCCGGTGTAATGCAAACGGAAATATTTTTAGTTAGATCTGACGATCGATAGCGAGTTGGACGGCAAGCGTTTAGTAAAATTTTCTGAAGTAACAGTTTGATCAAGTCTTAAATTTGACCTGTAGTTCCTTACGCGCACGAGAACTCTTTACCAAATTTCTAAGCAAGCAAGTGTCGCACGTGCGGTCTTAAAGGAACGTGAGATCATCAAAAGTATGTAAGTTTTCTGAAAAGTGGCAGAATCTCCTAAGGCCATCGTAATGCTTCTTTTACAGCAATATTTCAACCGCATAACTAAGGGAACGGGCATGTCACTCGATCTGAGTAGTAGCGCAGTTAAGCATCGAATTCCCTATTTCTATTGCCAAAATTTAAAAAGTATTGCCCAAAATTGGAAAAATTGCAGATATAATTAATGAACCGCACCTATAATCTGAAGTGCACAATATTGGTATGGTACGAATCAGTTTTTTAATCTGTTGGTTATTATGGAGCATTGGAAATCCCTCTCCTAAGTCAAGTTTTTCACCTTGCCGTTGGTGAGATGGCTATAAACCTACATGTGAGATCAAGAATTTGACCAGTAGTGAGAGTATCACATATTCTGCTCATTTTTATTTCACCGCCAAGTGGTAGGACGTTTATATCAGGGCACAAACATGGTGTGATACTGGCAATATATACTTCAATTCACTTTTATACTTTTAACGCTGTGCGCTGTATCGTGTTGCAATATGTTTGTTTGGCTTCTGTGGCGTGGCCCAACCCGGTACCAAATGCCCTTTAAGATGCTGTGTTGGAAGTGAATTAGATTTGATGCCATACTAACTGCAATGACAGCATTTAATTATGAATCAGCATCGAAAATTTTCATCCCGGTGACTCAACACGCTAGTGTTATTTTGGAGGCGGCTTTTGTTGAGATCTATCTGATTATAATTATACAACAATATCCTATTTTCAAATAATACTAAATACGTGTCTGGTTTGGAAGTTTTAAATTTCCAAATCTGGAGCTATATTGTAGTACCCTTATCCAAATGATATCGGTAAATTTACAGGCGGGGCTTATTGTATGTGAATGTTATCTTGTACTGGTCGTGACTCTCCAGACATTTTAAAAATGGGTTAATGGATCTGGAATAGAACTAACACTTTCTAGCTCTTAGAGCTGTTTTCAATGATCACTTAAAAGATTGACCTTTTTCGCGAAATCGAATATCCATCGGTTGGAGTATTCAGCACTGTCAATAGGAGATGAGCGGTTACGCATATTGCGAGTCACCCTCCACAAGGTGGTCATCGAGGTTTCTCGTCAGAGTCCTTTGATAAAATTTCGCCAATAAGCTCCAAGAGCTGGTCTCCTTTTGAAGGGTGCACTTGGAACTTTTCTTTTTTGTGCTTCAAAAGCGCTTTTGTAGATCAGATCGGCCATGTCATCGGTGATGGAAACATGCATTCCGGAGGCAGGAAGACGGGGGACATTACTGGTGGCGAGCGTGATGTCCTGCGGGTCTAGCTACTCGTCGGAAATCGTTGCTAAATTGGAAACGAAACAATTCCGGCAATTCCGGCAATTCCGGCAATTCCCGGATGCAATCAACTTCAAGCAAACCATCCGTCATCGTGGAGGGCAAACAGGATTCCATCCGCTGGTCATTAACGCGACACAAAATACTTTTGTGTGGGATTTAAGGCTTTTTTTGGAAGTTTCTCGCCACATGATTTTACACTACACTGTTCTCCTTTATTTTTAACTACAAACGCTGCGATTGATCAACTTTCTTAAAAAAAACTCCATTCATAGTGCACCATTTGTAAGACCACGCATATTAAAAGATAATATGAAACTTTTTGTTTCTGCTATTGAGCTTTACACGCTATTGTGCATCCTGCTCGCCCTCACTTACAAATTTTGAAAACATCACGTAAACTTTACGATTGTAATTGGAAAACAAGAAAAAAAATTAATTAGCACTGCGGAAACACTTTTTCTAACGAGCAAGTTCCTTTGAATTACATTATAAAAAGCTAATCTTTTAAAACCAGGGACCGCCTAAAATCCAAAATCGTAGTTTTATGTTTCAGTAAAACTAGGAATCACATAAAAAATATTTCATAATTTGAGCATTGTTGGAATCAGGATAAAATCTAAATGATCGTTCCTCTGGAGGAAAATATTGATATTGCAATTGGAATTAGTACTGGAAACTTTTCGATTATCATTGTTCTTTATTTAGTTTTTATTTTCGTACAGTCAATTAAAGCCATCATTTTGGAGAAAGTCGAACTAAGGGCAAATCAGCAGCAATTCAATTTAGATTGATTCAGATCCACTTGTTGGCAGCTGTGTTAAGACTTTGTTAGCATCTTCATATGTCTAATTGAAAAAAGCCATGAATACAAGAACTTATTCTGAGCTTCAAGATTCGTTAGTTCCACCAGAATAGACTCATGATAAAAAAAATGCTATTCAGATTTATTCCGTGCTTTCATTGAAACGAACATGCTTAGCTGAGAACAGTTCCTAAATGAAGCTCAGCATCGACGGGCAGATATTCTTTATATGCATAGTAATGAAAATGATAATTAAATACGCGTGCGCATATGTTCTATACCGTTGAACTAGGTCAGGAAAGGCGTTAAACTAAAAAAAAGCGTTCAGAAGCAGCAGCCCACAATTCAACTTGTTTGTAAGACCGTAAAGAATTCATAGTTTAGAGATCGGTAAAACACGGGCTTAAACATGCTTTCATATTTGAGATTAATTTTCTCACATTCTCTTTTTTCTTTGACACAAAGATTAATTTCCAGCTCCGCCGGCCGTCATTCATATTCAATTTGAATGCAACGAAAATTGCTACACCGCAGACAACTACAGATATAAATAACAAAAATCAGCGATTCGGGCCATCTAACATGTACGTAATGGTTATATTATATACTATATTGGCTGAAGATTTAATTTCGGCTAATCTTTTTCATTCAATGGGATCTAGTGTATAACTACTTTCTTCGGTTGCCTTATTCAGCAATAACCACCAAAATAGGACGAATAAGCGAATAAGCATAATGGCCCCAGATTCCCATACAGTACCCGCAAAATGGAATGATCGATACTGAACGATATCGCGCGATCACCTTCGTTGGTAAGCCGCAGGATGGCCAAAACCATTTCGATTGGACATGACAAGAATTTTTATTTTGTGCATACTCATATGTGAACTCCAGTAGGGGCGCATCAAATCCAATTTATTTTAATGATTTCCAATTTCATAGATACATCTAAATACGCACTTGGATAGTTGATTGAGACTCCGATGCTGATACGCATTGGAAATAGTCATCGAGCTGAATTATGTGAAGAAAGTTCAATTGAGCATCTTGACTTTTTTATCTGGCTTCCAGTAGTCTGTCAATGACGACGCAGTCCACCCGGTTGATCGACATAAATCCAGAGAAAAGCACTGCGGGGGTTATAACTGATACACTTATGATGTTTGCGACATTATCGTGGCACACCAATCAAGATTGATTTCTGATAGATCTCAACCAGAATAATCAGAAATTTCCACGCGGTGCCTCCACCTAAATATGTTTCTGATGCGTGACGAGTATGTTCGCGGTGCGATGCATAGAATCTATCAAGGATTTACTTTACAAATTCAAGGTTCTTTGCTTACCTGTTTCTATTGTTCATAGACTGTTTCGATAACTATAAATACACTAATGTAGGCTGTGATTCTACAAACTTTGTTGAAAAAAAAATGATGTGTATTTTTTTTTTTTTTTTTTGGGGGATTTTGAGAAAAAAGGGGGGGTGGGGAAGGGAAAGGGGCGGAGTGGTGTGGTTGGGGGGGGGAGGGGAAAAAAAAAAAAACCCGAATTAATCCACCGATGGTGAGACTGAACCCTTCTTACACTTCACCAGAATTACGAACTCAAATGTGGCCAATATGGTACTGAATACATATTTTCATCATAAATTCCAAGAAGATCCAGGAATATTCTATATGTCATACATTCAGTTTATAAAATGAATTATTTTTCAATCCCGAACGTATTGTTCATCGATGTGATTAAAATATTGCCATTAATAGTCTTTAACGACCTGTTTATGTTAGTTATATAAATGGGCAAATTACATAAATATTAGAAATTCCATATAATCAGTCCATAGAATGAATTATTAGACAATCCTAAGCGTCAATTTTGATTATAGATATGGATTCAAGATGCTTAACAATGTTCGTTGAAAATTGTGTAGTTATAGTAAATGGAGACTTAGTGTAATTTTCGAATATACTCGTTGCAGTTCAAAACCGGACCACTCGAGCCAATCGATCCTACTCTAATTCTATTGAGTCGCATAGTGTGGCTAGTCCGCTGTATGTGCTATACAACGCACCAGGTGCGGAACAATAGAATGCAAGCGGCATCGATTGGGGTGAGTGGTCTGATTCGGGTTTGAACTGCAACGAGTATATTTTCATCTCACTATTATGTGCTCGCGGGTATTGCTTTGGCCATATCTCCATGAAGGATTATCCAATCATAATGAAATTTTGACCAGTTATTTGAGGTTTCTATAGCTTTGATTAAGCGCTAACAAAACTAAAATCGGTACACAAATAGCTCAGTATGTAATCGGAGACTAAACTGTTTGATTACTATTATAATAGGCCGTCAAGTACTGTTTCGTTGATATCTTCGTAACGAAATGTCCGAATAAAAAAAAAATCAATAGCGTTCTATGGGAATGTTGTAGCTTTCATTTGCCGTCAACAGAACTGAAATCGGTTCACAAATGGCTGAGAAACCGATGTGACATTATTTGTAACACACACACACACACACACACACACACACACACACACACACACACACACACACACACACACATACATACACACAGACATGTGCTCAGTTCGTCGAGCTGAGTCGAATGGTATATGACACTCGGCCCTCTGGGCCTCGGATAAAAAGTCGAATTTTCAAGCGATCTTAATACCCTTCTTTTGGTGTAAGAAGGGTAAAAAGAGAAGTTGTAGAAATATACAGTTTCAAATATTCAATATATAAAATGAAGTATTAGACAATTTTTTAACCGTCAGTTCTGACTATCTCATGCGTCATAAAACGTAACAGATGCGACACTATAGAATGCAAACAAGATCGATTAGTGCGAATTGTGTTTTCCGGTTTTGAACTGCAACGAATTATGTGCAATTATATGCTCTCAGGTATTGTTTTGGTCATATCTCCATGAAGGATTATCCAATCCTAATGAAATTTTGATCAACTATTTAAAAATTTTATAAGTTTAATTTGGCGCTAACAAAACTAAAATCGGTACACAAATAGCTCAGTATGTAATCGGAGACTACCACTGTTTGATTACTATTATAATAGGCCGTCAAGTACTGTTTCGTTGATATCTTCGTAACGAAATGTCCGAATAAAAAAAAAATCAATAACGTTCTATGGGAATGTTGTAGCTTTCATTTGCCGTCAACAGAACTGAAATCGGTTCACAAATGGCTGAGAAACCGATGTGACATTATTTGTAACGCACACACACACATACACACACACACACATACACACACACACACACACACACACACACACACACACACACACACACACACACATACATACACACAGACATGTGCTCAGTTCGTCGAGCCTAGTCGAATGGTATATGACACTCGGCCCTCTGGGCCTCGGATAAAAAGTCGAATTTTCAAGCGATCTTAATACCCTTCTTTTGGTGTAAGAAGGGTAAAAAGCTACTTCCTAGTGAGATGTGGTGGGTTGGGGGGAGTGGGGGGGGGGGGGGGGAAACTAATTAATTAATTATTCATTTTATTGGTTGAAATACAATATTGTTAGTAAATGTAAACCTCAAGACCCCAATTTATTTTTTAAATTATATGTTTAAATCGATCCAAATCGGCTCTCAAGCATTTCTAAATATTATTATGTTTTTCCAATGAAAAACCAGCATCACACTTTGTGAGTAGTACCAACAGCATCCTTACTGTTGCACTGAAAATTTATTTTCTTAAATAAGCTTTCACTCGTTTCTTAAACATGGATTTTGTACATAGAACAAATGTCTCGTATATTGTATTCATGTTGCTGTTTATCTATTGCTTTTTATCTGTTACACCTTTTTTTTTTATTGAGGAAAGTGGTTTTGTGAAAAACACCCAACTGTTGTTTTTTCTTTTTTGTTGTTCTGGTTGTTGGTTGTTCTGGTGGGGGTGGTGGAAATAATTTAAATGGGTCGAATTCGTCTCTCAAACATTATCTTGGTTTCCCAATGAAAAACCAGTATCACACTTCCACGTCTTCCTTTGGAAGGGAAGTAAAGCCGTTGGTCCCGGCTTTTATGTTGATGGGTTGTAACATGGTCTTCCTACATAAATTCCTTCCCTGGTAAATAACGAGCCATTTTCTTTCTTGATGTTAGCAGTAACCTTCTAAACAGTAGTGAAATTTTTAAGAACTATTAATATTTAAGCTTATAGTATTTGAATTCCTTTACTATAGAAGCAATAAATATTGTACTAAATAAATAGTTCCTGAACATAGGCCTAGATGGAAGCATTTTAAATGGGTCGATACTCGCGTAAAAGTGTAAAATAATAATATTGGTAAACGTCAAAAATGAGTACGATTAATTTTGTAGGTTCTTTAAACCAAGCCTTAGATCCATTTGTTCATTTTCAAAGTACTTCGGCCAGAAGATAGAAGCTAGTCATTGTGATTTTATTGTTATCTACCTTTTTTCAGTGCTGGAAAAAAATATTCGATTCGAAAATAGTTTTCGTAAAGTGTTTGAATTAAAAGTAGTTTAATTATTTGCTTGTGTTTTTTTTAAAGGGTTTTCTTCGGAAAAGTGGCGAAGGCCTTATTCATAAGATGCATTTTTGTCTACAAAAAAGATAACGCTATTGTTCATTAATTTTTTATTGTATGATTTTAATTCGCTGATGGTGCACCTCAGCGTCGAACTGGCGCTTTTTTGTTCGCGCATGGGGTACATTTCCGGTGGCAACAGTTCGGATAGGCCCGCCAGCTCTTGATAAAAATACAGGGTACACGCTAAGAAAAAAGTACCAAAAATTAAGTAAAAAATAACTCAACATTGAGTTCAGTCAATTGAGGTTACCAGTTGTGTGAATTAAAAAAAAAGAGAGCTAGGTTGAATTCACCCATCTAGCCAGTACTGACAAATATACTCAAATTTAGGTTTTATTTGTGTTCGACGTTTTATACTACGTTTAAATATTTTATTGGCTTTTCCCGAACTACAACATCGTAATTTTTTAAACATAAACCAATTCTTATGTTTGCATTTTTGTGTAATGTGTCATCTTATTAGCAATGAACGAAAATTATTTTAAGCTTATCAACAATGTTTGCGAAAATTGATGAGGAACATTAATTATTGAAAGCTGTTATTTCTTACTCGTTTATATTATAATGTGAAGTCCAAAACAACTTAATTTTAAGTTGCAGCTTCCCAACCATCGCGTTCTGTTCGTGAAACGAAGGGTTAGGTTGAATAATGTGCTTAGTATTCTACTCATATTTTTCAGGAGATGTGGAGGACGAAGCAAGGGCAGTCACACAGGCCTCATTAAGATAAGAGTTGGGAATATGTGAAGTGATGTTACCCCAGAAGAACGATTGTTCTTTCGTCGCAAAGCCTCGAAGTTGCCGGATGGAATGGACGAAATTGCAGTATTTGTTAAGGAATAGTGAGCTGTTTATTTATTTTTTCTATGATGAGAAAGGAATAAAATTTTATTTTTGTTGGTTTTTGATGGTTTTTTTTTTCACCTTCAAATTGACAACGTATTTGTTAAGGAATAGTGAGCTGTTTATTTATTTTTTCTACTGTATTGAGAAAGGCGAATAAAAATTATCGATTCAACTTTTTGTTCGTGTATTGTTGTGGAAAAAAATGGGTAGGTAAATTTTGATTTTTTATATAATTTTTAGGTTATTTAATGGGAGTTTTGTCATAGGTAATTTAATGATTTGTATGATGATGATGATGATATAAAACTACCATCTATTGTAGCAAGGTAACTTCCCATAGCAGTGGAATAATCTGAAAAACGATTTTATCAGGATTCTAATATTGTTTGTGATCTTCAATCTCCTGTATGAAGGGCCAAAAACGTTTGGGCGGGCCCGTAAGCAGAGACACTTACGCGAAACCCGCGAATATAGGGAAAAGAATCTCCTTCCAAAAGCAAGTTCACACGCACAGCACTAGAATCGAGCCCTCGATTGACAGAATAAACCCAATAGATGGGGTCGAAGAGCCCGCCCTCGTTCCGCGAAATGTTAACAATAGGGAGGAGGCAGTCCCATGCTCCCTATCCAAATCGTTTTACTTGGGTGCCCTGATGGTCCCTCCCTTTCCCCGTTATATGTTATTTAATATTTAGTATATTTTGTACACACAATATTAGGATATCATTATAGACAAACATGCCAATTTATTCAAATTTCAAACTTAAATGATACTACCAATGGATTGTTACTGAAAAATAAATAAAAATTAGATATGAATTAATATCCTTCTTGTCCTGGAAAAGCTGAAAACAGAATAGATCATTCCAAATATCAAAGATAAAATTTCAATAAAAGATATTGTTTTAAAAGACATGTAGTAATATTTTTTTTATACTGTTCTAGTAACATTTCAAAGATAGCAATTGGAGTGAACGAAGATTCCGGTTTGATGATTCCTGAAATAAATGGCTTATCTTACCATAATGCCACTAAACACAATATTAAAATATAATCTTACATTGCTTATAAGCACATGCCAGTCTTCTAGTAGTTGAAATTCAGAAGTGCAATTTTAAATTAAGTGTAATGCTGAAATGCTGAAATGCTGAAAAACAAATTGAGCCTTTGATGCCCGTCGTGTTTCTCCCGGCTCTTACATGGTTTTGGAATGCAAAAATGATTCCAAAGCGTGCTGAAATTATTGATAAAATGAGAATGGGAAATATACAATATGATTTAAATGTACACGATCTTCAGTCGCACCCCCTCACTTCGCTATTGTCAGATTGACAACATTGCCCAGGCTACGCCAACCAGCGTCTCCATGTTTCAGCTGGCAGTCTTTTGTGATCATATGACTCGTGGAGGCGTGAGGTAGGAACTTGTGAGGACGAGAGGTCGGCCGCATCCTCCTTCGAAGTTATCAACTCACCATTTGAAGCCCAATTGTCATTTGAAATGTTATCACCCAAAATTATGTTTTCATCTTCTACCTTATTTTAACTTAATGCGTAAAACATGTGAGATGGGTGAAATATATCTAATTTTGGATACTTTTTTCTTAGCGTGTAGGGATAAATTTCCTCCGGCTTGCCTGCGTACGGTAGACGTATGATCGGGTGAAGTACTGGAACGCCGACACCCTCGCCCTGCAACTTAAGTTCGTCCATTGTCCATCCGAACACGCCCCGACAACGCGCCCTAAAGCATCGGTGACTGCGACGCGCAGAACATCGCACGCCAGTCTCGTGCCCCCCGATTAGGCTAACTTGCCTGACTACAAGAAAGAAAAACCTGTGCAGTGTGCAGGTTAGTACTTCATGGCCATAAGTAACCATAAAACACTTACACACACAGTAACACCCCCGATGCGAAAAGAATGAATATAATGTAAACTGAATTTAATTTAAATTTACCTTATTTTGTTCATTTATGTTACCTGAACCCTGAGGTAAAATCAGTCCGCCCAGGTATACATACACTTAGCATCTATTTAAATTATGCATACCTTCTTTTAATTTTGAACGTTCTTGAAATTTGGGGGTCCTCATTTTGCGTTTACCAAGCAACCGTTCTAAATTCCCACTAGAATTGTACTCATGCTAAAACAGCTTAGTCGGGCAACGTAATAATACACGACCAATGATCTCTCAATACCGAGAGTAGCGCATAAGCCACTGCGTTTAAGGCAATTTTCCATAGTGAAGGCAACGACGGTTACAGGGTTCGATATGTACGGTCCAGGTCGTCTTCCTGGCGTGACCAACCAGCCTCAGGCTGAAAGTCACGTTAATACGAAACAACAACAACAACAACAACAACACTATCACACTTTGTGAGTGACCCCAAAAGCATCCTTCCTGTTGGTTTAATTCGATTCAAAGCGGCTATTAACCTCACACGTAGAAAAAAAATGAACGAACTAGTTTAAAGTTCACACTAAATCGATATTTGCCTGGTTGATAAATAGCTTCGTCTAAACGACCACTATGCTGGCTTAGTATGAACTTGAAAAATAAGAAGCGTAGCAGAGTGTTCATCAATGTGTGCGTAGTTTGATGGAGATTTATTCAAAACCAAGAGTGAAGTGTTTACCCGGCCTGGATTTGTTTTTGCGTTGTCAACTGCCAAGCTAAAAACTAATAACATCGCAAATTTCTTAAGTCTTCTTAGGAAAAATTGAAATTCAAAGTACAGCTTCACCTTGTGATCACCTCACACTCATCTATGAGAAGGTTACCTTCCAATTCTCTGCACATATCGGTTTGTGGTACGTAGCCTTTGCTCGAGGTGTTCAACTTCTCGTAAAATTTGCTTCGCGGTCTCAGTTCTTCCATAAGGCGTTTTTTCCTTTGAAGAATAGAGTTTTGTCTGGTCCGTGCCTGTCTGTACCGTTCCACATTTGCTTTCGTACGGTGTTGCAGCGTTCCCGTGCTGCATTCTGCTCCTCTAACGTACGGATAGTGAAATCTGCACACATTTTCACAGCCCTGCTTCAATCACAACCCTAACGATTCTACAGCTGATCGATGTCAAGTTTTTAACAGCTCTGTCATACTTCAGTTCCAAGTGTTCAAGTTGTCGGTAATCTATTACAAGACGAAACATGAGTAATCAGGAGGAACAACGCCGGAAACTCATTCGTAATTTTTGCAACGCTCATCCAGATTGGCCGAAATCGAAGGTAGTGCGTCATTTTATGGACATGGGAATAAGTCGTCGAACCATATACAGCATTCTTTCGTCCTACCAAATGCGAAAAACAACAACTCGGAAGATCGGTTCAGGAAATTGGTCAAGTTTGAGAGATTCTTCAGTGAAACGAAATTTAATACGGTTGACAGAAGGTCGGGTGGCAAAGTCGTACAGAGAACTTGGAAAAAAGTTTAATTGTCACCACCAAACTGTCAAAAAGGTTTTGGATGAAGCTGGGATCAAGAAGCGGTCAAGGAAAGTGAAACCGAAAGTGTCAGAAACTCAAGCTGCTGTTCAGAAAGTACGATTGAGAAATGCATTAATTCCGAAATGTTTTTCAAGCGAAAAACGATGTACTTTGCATCATGGATGACGAGACTTATTTCACGTTGGATGGAAATGAATGGCAAGGAAAATACTTCTACGACAGTCCCAAAGCACAGGTGAAACAAGATGTGAAGTTTGTTGAACATACGAAATTCCCAGGGCAAATATTGCTTTGGTTGGCAATCAGTCCACTTAGAATGTCAAAACATGTTTTCTTTGAATCGGGGTTGGCCATCACCGCAAATCGTTATATTCAAAACTGCTTGCCTAAGGTGAAACAGTTTATTTCTCAAAAACATCGTGGACGAAAATTAGTGTTCTGGCCGGATTTAGCATCGAGCCATTATGCGAAGAAATCTTTGGAAGCCATGGAAAGCATGAAGATCCCTTATGTGCTGAAGGATGAAAACCCTCCAAACGTGCCACAACTTCGCCCAATTGAAGATTTTTGGGCCTATCTGAAGCGGAAGGTATATTCAAACAACTTTCGTCCAAAAACTACCAAACTACTTCAGCAAAAAATAAAAAAAGAGCTCGCAAATATGAAAACATTAAGTTTTGCGGCGTCCATGAGCAAAGTGCCTGCCAACTGCCGCAAGGCTGAGCGAATTGGTGTAAATTTTTTTCTGCATTAATTTGTTTGTTTATATGAACAACTAAAATAAAGAGTGATTGCTTTTGCTTACAAATAAAAAATATATGGCCTTTTTACTTTTGTGCAGATTTCACTATCCATACGTTATTAACTGCTTGCATTCCCCATCAAACCAGTCATTTTTTTCGGTTCGCCCACTATTGCAGTGCTACCAATGCAATAACGGTTCGAATATATCTCCAGTCATCTTCAAGAAAAGCTGCGCCAATCTACTTTTCCGTTGGTAGGACTGCTTTCAGCTGTTGCGCGTATTCCTGGGCAACTCAGGTTTCTCGTTGTAGCTCAATGTTAGGTCGCGGCGTCTGAATTCGACGCGTGTTGTACCCTGTCAAAATTTTTGGTCGCATTCATACTGCTACTACTATGTAGCAGTCCGAGTCTATATGCGCACTGCGGTAGCTGCGAACGTTGATGATATCACAGAAGAATTTACCGTCGATTAGAACATAGTTAATTTGATTATCTGTTCGTTGTTCAGGTGATCTCCAAATGGATGGTGGATGTCTTCACGGGGAAAGAAGGAACTTAGGACTACTAAATCACGGGAGACCGCATTCGTTGGCCGTTATCGTTCGATGCAGCATGCTGGCTGTTCGGCCTCCCGTCGTACCTGGGCGTTCATGTCACCAATGATAGAAGTTCTAGCCAAAACAGAAAGTTGATGGCGCCACGGATTCGAGCCCAGAGCCCAGATCAACGCGGCAAGTAATTTATCCATTTCAAACACCACTGTTAAGGCTGTGAACCAATTCACGAGTTATATTTAACTTTGGTTAAAAAGTGACACTTCGAAAGTTATGTTGCCATGTTCGAAAATCCCTGTGTTATTGATAAACCGGTTTGCGAATATAATGCAGCCACGGTGGTAAAATTTTAACTTCGTATCTGTCAGAAATTACCAAGCTCGGATAGCAGGGTAGCAGCATAACTTTCCATCTGTTAATCAAAGTTAAATTTAACTCGCGAATTGGTTCACAGCCTAAGAGAAGACTTCACGAAAGGGGACTGAATGGTCGAGTTGCAGTGAAGAAACCTCTTCTTTCAACAAAAAAAAAGCCTCATACGATTGGCTTGGGCTAAAAATATCAGTCTTACACTTCTGACGAGTCATTTTTCCACCAAATGTTTATGAATGATGTTCGCTTGGTATGGAATAAGGTGTCTAGTACACCGTTAATTCTTAAATTTGGTCGACTCAATTCTGAGAAAATCGGCCATATTTATGTAGAGTAAGTTTTGGAAAATGAGTTAACTTTAGGTGAAGTTTTAGTACGATTTTTTAATAACATACTGGTAAATATATCTAAGAAGTAGGCTCTATTCAATACCTGTCAAATGAGGTATAAACATAAGAAATTGGACGCAAAGTGGCAGAGAAACATTTTCATTTTTTCAAGAGGGTGACCGCAAAATTTTGGCCGGGTGCTTATTATTTTGATACGGGTAACCATGTAGCTTTTGCTAAGTTTACTGCCCATAAAATCATAACAGTCACATCTTGTTTGATTTCGTATGTGTATGGGATTATTATGCGTTATGGAAAATTTTCGAAAATGATGCATGTTTGCGGCTACTTTACATCAATCATATGCATTTTAAAGCACAAAAACCGAAACGATCTTAACGAATATACGCTAAGTCCGCGTATTGAGCGCAATAAATCTTATTTCCGACGCAGGCAAAAAATAATTACTATAAGTAAGTTGGTAAATTTATTAGTTTTGAACTTTAATGACCATAAAACTTGTTCAATTTGAATTCTAAATATTGATGCAACAATTAAACAGAAAACCATAGCATATATTTTAAAAACATACCCGATCAAAAACAGCGCTCCCAATTTTGGTGTACTTCCTTTCGTGCGTTTTAATTTTCTGGAAAAATGCAGCTGCGAAGTCACAATAAAAAAAAACAACTATTCATTAAGCTGATTAAGCCTGAATTAAAACCTGTATTGGAGTATATTGACAATGCCTTTTTGTGCCAAATTTAATTATTTTGAATCGTAAATTGCTCACCCATTAAATCGTCCACGTTTAGCGGCACGATTGCTGTCTTTTAATACACAACAAAATGAGTAACATGTGAACGGTAGCAAATCGTCATCATCATGGCATTGTCCACATACGAGTAGATAACATGCGACTTCCTCTCTGGAAAGCATTTCGTGCTTCAACTGTTAAAGGTGCTTCAATGGACGGAAATAAACGGAAATGAATTTCTACTAATCACTACGATATTACTTTAAAAGACTTTCGCTTTCATAGAGCAAAGGCTTGTACTAATGCTGCAATGCATTAGATACCGATTGTAACAAGCAAGAAACAAAAAGGGGTAACAAAACATCACTCTTAGCGCGTAAATATTTTAGCACCAACCGATAATTCGTTCCGACATGGCGCACTTTGCGTGACCAATGATTGAGACGAGAGCGAGAGTATAGTGACACACATCACCTGTTGGCTGAATGTATCAGTGACATTATTTGTCTTTCAAACTTCTTATTCGCTGAATGTTAGTTAAAGTTACTCTACATGCCTATCTGCCTTCATGCAAACATTGAAGCAACACTAGTGTGGCTGAATAAGATAATGATCCAAATTTACAAAAACACGCGATGCAACAGGAAGAAAGTCTTAGCGAAAGTTGTCTGCTGTAATACCCTGGTTTCTCAGTGAAGATTAACATATTATTATTATTATTATTATTATTATTTAGCGAGATTTTTACTTGACTCTCGAAGTCGTTTCTTGCGCGATATGTATTGTTCTTCTTCTTATTCAGCATTTCAAGCTTATTGCTTTCACAATTAGCTTATTGCTTGCTCTCAACTTAGTGTTCTAGATGCACTTCCACAGTTATTAATTGAGAGCTTTCGATGCTCGGTACCATTTTTGCATTAGTATGATTGTGTGACAAGTACAATCATACGCTATGCCCAGGGAGTCGATAAATTTTCCTTAACGAAAAATTCCTAGACCAGACCGGGGGAATCGAACCCAGCCACCTCCAGCGTGGCCAAACGTATAAAGCATAAAAACAATATCTAATTTTTTATTCCGCAATGAAATATGCCAACTGACATCCCCTCAAAATTTATTTACATTTGAAATGTCAGCCCGGTTAGCGAACTGTTGCTGTTTATAATTAACGTTATTCTGCTCCTTCAACCAATGGCTTTACTAGCATTTTATCCTTCTGGAGCGTTAAAATATATTGATATTGAAATCCAATTATTAGACTCTGAAACTTGGTGAAACCTTAAATCGAATAGTCAATATGTGGTAAATAAAATTAAGAAGTGTGAAGCAGTAATGAGTAATTTGAGAAATATTTTGAAAAACTAGTTTCAACTTGACAAAATGATCTCACGAAGGATATAAATACATGCTACTCATCATCGAAAAACCATTCTTGTAACAGACTCCATAAGCCATGGTTATCCAACATCAGTAACGCTATCAATAGCAGCAACATCAATAGCTGCAGCACAAGCAAAATCGAATATTTGTGAACCGTGACTGAGGCGGGGTAAATAACCTCCCATTTCGCTTCCTGTCTCGATACAAAAAATGAATAAAACAAACCTCTCAAAAAAATCCAAAAAATAACGATTTTTAACTCTGCTGCTTGATCACCATACCTATAGGTCAATGGTTGCCAATGAGCTTAAGTTTTGGAGTTGTAGTTTTACAGATATGCACACCGAAACACAAACACAACGTGCCAGAGTGACTAACCCTTAAAATATCCAATCCACCAGGTATGATCAGCTGGAAATTGTTAACTACACTTACTGCATTTGATTAAAATGTAATCAATTAGCAACCTGCCACACAGCATCTTGTGAAAATTTAAACGTGGCCAAGTAGAATGGATACTTTTTTTGTTTCGTTGCGTTGAGCAGAGTAGAATTGGAAAACTAGGAAAATTTTTTTTATTTCATTTTTTTTTATTTTTTTAATTTTTTTTTTTATTTTTTTTTTTTAAAAAAATTTTTTTATTTTTTTTTTTATTAGATTAATTAATTATAAAAAAAATGACGGTTTGAATAAATGGTTTTTTTTTCCGTAAAAATTAATTTTTTTTTTTTTATTTTTAATATATATGGTGGATGAAAAAAAAGGGGGGGGATGTTGTTTTTTATTATGTGAAAAAAAAGTTTTTTTTAGGGGGGGGGCAATAAACAAAAATTTCTTGGCGGGGGGGGGTTTGTGGGTTTTTTTGTGGGATTTTTTTTTGTGTGTTTTTTTTTATATTTATTTGTTTATTTGTTTATTTGTTCATGGTCTTTGATAGATTCGTACAGACTGGTTTAACTTAGGTGTACTTAAGCTACGTTTTTAATTCTAATTTTAAAACTATTTTTCGAGACATTAAAATCAAAAAGGTCACAAATATCATTAAATGCTCTAAGGCAGGAACTGAGGGGATTGTTGAAGCCATAGCACGTTATATGTGTGGGAACAGCAATGAGTGCCGAATACCGCAACTGACGCTGAGGAACGTTCAAAGGTATTTCTACGAGAAGGTTCGAGCAATCGATGTTATTTTTGATAACGTCAAAGACCACCAGCCGTTGTAACTTTAGTCGTCTTGCTGAGAGCAGCTCCAAATCGATTAGTTGACATCGTTCCGGATAGTCAGGAAGGAAGACAGGATCGTTCCATGGTAAATGTCGCAGAGCAAACCGAATGAAGGATTTCTGCACACGCTCAATTCGAATCACCTGAGACGTGTGGTATGGGGCCCAGATGGCAGCAGCGTATTCTAGAATACTGCGTACCAAAGCACAGAACAGAGCTTTAAGCGCACACACGTCGGTAAACTGAGATGCATTGCGACGGATGAATCCCAGAATCGAAAAAGCTTTGGCAGTTATAGTTGAGATGTGTTCATTGAAACGAAGCTTGCAATCTATGATAACTCCCAAATCACGTATAGACTGTAGACGGACTAGCGCATTAGCACCGATGGTGTACTGGTGATTGATCGGCGTATAACTGTTGCTAAATGTGATCACCTTGCATTTATTAATATTCACGTTCATTCCGTTCTCACTGCACCATCGCGAAAGGATATCGATGTCTGCTTGCAAGGCAATACAGTCCAAAATCGACTTGATGACACGGAAGATTTTGAGGTCGTCGGCAAAGAGCAGCTTCCCAGATGATATTAGTTCGCACAAGTCGTTGATGAAAAGGACGAAGATCAATGGTCCTAACACACTACCCTGTGGAACTCCAGATGGAACGTCGAATGTTATGGAATGTGCAGAGTTCACCTGTACAAAGGCTTTCCTACCGGTCAAGTATGACTTTAACCAGTCGGATATCCAATCAGGGAAACCCATGTGCCTTATTTTTTCCACTGCAAATATATGCGGAACGGTATCGAACGCTTTTGAAAAATCGATGTATACCGAGTCCATTTGATTCCGGCATTCAATCTCTCGAAACAACACGTTTTTATAGTATAGTAAGTTCGTCGTTGACGAGCGATGTGGAACAAATCCATGTTGGTAATCCGATAATATCGGATTTGCTGCTGCCAGTAAGATCTCGTGGATCAAAGATTCGAACAGCTTACCAATACAACAAAGAATCGATATTCCGCGATAGTTTTCGACGTTGCGAAGGGTGCCTGATTTGTGGATAGGAATCATTTTTGCAGTTTTCCAAGCACTGGGGAATGTTTTTGTCATCCAACGAGCGATTGAAAAGTATCGTCAATGGTGAGACTAACGAATCAGTGCAGTTTTTCAGTAGAGCAGGAGGTATACCATCTACTCCAGCTCCTTTCGATCCATCTATTTTTATTAGAGCTCTCAACTCTTCGTCATGGGAAAAAATGCCTAAACGGAAGGCGTACGTCGGTGGATGGCACATGACGGAAGCAACCAGGGATTGGTTGGGGCGATTCGGGTTTGTACACGCTTTGAAAGAAGCACGAGAAAAGGTTGGCAGCTTCGCCTGGGGAGCTAGCCGTAGCATCGCCATACTTGACATCGTTCGGGACGCCATTATTTGCCCTTTGATCCTTCACGTACTTCCAGAATGCTGAGTGGTTTTGTTTCAAATCCGATTGTAGTTTTTGCATGTAACCTTGGTAGTTAGCTGCTACAAGCTGCTTATACGTCGTTTCCCGGGTTTCGCTCCTTTGTTGTGAAATAACCGTATACGTGTTTTCCGCAGTCTGTTGCGCATATTTCTCAACTCGATAGTCCACCAAGGCTTCCTGCTGGCTCCACTCATAGCACGGCGACGGTGAGGGACGTTCAAGTGGAGTATTTCGAACAGCTTGGCGTAAAACTGAGAAACGACGGTGTCAACAGTTTGGCCTTGAAGAAGTTGTTCCCAGTCGACCAATGAGAATTCCGTATTGAGAGAGACGAAATCGCAGTGTCTAAAATCCAGATCAACAGATTCCGTCCGCGAATTGGCTAGAACACAACTATGCATATCGATTTGAAATTCAAGCGGGGGATGGTGAGGATCGATAGGTAAAAGCGGCGATATAGGGTGTAGTGATAATTTGTCGGATAACTTTACATATTTTTATTTACATATATTATTAATGTAACTTTTTCGAGTGTTAATTTGTATTCAGCTCGGTATTTCAATATAGTTGGTTATTTTGTGATTATTTGTGGTGAAATCATATCCGGCAAAACAGAAGCCGGTGAATTCGACAGATCTGCAAGGAAATATATCGACTGAATCATGGTAGATAATAAATATATCAATATTGATAATCACTTCTACTTTCAGAATAGGCCTAGATTCCATGTGGGATATACGAGTTAGTTATAAATATGAATATGATGTAGTTTATAATTTTAATATTATCATTATGCAATACCTGAAATATATATACGGCTGGATGTCTTAAACTACTTGATTTATGCTGTGCAAATTATTTCCAATTGGGTAAATCGGCAATTGAACGGTTAACAACACGCCAATTTTTGAACACTTGATAGACGCATGGACGGTTCAACGATTGGCAAGCTTTGGAGCTGTTCAACAATTGGCGATTTGCCCTAATTCGAAATATTCACACCTGTACATTTTCATTAGAAATGTACTTAGATTAGAAGCATTACAACCATTTGCATTAGAACCATTAGAAGTCATCAGATTTTTCTATACAATCTGTTTTAACCCCTGAAGGCATAATCTTGCCGTTTGTCAACAAACCTATTGCTACAACATAAATCACGAAAAATTACCCTTTTCTTTCAATATTTTGATATAACGCATGCAATTTTTAACAAAAATAAATTAATCATGCATTCTAGGGTTCATATCCCATAGAATTCATGTGAAATGCGTGTGGAGGGAGGTAGCTCGTCGAATCTTCCGGGCCGCCTCTAACCATCTTGCTATGAGGTACCAGGTGGTTACCCACCGATTGCCTGTCGATCTGCCATAAGACATTGCTAAAGTAGCATTATTGCATTGGTAATGTATCATTGCATTGGTAATGCACCATTATATTCTTAAAGCTAATCTAACGCTTCATTACTTGACAACTGTTGAATTGATGCGATCCCGCATTCATGATGTTGATTTTGTGTTGAATAAGTGCAATAAAATAATGCTTGTGGTTACTTGGGACGTCACTGCAGGTGACTTTTTCTCACTACACCAAGTGACAAACGTCACTTCGACTCTCGGAATAACCAATTCGGAATTGGTTGGACAACAATTTTACCTTAATTTATTGGATATAAGACAAAGTGTCCTCCGGTTGATACTAAGCAGATGAGCTTGAATATCAAGAGAAGCATAAAGTTGACAGAAATGCTTCTAGGGACTCTAATTTCACAAAATCCTTCAATCCTAATTCAAGGTATAGATTGCTCTTCAGGACGTTCACTTGCTTGTTACAGATATTAGTTTCAGTAGTAACTGTTGGTATAAATCTATCCAAATTGGCTCTCTAGTGTTAATATAAATTACCTTATGAAAACCCACCATCACACTTTCTTAGTGGCCCCAATAGCATCTTTACTATTGGTTTAGTTCGATTCAAACCGGAAATCGGTACAAATATTTAAATATTTCACTAGATAGCTTATCGTTTACCAAAACGAACCATCCGGTTATCTAAAATCCCGGTGATTTCTCGTGGAAGTGCAGAGGACTCCTCGGCTTCCAATAAAGCGAGTATCACGTCAACATACTCCTACCATTTCCTTATTTGACCTGCATTAAGGCGGGGCCGGCGCGTGTATTGCCTTTGTTTGGGATCACCAGATATTACACATTGGGTATGTATATTAGTCCCAAGCATCATCTGTTGGTTCTCTGTATAATTACAGCTGATCTGGCAATAACTGAGTAGTAACCTCGGGCGGTCAATCATGCTCATGTTCATACTCAATTCATGTGAAATGCGTAAGATTCGAATCGAGTAACAATTGAATTACAATTGAAAATAAATTATGTGCAATAAAAGGATGAACGCTATCTATGTGAGTTTCAAAACTCTCAAACTAAAACCATTATGGATGAAATCTATGATTTTTTTTTAATAAGATGAAACATTCTTAGAGTGCACCTCACAAAACTGATGAACGACACATCCCGACGACAGGAATGAATAAATCCTAAATTATTTCGAAATTAGTTTTTTTTGCGCGTTTTGCCGTTTTATTCGTAAATGAGTAACTTTGAAAAGTGAGCTTAAATTTTCAACTAGAGTGAAGACAAAAAGAAAAAAAACAGTGTTAGAGTGCAGGAATCGCAGAACACTGAGACGAAAACAATGAAATAAGTTTAAATATTCCGGTTATTAAAAAAAAACATGATTTCTGTTTACAACGCAATGAAATTATATTTCATATTTCATTGCTTTCATGCATATTATACTCACCGATTTATACAAGGACAAACCCTTTAAAACAAATAAAGAAAACATAGTGTTACATACAAGGATACGACTTTATTTCGATTATGTGTTCAACCATGCAATCACAACTAGTTTCTTATTTAAAAAAGGAAAGATCGTTAAAATAACTTAATTTTCTCAGTACTGTCCACTGGGAGAGTCGCGAATATAACAGGGTAATGAATGTAACGGAAATATTCGAAAAGAAGATAACGGAACTTGTCAAATTTAATCGCTACTCTTGTCTACCTCAACTGCCGTCTTCTTAGCGGGGGAACCTTCAACCTCGGTGGTGGCAGAGTCCGGTTTCTTACGTTTGATTAAGTGAGTGATGTCGGTGGGTTTGTCGGTACTTTTTACACTGGAAGAAGTTCCATTGGTAGCTGATGAAGTTGAAGACGAAGAAGGTCCAGCGCCGTTCGTGCTCTCGCAATTGACAATGATTTTGGACAGTTCACGTTTTACCACCTCGATCGACTGCAATTAAAAAGAATTTAAAAAAATTACTAGGTTGTATTTGGTATTGAGAAAGTCATCAATAGCTTGTTATAGTTTAATATAATTTACCATCATAGGCAATAAATAACATTCTTAAGCAGAATAGATTAGTTGAGTTTTTCTTAAGGTCTTGGGTGTCACGGGCGAGGCAGATGAACCATTATTCTATATACACATTATAAAACGTCGAAAATCGAAAGAGAATCTCTTTATTTACTTTCTATTTTAGTAAGAACAAAATAATCGTTTCAGTTTTCCGTTCTATTAAGTTTATAGATGTTTAAGGGCATGGCGTCAAGTCACCAGTCTGAGTACGACCCAAACCTAACCTCACCCCGAAGCACATTAAAGCGAGATTGGATTTGAGCACATGGCAGAAAGGGAAGTGATTTTTTCCGATGACAAAACGATAAAATCTCGATGGTCTCGTCTGCTACGCATATTATTGGCATGCGTTTCGGAAGAATCCCCAGGTAAAGTTGAGCAGAAATTTCGGGCGAGGCTGTCTTATGGTGTTGGCTGTTTTTGCGAAGAGATAAAACTCTTATTGCCACAATTTCTACCAGAATGGATTCAGCGAGCTATGTGAAGCTACTGAACATTGTTCGCTTTCCATTTATTGAGAATATTATGGAAAAATTCATCTCATCATCAACAAGATAACGTTGCTATTCACGTGAGCAAGAAGTCTTTCGCCCGGTTCACCGAAAGAAACATCCAGGTTATGAACTGGCCAGTCGGGACCTGAATCCTATTGAAAATCTCTGGGAAATCCTGGTTAGGCAAGTTTACAGTGGTGGACAGCCGTTTCGAACAACTCGTGAGCTACAAACATGCGTAAGAGACGACTGGCGGATTATTCCATCGGAAATGTTGGAAAATCTCATTGACGCAATGCCAAAACGGATTTATCAAACGATTCTGAAAAATGGTTCTATTTATTTATTTAGTTAGCACCAACAGGCTTAATAAAGCCCCAATGATGGTATTAAAAATATGACGTATATAAACTGGGGGAAACCCATATGGCATAAGGTCGTTGGCAGAAAGTCATTTGGCATAACAATAACTTTGCTAAGTAGTAATTTGGCATAATGCCGTTTGGCATAATGACTATCTGGCATAACACTCTTGAAGTAACACAGAATTGTCATGCCAAGTCGTCATTTGGCATAATGATCATTTGGCATAGTGTCATTGGCTTTTATCCATAGTAAAATATCCATATTCAAAATTTGCCATTAATACACTGAAATACACTTGCAGTAAAAACTACCATTTTACCCGATTATGCCTATTTTCAAAACTACGTTTATTGTACAGCCTTCAACATTTGTGGTATATTTGACAGACCTCATGTTGATATCAACCCACCATGGTTGACTTCAATCACAGGCATGGTAAAATCAAACGCATTTATAGTCAGGTGAAAATCGTCCGTTTTTACGCGTAATTTAACCCTCGAAACGGTAGTTTCTACTGCGGATTTTTTTTGCATGTCGGTTTCAGGGTTAAAATTGAAATTTGATAATCGTAGGTCTTCCCTGGTGTTTAACAATAATTTTTTGGATTCTAGGGGGCGAACCCGGCGTAGTGGTCAACATCCATACCTCTCACGCCAAAGTCACGAGTTCGATCTCCCCGGAGTAAAAAGGGGGGGGGGGGGGGACCGGGGATGAAAATTTATAAAAAGGAATAAAATTTTTTTTTGGGGGGGTGGGGTTTGTTTGTGTGGTTGGGGTGGGGGGGGGGGGTGGTGTTTTCTTTTTTTTTTATTTTTGTTTTTTTTATATTATTATTTTACATTCTATGATATAATTATTATACGAAATAATTTATTTTTCTCTAAAATTAAAATTGATGTGCTAAAACCATAATGCCAAACGGACTCGGTCAATTGCTTAGAAATTGATCTAATTTTCTAGTATTTATACCAAATTGTCATTATGCCAAATGTTTCTCATAAAACGTTAATTTACAGATTTTCACTCCAAATAATTTCTCAAACTGTTCGCTAATCGATGCCAAATGGCCATTATGACAATTGAATTTTGAATGTCCAAGTTATGCTAAATTATAATTATGCCAACTGAACCTGAAACAACTTTCATTTTCCGATATTTATGCCAAATGGTTTTTGTGCCAAATGACCGTAATGTTTCTAATTTTTTCTTTGTTTTATGCCAAATGGTCATTATGCTGAACGGCCTTTATGCCAAATGACCATTGATTATCCAACATCTTATGCCAAATTACCTTATGCTAAAAGACTTTATGCCAAACGACCTTATTCCATATGGGGTAGCCCCCAATAAACTAAAGTACCAAACCACAACACACTTTTTCGTAATGGTCTACTGCCGAGAAAAACGTGAAGCATCTGCGCAGAGTTTGCCGACATGGACATGGTAGTCGAACATTGTCGAGACTATATTAAACACTCGCTGCAGTCCTCCGATTGCACCGTTCATACTATTATGTTTCGTCGAATTGGTATCCTCAACATTACGCTATTGCGCAATGCCCGTGGTTGAACGTTTATATTAATCTGCTCCAGGAGGAAAGCGAAGCGTAAAAACCTGCGTTGATCAGATTCGGCTCTATTGGCGCCATTAGTATATTTCAGATTCCAGGCGGCAGAGCAATGCTCCAGAATCGACCGCAATAAGGAGCAATAAAGAGACTTCAAGCAGTAAATATCGGAGAAGTCTTAAAACATCTGAAAAATAAAGCCTAGAGCCACGATGTACGAGATGTGAAGCTTGTACGTCAACTGAGAATCCAGAATAACTCCTAGATCTTTGACGTAAGTCGCACGTTTGATTACCGTGCTTTAACGCTTGTAGTCGAAGAGAATCGGCTCCTTTTTTTCTAGAGAAAGTGATCCTCGAACTCTTCTCCGGATTAACCACCCTACGGTTGAAGCTGCACAAGTGAGCAAAGATTTGAAGCTGCTTTTGTAGGAGGTGAAAAACGTCGGACATGCAATCACCAACAGCAACTGTCAGCAGGCGACCAGTGAGATAGGAGCGAAACCATTGTAAGAGACTTCCATTAACTCCGAGCTTATGTAGTTTGGCGATAGCGATGGCGTGGTTGAGCTTGTCAAAAACTGCTGACAAGTCTGTGTAGATGACGTCCGTTTGCATCCTTTCAGCATTATTTTCCGTAATAAACGAAGTGAGACACAACAGATTAGTGGTAGTGGAGCGGCCGACCATGAACCCGTGTTGATCTTCGCTTGAGTATTGCTTGCAGGGGGAGAGTAGAGAGTCTATCATAACGAGCTCAAATAGCTTCGATACCGCACTCATAGACGTAATGCCTCGGTAATTATCCACATCTCGTTTAGTCCCTTCTTGTGAACTGGAAACAAGTGAGCAACCTTTCAACAGAAGGGAAATACGCTACTTGATGTGGAAATCCGGAACAGACGATGCAAGAGGGCCATCAGACTGGAAATTTGTTTCTTTAGAAATACTGACGGAACTCCATCTGGGCCAGGATTGAAAGATGACGGTGGAGATCATATCAATACTGATATCGATAGCCATGCAGAGGAACATTGTTGTTGCCGCAATTATCTGATCGTCAGAAAACATAACAGGTGTGAAACAAATGCAGATACGGCCACGGCTTGAGGGTCGTTGGGGAATGAGGGTCGTTGGGATTAACAAGCCTAAGGATGTTGCGCCTTAAATCACTTGTACGCAGTGGTGGTAAATGTACTATGTTCCCTAGTTTTAATTAATTCGGACTAGGGTTCGGTGGTAGATCTGATACCCCGTAACGCACCACGAAAAGGTGATCTACCAGCGTAACGGGTCAAAAAAAATATGTTTGTGTTTTGTCTAACCACACTGTACTTACGGTCTTTTTAGTATCTTCCACCTCTGCAATTTTCTCCATAACTTCCTGCTTGGTTTCCTCGAGATTTTTAATAGTTTCCGCAGTTTTTTCGTCCTGTTCTTTAGCTTTTTCCAGTTGAATGACATTATCCATTTCGCTGCATGCGGCCCGGAAAGCCTTAATCGAATCATCATATTCATTTTGCATCAAATGGCAAAGTCCTATTTTGTAGTAAATCTCGGCAATGATTCGTCGATCAGATTTACCCGTTTTATCATACACCGCCAGCGCTTTATCTGAAATATTTGATTTACAATTTAACAATGAGAAATATTATAAGAAGGATGTTTCCAATTTCAAAACATTATAATTGATTACGTGCTTCATGCAACAACAAAAATCATGATTAGTTAAATGTATAGATAAATATTAGTTAATACAAATAAATTCCATGACTTACTGTAATCATTGATAGCCAGTGTAAAATTTCCGTTCTCTAAGGAAATACTTGCTAATTCTGAGTAACATTCTGACAAGTTATCCAAGGATGATTCTCCTTGTCCTTCAAAGATTTTAACCGCCAGCTCTAGAATTTCCCAAGCCACTTCCAAGTTACCCTCGCTTTTCTCCTCTTCATCATCAGCCGTGTCTTCTGTTTGCTGTGGTTCGCCATTTGATGTCGATGGTCCAGGCTGTGGTTCATCTTCCATTTTCGATGAGGATTCTTCTTTTGCTGGCTCGTCGACATTGGAGTCTTTACTTTTAGCTTTTTCTCCCTCATCAGACTCTTTGCTGTCGTTCTCTGATTTGACTTCCTTGTCTTCTTCCGGAGCCTTTTCTTCCCCTTCATCCTCACCGTCTTCATCCTCATTACCTTCTTCCCCGTCTTCGTCTCCATCATCTTCCTCCTCTTCTCCTTCACCGGGTACAATCAAATTATTTTCATCTTTGCCCAAAGCGATCAAGGACTTGGCGTACAATAAATAGGCTGAACCACATTCGTCCGCCGTTGGACCATATAATTCCGAATAGATGGTGCAACAAGCACTCAGATCATCAGCTGCATCCGAGTACTGTTTCATGCAATAGTTTCGACTTCCACGGCCAAAGAGCTCTTTTGCTTCTGCCATCTTCTCCTCCTTCGTCACGAGGACTTCCGATTTTTCTGCCATTTCTCGTTCAAATATGTAAACTTATCTAGAGAAAAATGAAGAAAGAGAGAAACTAAATGATTATTATAATTTTATTATTGATAGATGGAATTTTAGTTTTAATATATGGAATGCAGAATGTGAAGTGAATAGAGATAACATTGCCTTTACATCGAATAATTGATACACTTGCAACATTCTTGATATGCCTCAGTAAAACTGGGGAATATACATTTACCCTATCTAGGAAACTATCAATAATAACAATAATCTTGATGGGATTTGATTATACGACTCCCGGCGCCATGGAACATATTTGTGATAACAATAAAATAGATTTTACTGCAGAAATTATCACTTTATTTATCAGGCATTCGGCCGCATTGCAAAGCGAACATTCAAAAGTGTGGTAATGTTGTACTGACTGATGTTGTTTACTTCGGAGCGTTTCGCTAAATTCCAATATACTGAACGATTCGAATAATTTCGGCAAAATTATCCCATTTCACAAGAAGTAATCGTTTTCTGTGAGTTTTCACGTAATTTCCTACATTCAGACGTAATCATGCAGTACATCAGATCTTTTTCATACTTTTTATAGAAACTGAAGTTCACATGATACTTTTAGAATAAAATTGGTATGCAAATTCAACCAACAAAGTTTCTGAAATTACACTAAAAATAACGCATAAAAAAAAATAAGTCATTTGTGCTGATCATTTGATTTGCTCAAATTTTATATTTTAAAATTGTCGTATGAAAAAAATAAAAATAAAACTTGTATAAATACACGAAACACTCAACAAGAACAAAAAATCATGCAGATTGGCAGACATTTATTTTAAAAATAGATAAATTAAAAAGAAAGTGATCAATGTTTCCCCGTTTTACGGTACTTTTAAGATGATTTTAAATAATTGAAATTTCAAAATAGATTATGAACCAGACCAAGAGGCCGAAAATCACCATAATAAAGCCAAAAAAATATAAACAGTACCCAATTTCGATTTTCATTAAGAGCTGGAAACAGTGATTCAGCCAATCCAAAATTTTATTCTGAGCAATTGTCAACAGTATTCCTCATTTCATCAATTGAGAGCATGAATAGAACGTGCCAAAAAAGACCATTTTGTGTGAATAACGACTATTGATTTTTGTTTAAATGCGGGTCACTGTAAGTTCCTGCTGCAGGAAACATTTTGCTACTGTTTGCTGGCAATGGATGCTGTTCTTCTTTGGCTGGATAGTTGCCAAATAGCACCTGTTGGATCAGTTACATCTCGATATATTACACTGCAGAGTCATTCTACCAAAATCGCAGCCGCAATTGTGCGGAGAGATTGAAATATATGCATCCCACAATGCATGAGCATTTATTCTTGAAAAGTAGAATAAATGTCACAAATGCTGTTGACGTACCAATAACTCACTTGGACAAGCTTACTCTTACTTAATATATGTGAAAACTGGAATCTGCTTCTAGTAACTCGATTTTACTCTTATTCAATTTGTTAAACATATAGACTGTTCCAGAAAGTATAAGCACACTTTCAAAATAACAAAAAAGTCATGTTTTTTTTCGAACATGACCCATTAGCTTCTGCACAGTGGTACTTCCCACCATTTTGATTACTTTTGGCCAATCTTTTTTAAATTTTTGGATGTCATCCGCTGGTTTTATGAATTTTCGAAGCTTTGCTTTGGTTAAAGCCCAAAAAGTCTCGATTGGCCGTGCCTCCGGGCAGTTCGGCGGATTCATGTCTTTCGGCACGAAACATACATTTTGACTTTTGTACCATTCTGAAGTGTCCTTTGCGTAATGACATGACGCCAAATCAGGCCAAAACACTACTTGACCTTCGTGCTGCCTGATCATCGGCAATAATCGCTTCTGGAGACATTCCTTAACGTATTTCTGAGTGTTCATCGTCTCCGTTGTGATGTACGGACTAGATGTTTTACCACACTCGCATATTGCCTGCCAAACCATAACCTTCTTACCGAATTTTTCGGTAAAAATTGCCTTCTCCGTTTCGGGGATGTCTTTGTCTTCGCTTACAGTCCGGGAAGCGTTTTGTAATCTAGTTTCACATACGTTTCATCGTCCATTATTATACACCCAGAATTTCTACACAATAACGAATCGTAGAGTTTGCGGGCCCGTGGTTTCACGGACGCGGCCTGTTTTGGGTTCCATTTTGGGTTTTTTCTGCTTCCGGTATGTTTTAGCCCAAGTCTTTCTTTGGCACGCATGACGTTACTCGACGAGGTCCCCAGTTTTTTCGCAACATTCCGAACGGAAGTCGCTGGTTTTCGCTTGTAGGCATCCCTGATCGTTTTATCGATATCCGGACTAACAGGACCGGATTTTCGACCACTCTTCGGCGAATCTTCAAACGTACATTGTTCTCTATATTTTCGAATCGCAGATCGTACCGCTCCGACGCTTACACCCTCTTCCTTGGCCAATTTTCTCAAGGAGAGTCCGCTCACAGTGCACCATTTGTGCACGATACTTTTTCGTTGTTCCGGAGTAAGACCGCGCATTTTGATAGGTAACACAAAACTGAGCACTTTTTTGATGCTATGTAATTCAGAAATGTGCAAACAAAAGGACGCAGCCAAAACATGTTGAAATATTTCATTATTTTCAAAGTGACCGTTAAAATAAGGTGTGCTTATACTTTCTGGAACAGTCGTTAGTATAGGAAGTAGTGCGAACCTGGTGAGATCTGATCGAAATATAAAATATTCTCACAATAACCATACTTATTCCAACCACATTGAATCTAAATGTAATATTGCAAAAATGTAAGAGGAATAGATTGCAGGTGATATAAGAGGCCATCCATATATTAAGTAGACAACTGACGACCGGGAAAACGGAGTAAGGCTAATGTCTACGGACACTTTTTTTTATATAATTTTATTAATTTCAAATAATGGAATTTGCTTATTCTTGGCAATCTATTTTGTGGGCGTTTATTTTATTCCTCGTGTATTGTGCAGATTAGATTTGTTGTTTATTTGAATATGTTTGCTCCTTGCCTTCCCGGATAAAAAATGATTATATAATTACATTACAATACTATACCATGATTGACCGCCCGAGGTTGCTACTCCTTTATTGCCAAATCAGCTGTAATTACACAGAGAACCAACAGATGGTGCTTGGGACCAGGGCTGGCAAATTTCAATTTCAATGAAAAATGACCTACGATGTTTCCGAAGTACATCTGAAAATCTCATCGGCCGAGAAAACGGTGATGGAGATTTTCTTCTAAATCTCATCGATTTTTTCGTCATGACAGCACGTGACAGCATTTTGGTCATCGCCACTATAAGCACATTTATTGATATAATTGTATGTTTCATCACAAACTTCAAAAAAAAATTCCACTCTGTCGATAACATATTATTTCTTGACTAATTTTAAGTAACCAAGTAAGAAATTTCTGAAACAAAATCGTATAACAAAAAATCTCATGACTGCATGATGTTGTGACGATGACAAGAAAGCTCTAGATAGTTCGTTTTTTTTTCGTGTCAGTGAGATGGCCTGTTTTTTCATCGTCACAGGATGGCTGTGAGATTTACCAGCTCTGCTTGGGACTAACATATATCTTTAATGTGTAAAAAATGTGATACCGACGTCGGTCTCGCCCGAATGGAGGTAAAATACGGAAAGGATAGGAAAGATAAAGCGCTATGCCCGATCACAGCCGATATTCGAAGCAGACAGAATGTTGCGTTATGCGCAATCATGCTATCAAACACGCAAACGCTAAAATTATAACTCGCGATCGAAGCAATACAACCGGTTTCGTACACACTACCAAAATGCCATGTAAATTTCTGTCCCCTGAGTCCGACACATGCAAGCGTCCTTTAGCACATAAGAATGAGTTCAAAGAGATGAGAAAATAAATTCAATCAAACACATCTTTCGTCGAATTGCATATTTGTCAGTTTCAGGAGACATAATTTTACACGAAATCTTTCTTTACGCTCCCCGACTTTTTACAAACATGAATTACGTCTCGTGTAAAATTCATAATTTCTAAGTGTGTAGCCATAAATCACATTTCCTTTAATAAACCCTTTTCATTTAAAAGAGTTGGATAAATTAATAAAGGTATCCACCGGATTATAAAGTCTCCTTCCAACAATGAGTTTGGTCAAACTTCACTTTTAAAAAAGAACAATTTTTAAAAAACATTTTTACTAGCCAGTCGAGTACCACACACTGAAGAAGTTATAAGTCGCAGACGAAATAGCCCTATCTGTCCAAAGATAAGCTTTCTATAGTGGAATTTAACGGAATTTGCTCGCGTTTACTAGTGATAGTTTGAAAAAGTTTTCTCAGTTCTTTATTTTTTATTTTTTAGAAAGAGTAAATTAAAATTTTCCTAGTTTTCCAATTGGTTAAAACTGGGACAAGAAGATGCCCCAATAAATGGGGAGAAGAGCCCACCATTTCAAGACAAACTGTTCTCCACTCTCCCCATACAATTCACTTCAATAGGGTGCCCTAATGGTACCTCTCGTATCCCGGTTATATTAATTATTAATTATGCGTAAGAGAACATAATATAACGCTTGCATTAGAAAAACGAGACAAAATTCACCGATTTTTCATGCAGTTATGCTGCCACCTGGTGGTGATTCCACCGGTGAATCGTCAATAAATATAAGTACGCTATTTACAGAAAAAAATTACAGCTCTATCAGTTCACTTACGGAAGCCTTCGCGCATGGTTTATAATTACCGCCGGCTCCCCTAAGCGAAGAAGTTCGTGATCGTGCCGCACTTTGTGTCGGCCGGATACAGCCGAGCGGCCATATACAAGTTCCTGGCACTCCTGGAGAAAGGTGAGAGCATCGAGGGCAAGCTGGGTTCCGGCCGTCTGACGGTTTTGCGTGGAAGGTGCAGCAAGCGCTGAAGCGGAAGACGGAAGGTAAGGTGGCGAAACCCTACCGCGCCTTGGCCCAGGAACTTGGCCGACATGACATCGTCAAGAGCAGAGAGGTGGTAAATGTACATTTTTTTTGCAAAACAGTCATCTGCTGCGAAATTTGAGGCCCGCGTACCACCACCAGTTTGTGTGAAATTTTGTGTTGCAAACGGATTTTCTGGAGCGAAAACGCTCAGAATGTTGCAAAAAGCCTTTGGTGAGACTCTATTTCACTCGTACATTTGTTTGGCCAAAGACTTTAAAGAGGCGTGAAAGCGTGAGTGACATGCCGCGTTTGGACGACTCGACCCTCCGATGAACTTTCCGTGGTTTTTATGGAAAACAGCTCAATTAGCATTCGGGAGATAGCTCCTCCTTGATATCTCATTTGGACCGACCGTTTAACACATTTTGACGGAAATTCTGGGTATGAAACGCTTGAAGCACGACTTGTTCCAAGAGAGCTGAATTTTTGCAAAAACAGCATCTATTTGAGGTCGCTAATTCGGATGATTGCGAACGTTGTTAGCTATCCCACATTCTTATGGATCTTATTCATAACTGGTGATGAAACGTGGTATATGAATTTGATATGCTCACAAGTAACAATCGTCCGAATGGGCGCCGAAGATGAGCCGAAACAAAAAAATCATGACAAAGTCGCTCCAAAATTAAAGTTTTACTGACCGTTTTCTTTGATCATCGCGGTGGCGTCCTTTCTGAAGTCCCTGGAGAAGGTCGAACGGTTAACAAAAGTATTATTTACAAGTTATGAGACGTTTGCGTGAGGCAATTCGAAAGAAGAGGCCAGAATGTGGCGCAAAATTCGTGAATTTTCACCACAATAACGCTCCATCACCACCACGGTCAGGATTTGTGAATGGCCAAGAACTCCACCAATGCCATCAAACAAGCACCATGGTCACCAAACCTGGTGCAGTGCAAAGATTCCTTCTCTCAAACTGAAAACGCGCAGAGGCATGCGTTGTGATCATGGAGCGACGAAAAAAATTCCTAAGACTGAAAGCCATCTTCTCGCCATAAAAAAGATGGATGATGGAACAGGAGTGTAGCAAGTAACGCTCGACAACTATGAATGGCAGGAGACCGGTTATTTCACGTCCCCTACTAAGGAGGAGAGCAACGACGTGAAGGGTACATTTCCCACACGAAGTTCCCGAAGAAGGTCCTCTTGTAGCTGACAATCAGTGAGAAGGCGGTGTCAAAGCCGCTCTTTCTTTCTAGTATTAGTAAAGTTATTAGTAAAATAGTCTGTTTCATAAGAAGACGCAAAAAAAAGAACGGTCGTCAATGATCCTGCGCATTTGTAGAAGACTGTGAAGATCTTGGTCTCAAGTCGGACCATGAAAAACTCCATTTGATTGCCGTTGCAAAAAAAAACCCTGACAGCAAGACAATTTGTGAAAGACTGAACTTAATTTTTTAAGGATATCAGATTGTATGTTAATTACAGATTGCGAATAGATTTAGTAATACAAGAAAATATGCGAAATCTCTTTTCCAAAGTTTATAACGAGTAACTTTTTACTGAATGAAAAAAGGATCTATTTATTAAATTATATGAATTATAGCATGACAAGTATTATGTAGCATGATTGATTGTCAAAATAGAATCGCTTTACAGAGCCAACCAAATTGTAAAACAAAAAACAGTACAGAAAGCAAGCCATGACAAATGTTTTTACTCATAGTTTGTAATCATAACAATCTAAAAAAAAATAGAAGGTTAGATGTTGTTAGTTTTAAGGATTTAATTGTTTTTCAACATAACTTAAGTAAAAGAGACTTTTTTCAACATTTCGGTTGTCGTCATAAGTTTTTTTTTTGTCACACCATTAGGTATAATATGAAGGATAAATTTCGAGCCTATAGGTATAGGGTTTGATTTTATTTGCCTCACAATCATAATACCACAGACAACAAAAGCTTTCAACAAATAACTGTGGAAGTGCATCTAGGATACAAGTTGAAAGCAGACAATTGCGAAAAGCAATAAACTTTAAATGCCGAAAAAAAGGAAGAAAAAAAGCAAGATTTCTTTCTCGGATTAATTAAAATCCTACCTCGTTCTAAGTCGGATCTCTACTTAGTGTTAAATATACACCTCCACTATTTTAACTAAGATCTTTTTCTTAAGGATAAGGCTGATAGTATGACATGCATAATCATGTTCTAAGGCTAGAAAAAACGAGAATTTTGTTTTCAATTTTATCGACAATCCTAAAGAAGACCCACTGAGCAAAGAAAGGTCCCTTCAAGTTTAACAACGCCAAAAACACCCATAAATAGACTATCGCATTTGCAATAGTAGATATATGCCTGTCACATAAAGTGGAGAGTTTGATTAAATTATGTTCACATCTTCACTCACTTTCGGGAAACACAACTAAAATAAAAAACAACACTGTTTCGTTTCTTCCATGGACTTGACCTGAGACACAATTCCACACCGATAGGCCAATGTGTCCTATGCTACGAGTATATTCCAATGCTGAGAAACCGTGTTTTAGACATTTCATCGGTGAGCCTGTACATATAGCTCATAAATTATGAAAAGGACAACAATTTATCACCGAGTTCACTAAACTTGATGACTCTGTCGACCTTTGTTGGTCTATAAAAATGAATGTATCAATATATGTACAACTATCCGCAGACAATTTGTTTGTATCAAGCGTCAAAAAGGCACCATCGGAAAGAATACTGTTTATTCGATGTTTGGGAACTATCGGAAATATAATGAACGTGTACCTTTTTTCGGAAGGGTGGCCGCAGAATATATCCATAGAAAGAATACAACAGACGCGTAATTATCACATATTGATTAACCTGAACAAAGATGCAAACTGAGTATGATGTGGAGATAACTTGCCGGTTGAAAAATGACACAAAACAATAAACAGTTTATTCTATTGATTTTTCGCTCCATTCTTAGTGCGCACGCTTTTGGACCACACACCCGCTACCGTGTGTTAGTGCGGGAAAATCTCTCTGTAAACAGAGGGCGAAAACCAATTTTCCACAGTCTCGGTGGGATCCGTTTCGCCCAACAAGGACCATAGTATCGCGAGCACTCGGCACGAAAGGACTTACAACCTAGTCCGTCCTGTTTCGGTAGAACAAAATTGAAGAAAAGGAAAAACAGGGTTGAAAATTTAAGGATCCAAAGAATAGTGGGAACCAGTCTTTGTTTTTCGAAACTCGGTACCGCTCTGCCTTCTAGTATTGTCGTCTATTGAAGTATTTATTTGGCTTATCGTGATCAGCAAAAGGGAAAACCGTGAGAAGAAAAAGAAATAAGAAAGTGTGTCAATGCTCTTACACAGGGATCTACCAATTGAAGCGCAATCGAAGTAGAGTGGAAGCGAAAAAGTTTTTCACGTTCCTTGGCTATCAAAAAGTGCAATCCCAACATAAATCGTTAGAATTTCCTGCATCTAAAATTAAGTTTCACGTTTTTTCTTCTACCGCGCAATTTTTGCTACCGTATCGAAAAGTGTGTGCTTTGCATGTTTAAAAATAAAATCATTAAATCGCAGAAATATCAAAGCTACAACCAGTGTCACATTCCCGCAAAAGGCTAGAGAAAATAAAAATAATTACAAAAGTGTTCTTATTATTGGTAATAAATTCATGCTGCAATAGAAAAGTAAATTACACCAAGCAACTTGCTTTAGAGCGACGTAACAACAAAGAATCTGGGTTTCTTAGAAAAAAAAAAAGGATTACGTGCATGAAACAACAGTTCTTGCACTACTACATCTAGTTCAGAAAAGTTTATCAGGTAAGATTTCCGTTCACTTTAATGGTATTGCACGAGCTGCTGTTATCCCGGACGTGTGCTTCATTACTCGCTTTCGTATAGTTTATTTACTCCTTTCACTTCAACAAGGACATGAGTACTACGTGGAATGAGGGCCTCCAAAAGCAATATTTTTGTTCTATTGTGGATTGTCACCTTTCTAATAATCTGGTTAGATTTAATGTTGATTACGACTGCTATGAGAATGACACAGCGAAGCTTCTGAAGCATAACAGTTGTATTGACGGGGAATGTGTCGTTCGAAGTAGACCAGCAGCAACGGAATAGAAAGTCAATTACAATGTATTAAATATCCCATATTTAATAACTTGAGAATCATTTGCTATGCAGGTTCACTCATCTTCTACTTTTTTGGCATTCCATGGTTACATTTTCACCGTTACTAATTGAGACCTTTCGATGCCAGTAACATTTTTGCAAGATTGGTTGCAATAACAATCATATCCTATGCTCAGCTCAGGGAGTCAAGAAATTTTCTTTTATGAACAAATTCTTGACCAGACCGGGTATCGAACTCAGCCATCTCCAGCATTGTGTTGTTTTGTAGCTGCCCCTATACCAACTGAGCTAAGGGAAGACCCGAGAATATGATGTATGTACTTAAAAATCATACCCTTTGTTTTATCACATACAAAACAGAAACATACAAATTAATAGATTTTACTTACACCCATAAAATATCTCTTGACTATCTGTTTTAACTAGCAGCTCGAAAACTATTTTTGATAGCAATTCCATTGTCCAAATTTGCACCCGGCCTCCCTAATGCTTGAAGTTACAGTTGCTGGAGTTTGGTCTTTTGCGTCGTATGTAGAAATAAAAACAAAAAGAGGTTTGAAGTTTACTCCTACATCTAAGCACTGACCGATCTTTTTTGGCAGACATTTGAAGAATGTTTTCGCTTAAAAAACTCGCCTATAATCTTTTGCAAAAATAATGGTCAGTAACTAGGGGAAATGTTGGCTTCGGCAATGTTGACTATTCTCGGCAACCGATTTTCATTACTTTGATCCTATATATTATACCATCAAAACACTGAATATATTCATGTGATGGCTTGGTGAATTAGTTTTAATTTGAATAGTTTTCAAAAAGTACTTTGAGCCATTCCGTTAAGCCATATTCTCTTCAAATTAACCACATGTACTCTTTCGATAGTAATAGATAGAGGTCACTAGGCTAGATACCCGCACCTTGGACTTTACGCTACCCATCAAATCCTAAGCAACACTTGAGCCATCTTTCTCACACACTTTCATCCACTCTTTCTTCAAGTCCTGAAGACCTTCCCTGTTTTTGTAAGCCTGCCCTTCACAATCGCTCAGAATTTTACTATTGGGAGAACTTCTTGGCGTGTTGGCTTCTTCGCGTAATGGCACGATACCAGATCTGGCCAAAACAGAATGTCGCCTTCGTGGCGGGACCGAAAGAAGGGCAGCTGGCGCTTCTAAAGGCACACTTCTTTATATATTTGGCCGTCGATGGTGACGGTCGTTATGTACGGCTTGCTAAATTTGCCGTAACCACAGATCACCTGCCACATCAAGTACTTCTTGGCAAATTTGTAAACCTTCTTCTTCCGGAACTTCTCCAGAACATCCAGGTGGACTAGCCGACGAAAAATTCCATGGCCGGGGATCTGCTTGACGTCTGCTTTAATGTACGTCTCGTCATCCATTACGATGCATTTCGGCCACCGTATTCTGTTTATCGGTTCGGTTAGGCGCCTTCCTTACTTTGAAGACATGAAGTCCGGCTCACTTCAATGTCTGCTGGAGGAACCATGCGGAAAAATTGACCTTCTTGGCCACGTCCCGAATCAAATGGTTCGGATTGCGCTTGCCCCTTACACTGATAGGCAAAATAAAGTGCCCACCACATCGTTTTTTCAATTTCTCTCATTTACTTGGTTCAAATTAAAGTAAACACACTGTCTTTTTTTTATTATCTTATTTTTTATATTCTTTTTAAGTTTCACTTATGGAATACTGAAAAAAAGGAGTTTTACTTAAAGAAAATAAAATCAATTTGTGTTGAAAAAAAAAACAGTGACAAAATAAAGTGCCCACTTCATTTAGGCTACAGAAAACATAAATTAAAGTAAAATAAAAGCATTTCAATAATTGATGTGTCCTACTTTGGCCTTCAGGACCTCCTGCAGGCGCTTCGACATGCTCTCGACCAGGTTCTTTAGGTGCTGTGGATCTAGCTCTTCCCAGGCGCGCTCCAGGGCTTCAAAATAGTTGTTTTTATTGGTAACACCAGTTTTGTCAACCCTGGCATCGAGAATCGCCCAAAAATTCTCGATGGGATTGAGGTCCGGGCTTTGTGGAGGCCATTCCAGCGGTTTGATCCGACAAGACCGGAAGAAAGACTTGGTCTTCTTGGCAGTATGCTTCGGGTCGTTGTCCTGCTGGAATACGAACTTCTCTTCAAGGCCCGTCTGGATCAGCGAAACCTCCAGATTTTCTCGCAGGATGTTGATGTAAGAATCTGCCGTCATTATCCCGTCGATTTTCACATTGCTTCCCACTCCACCCCACGAAAAACACCCCCAGACCATCACATTTCCTCCTCCATGCTTCATCGTGCCTTGGATGTGGCGCTCCTGAAGCTCCTCTCCCGATCTGCACCAAACACGAACCCGCCGCTTTCGGTTAAACAGCTCGAATTTTGATTCGTCCGTCCAGAGAACCGTTTTCCAGAACTCTAGGGGCTTATCAGCATGATCCTTAGCAAAATTAAGCCGTTTGGCTTTGTTTGCCTTGCTGATAAATGGGCGCTTCCGGGCAAGTTTGCTATTCAACCCCTGTGCTACGAGACGGCGACGAACAGTTCGACCGGAAACTGATAACTGAAGGGTTTCCTGGATCTCGCGGACAGTTACCTTCGGGTTCTTCTTGACTTCGCGCATGATCTTGGTGTCCGTTCTCGCATCCGTTTTCCGCTTCCTGCCTCTGCCAGGGCGATCCACCACTGATCCAAACGTTTTAAGCTTCAGAAGAATTTTGCCAACCGCTGCCTTACTGATACTGTACTTCTTAGCGACAGCCCGGTGCGATTCACCGTTTTGCACATCACGGACGACCAATTTTCGGATACACAAGAGAATTGCTTTCGAAAGCACTGCGTTCTCAATTTTTTTCAATTGAATCAAATGCGATCACGTATACAAATGCACCAGGTTGAGCCGTTTGCTTCAAAACATGTCAAAATATCAAAACATAAACAATCGAGGGGTCTTCCAATGGAAACTTATCGTAAACATATCGATTTTTGAAGTGGGCACTTTATTTTGTCACTGTTTTTTTTTTCAACACAAATTGATTTTTTTTTCTTTAAGTAAAACTCCTTTTATTTCAGTATTCCATAAGTGAAACTTAAAAAGAATATAAAAAATAAGATAATAAAAAAAATACAGTGTGTTTACTTTAATTTGAATCAAGTAAATGAGAGAAATTGAAAAAACGAAGAGGTGGGCACTTTATTTTGCCTATCAGTGTACATTCCTTGCGTTCACGGGGTCGGTCGTCTCCGCTTTTCTTCCGCTGCCAGCTCGCCGCTGGGTCGTATGGCCCCCCTGAACGATTTTACCACACGGGACACGGTCGAATTGTCGATTCCCAACTGTTTCGCGATCCCCCTGTGGAACTGGCCTGGATTTTCCACGACCGAATTTCTTGTCGATGCACCTCTTGCTTGGAAGACATCTCGGTAACCACTTGACAGATTGCGACGATTTGTACATGTAAACACACTATTTTTACCCAAAATTTCATCAATTTTTACCAATGCAATAAAAAGTTATACACAAAAGATAGTGTTCTATTTTTTTCGAGTACAATCTTTAACAACAAGGGGAGCCTTGGTCCTATACCCAATGATTTCATTATCTCCAATCCGCTCGCAGTGTTTTGGGCGAAATATTATAATTTGAGACAACTCGATACGGACTTCTTCCAAATTTAGCAGATCAACAGGCAAACGGTGTGTAACCACCTGGTACCTCATAGCCAGATGCTTAGTGGCGGACCGGAAGATTCGATGAGCTACATCTCCCACTGTTGCGTGGCTTCGTTTACTTCATTAAACGCTTGGCGGATCATGATGGGCAAAATAAGCTTTTCCGGATCGTGCGTCTTTTTTCTCTTGCGGTCGCATTTTTTGCCACCATTTCAACTTTTGGGTGTACTGAAGGCCGTATATACTACTGCAAACCCACGTATCTGAGGTAAGAAAATTGTTAGTAGACGGTTTTTGTGTAGGTTTCATCTTGGTATATGAAACAATAGTGAGTGAAACTGTTTGTCCGTATGTTTATATTATGTTACATATATAAGATTGTATGGAGAGGCATAATACAGAAAGTTGAAACCAATATTAAGGATGCAATTTGGGCCACTCACAAAGTGTGAAAGTGATTTTCTATTGGGAAAGCAAGGTGAAGTTTGAAAGAAGCGGACCGAAAGATTCGATGGGCAACCTCCTCCTATAATTTTCAAATGCATACAAACTGAGACTTGCATCTTTAACGAAGTAGCGTGGTGATTGCTTCCCTAGTGGATCTCATTCCGTATCCCATGAAGGGATTTTGCGGTAGTAATATTAAGTTGAATATGGATCTGACGTAGAGATGCAAGTTGAACTCTTATCCTAACCTTAAATGTGCAAAACAAAGAAGGACACGATAATCTGTAAGCAAATGATAGGTAAATTAACATATTATCATATCGGCTGAAAAGTTCCCGGTCTGACACCCAGACAGCGCCACAAATAAAAAATGAATACTTTTCTAAGAAAGTACCAACCTTCAAAAGATAGCTGTCAAAAAAATTTCACGGCATTTCGACTATTAGTTCAGAAGCTACAGTAGTTTTAGTCACGCTGCTTATGTGATTTTCAAGACAATGGATAAAAAAGAGTTTCGCGTGTTGATTAAACATTGTTTTTTGATGTAAAAATATACCATTAAAGCTCAAACTTGGCTTGATAAGTGTTATTCAAACTCTGCACCAGGAAAATCCACCATCACTGACTGGTATGCTGTGTTTAAACGCGGTCGTAAAGACATCGATGATGCGCCACGGTCTGGTCGGCCAAGAGGGATGGTTACACCGGAAAACATTAAAAAAGTCCACAAAGTCGTTTTGGCAAACTGTACAGCGAAGTGGCAGGAGATAGCTGACACTTTAAAGATCTCAAAGGAACGCGTGAGCTTTATTTTACATGAACATTTGTCCATGAGAAAGTTGTTTTCTAAATGGGTGCCGCGTTTGATCACAGTGGACCAATAATTCCGATGATTCCGAATCCTGTTTGAAGCTGTTTTGGCGAAATAAAAACGACTTTTTGCGTCGGTATTGAACGATGGACAAAACATGGATTCATTACTACACTTCTGAGTCAAATTGGCAGGCAGCTGAGTGGACACCAGCCGGTGATCCCCTCGCCCAAAGTGGCAAAAATCACAACTATCAGCTGGAAAAGTTAGGGTGTCCGTTTTTTGGGACACGCATGGATTTTTTTTTTCTTCGACTACCTTGAAAAAGGCGATCGCTACATGGACCAATTGGTTAGATTGTACAAAGAAATCTAAAAAAAATCGTCACCATATGCACAAGAAAACAGGGCTTTTCCACCCAGGCAGCGCACCGTGTCACAAGTTGAAGGCTACCATGGCTAAATTGCACGAATTATGTTTCGAGTGGCTTCCGCGTCCACCGTATTCGCCAGATTAGGCCTCCAGCGGCAACTACCTGTTGGCAGACAAAAATAAAAAGCTCGCTAGAAAGAGATACCGCTCAAATCAAGAGGTAATCGACGAAACAAACGGTTATTTTGAGGCCAACAATAAATCTACAAGAAGGGAATAGATATGTTAGATAAACGCTGGAGTAAGTGTATCGTTCTTGAAGGAAACTATGTTGATGAATAAAGTCAAATTTTACAAAACAAAAATTGTTTTCATCATTAGACCGGGAACTTTTCAGCCGATGTGTTGTTACAAGCTCTTCACAGCAAAACTTGAAATCACTTTTGAAAATTCATGAATTTTTAATGTGATTGGTACCATAATCCATAAATTCCAATTATCATATTACCACTTCACATTTATGCTGGCAAAACTATCAGAAACTATAACCATTTCGCGCCTAAAATATAGATCACTCTCTTGCCGCAGTGCAGCAAACATACGATTGAGCTTTGGCATTATAAAGGGTGTTCCGATCAAAATTTGGTCAAACAGTTATGTGTGTGAGCCGATCAAAGTTTTTATTAATAAGTCAAATTGTTTTTATTTTTCAAGTTCAGTTAATACAGAATACAGGAGAAATATTCAGCTAAGCTTCCTTTTTACCGAATGCGAATTGCCGGGTCTTTCGTTTAACACCTGCCATACGATTTTGTACAGTCTCCTTGTCCACTTTATTCGCCGCAGAACGCCAGTTTGCCATGAGCTCACAACAGCTTTTTGAGTCTGCTTAAGCTTCCGCTTGACGATGGCCCAATATTGTTCGATTGGGCGGAGCTCTGGTGTGTTGGGAGAGTTCTTGTCCTTGGGCACCACTTGAACATTGTTGGCAGCATACCACTCCATGGCCTTTGTTCCGTAATGGCAAGATGCCAAATCCGGCCAAAATAGAACGGAACAATTGTGTCGCTTCAGGAAAGGCAGAAGACGTTTTTGTAGGCACTCGCTCAGATAAATTTCCTGGTTGACGGTTCCGGTCGCTATGTAAACGTTGCTCTTCAAGCCACAGGTACAGATGGCCTGTCACACCAGATATTTCTTCGCGAACTTTAACAGTTTAATGTGCTTGATAATATCTGCCACCTTTCCCCGTCCGGTTGCCGTATAAAATTCCTGTCCAGGAAGCTGTTTAAAGTCTGCCTTGACGTAAGTTTCATCGTCCTGTACCACGCAATCAAACTTCGTCAGCATCGTCGTGTACAACTTTCGCGATCGTGTTTTGGCCGATTGGAGTCACCGCTTTCTTGTAAGTCGACAGTCCAGCTCGTTTTTTAGGTCTATCCACGGTTGAAGGCGCCGCTCCCAGCTTCTTTGCGACATCTCGGACGGAGAGGTTGGGGTTCCGCTTGAAACAGCGGGCAACACTTTTGCTGTGGCCTACGGCTTTCGATTTCCCCCCGATCAAGCTTTCGTGGCTGGGTAACGTTCACAGAACACTTTTAATACGTTGGTAAGAGTTGATTTAGCCACAGTCAACAATTTCGCCAACTTGACATGAGAGTAGTTTGGATTTCCGCCATGCTCGTGCAACATTTTGATGCGTTGCTTCTCTTCCTTCGACGACATTTTGATAACTGAATTGCTAATCTCAAAATCAATATAGAGGCATGATGCTACACGCACACATCTTCAAAATGAGGGGTGTGCAAAAAAATTTTAATGCACGATGAGAGAAAATGCGTCAAGTTTAAGTCGACCAAATTTTGATCGAAATACCCTTTAGTTACATACATTCGTACCTTCAATACTTCGAAGTGGCATTTCAAATCGGACATGATGGCAACCGATTGTGGATTCTATAAATCTTAATGAAAGCAGAATCAGGGTGGCCACACAATCTTAGTTTAAAAATTCCCGCATTTTTCCCAAATTTTTCCCGCATTTTTGCCTAATTTTCCCGACTGGGAAAATGAGTTAATATAAATTGGATTAATATATATTTTTGAAGTTTTCGAGGAAATTGTTCAATCTGAAATTCTGACTTGTTTCATTTAGGCAAAATGACGGGTAGCAGCCGCAAATCGGGCTTCTTGCGTATTGCGTAACGTACTTTGGACTCTCATTTTCAAACGCGAACAAAAATCGCTCTACATAAGTCATTGATCTTTCAAGTTGCTAGAAGCATAAACATCGAAGAAAAATAGTAACGTATTCGAGGTTTGCCACTCCAAAATTATGCACGTGCGTTGCGTGCATATTGTATCAAGTATTTCTTGATTTATAAACGACGTTGACAGTTTGTAGACAATTTTCTGAGTTATCAAACTCTTTTTAGTTTGGTTCAGCACCATACACTCATTTATTGAAAATCCTCGCCCCATCGTCGCATTTTCGTGCGACAGGATGGGCACCTTTTCAACAAATGTTGTCAAATTTGGCAGCTCCTTCTTGGAATAACCAATCAATTCTCTCACTTTGTGAGCAACTGCAGCGCTGAGATAGTCTTCATCTACGAACGTTTCTGGACAGAGCTCCAGACGCTTTTTAGCTATGTCCTTGATGCGAGTTAAGACAGATGACGTAACGCGTTAAAGGGTATGTTAATGGAGATTCGTTGAGTAGCTACTTTAGAAAACCACAGTAAAAAGATCGACAGTCGTTGCGAAATGCCAAAACGTATTTGTCGGAAATTTTAGCATATTCTCTCGCTTTCTTGATTTAGAGGCGAATTCTATTTCCATACTAAGGGCTGGTAGAAGATTGCTCTCCGTCAATTCTGTTTCAATTAATGATTTTGCTTTGACGCTCGGGCTTAACAATTTTCAAATCGTCAAAAAGAAACGAAGCCATTGGAGATTCGGTCCGGGAAACGACTCGACCATTGCTGCAGACATGATGACAAAATTCAACTTTGGTCCCAGCATCTTATCGTCTACCGCGTCAACCACAACAGCGAACACTTTTGATCGGAATAGCTCCGTTTGAAATTCGGATGACTTTTCTTCAGCTTTCTTTCTTCCTGCTTTCTGACTTCGTCTAAAAATCTTCTCAAATGGGGCAATATTTGTAGTGCTCTTCCAGCAACTTGTTCATTTTCCAATAAACGAACTTCGCAGAATTTCAGTTAAAAAACGACTTAACATCATTTTTATCAAAGCTCACCATAGGTAGGTAATTCTAGTGATAAAAAATATCGTCATGCATCAATTGGTCGACATTTTATATTTCCGGAGAAATTTGCGAAACGGGAGAATCTGCTTTTGTAAACAAACATTTAAATTCGTTTATAAAAAAAAAAAATCTGATGCATTTGGTGTCTTTGTTATTGCTGTAAGTTGACTGGCACAATAGGTTTCTGTCCACTGCAGTGACAAATATTTGTCTATTATACAAATGGACTGAAACTTTAAAGAATTTTGAAAATCACAGCAGTATTACTACCCCTAAAATTTCAGCAATGCAAACAATAGCGATGATTCAGTCAAAAGAATCACCTAAGGAGTTCCAGTCAAGTAAAATAAAAACCTTTCACAGCCGTGTAGCCAGATTTTCTAAGCGGTACGAAAATGATCCACATGCCAATGTAAAACACTGTTTCATTTCTTTAATGAGATTGTTGGACCAAGTAGATGACAAAAACGCTACTCGAATCGTTTGAAAAAGGTGTGAGTATAGTTCCTTCCATATGACAAAAATTCCCGATGGATTTTGAAATTCCCGACTTTTTCCGGTATATTTCCCGATGATTTTGGATTTCCGTATTTTTCCCGCATTTTTCCGTATTTTTCCGAGTCTGTGGCCACCCTGCAGAATATGATACAGCATACTTATTACGTAATAAGAAAAATCAAACATATATCTTCGTCGCAAAATTTGATATCGGTTTGATTAGAATTTGTCAACCGACTACTGATATAAACGAGGAGCAAGCAGTCAGAGTCGGCATAAATTTACCAACTCCTTATTTCATGATATCCACCTGACTCTGACTAAACTCTGATTTAACAGTCATGATTAATACAACACCAAATTACGGACTACATGAGCTTGCCTTCCATAAATAACATTTTCCTATACGCACATAATCGTAAGTGGAGCATAAAGTTCGTACGTAGGGGAAAATAGCCTATTGTTGTCGTAGTCCCTTTTATTGCGGTACTTAATTGAATGTGCATTTTTAACACCATCAATATTTAAAAAAAAAAGTATTCAATTAGAAACCATAACTTCAAGCATATTTTAGTATTTAATTGAATTCAATAACTGTACAGACACATTTCTTAAGGGCAGCACAGTTTTGATGATTTTTGAACTATTCAGTTATCTGCGAAAGAAAACAGTTAATCGCGATACTTTTATTATGAGGCCCAGAAAATCATTAGTAGACATTGTTCTGGATCTAAATTGATGTATTTTTCTAGAGAACAATCAATATGATTGATCAAACAAATTTATCTTTTTTATCACAAATTTGAGTATCGCAATAATAGGCTCAAGTAAATGACAATTTACGTATTATTGCGGTATGCTCTCATATTATGAAAAAAAATCACTTCTTTTGCTATTTATAGGAAATTGGAACATACAAAATCTATTATTATTTATTTCAAATTAGTGGCTCCCCGTCATTTACAATTCCGCATACACAGAAAATAATAATAAATTTTAACAGGCGCGTAAAATTTCCCCTCGTTTAATTCAAAACCAAAGGAGGCGTAAACAACGAAATTGTTTACAAGCTTGCATGCGCCATACAACAATGTTTGCAATCTTTCATACAACAGGCTAGAATCAGGCGTTATCTGGCTTAACTTTACATGAAATATCCCATTATTTTCTGCCAAATTTAGCATTCCCTTTATGTGCATTAGATAACGCAGAGTTTCTTTTGATCTGTGTACAGAATAAAAAAAAATGATACGGAATATAAATAAATTGAGTAGATGGGTGGAATTTTGCATTCCTCTTATTAATAATAAAGAAGATTTACTATAAATGGTTCAAAATTACTCCAAATAATGGTATCGTATCGGTTTAGTTAAAGAAATATGTTTTATTTAATATTATTTAATTTACTTGGCCTTGTATTAGAAATCTATATATATATAAAAATGAGTTTCTGTCTGTCAGTCTGAACCTTATAGAATCTAAAACTACAGAACCGATCGGCGTGGAATTTTGTATACAGGAGTTTTTGGTGCCGGGGAAGGTTTTTATGATAATTTGAGATCCCTCCCATCTCTGGAAAGGGTGGCTCCCATACAAACGAAGCACACATTTCTGCATAACTCAGGAACTAATCAAGCAAAGGAAACCAAATTTAGCATGTGGGAGTTTTTAGAGGCAAAACATATTTCTACGGTAGTTTGAGGCCCCTCTCCTCTTTAGAAGGGGAGGCTCCTATGCAAATGAAACAGAAGTTTCTGCATAACTCAAGAATTAATCAAGCAAATGGAACCAAATTTGGCATGTGGGATTTTTTGGTGGCAAAAAATGTTTCTATGGTGGTTTGAGACCCCTCCCCTCTCCTAGGGCTGTCATACAAATGAAACTGATATTTCTGCATAACTCTAGAACTAAGAAAGCAAATGGAAAAAATAATTGGCATGTGGGGATTTTGGAGTCAAGAAATGGTTCTACGGTGGTTCGAGATCCCTCCTTTTTCTGGTAGGGGGGGAGGGTCTCATACAAATGAAACACAAATTTAAGCCAATCATGATAATTCTTCCAACTGTTATGGAAATTTATATGCAGGGATTTTTGGGACCGGAAAAGGTTCTTATGAAGGTTCGAAATGGAACCAAATGTGGCATGTGTAGGTTTTTGGAGACAAAAAATGTTTCTATGGTAGTATGAGCCCAAACCCCCACCAGGAAAGGATAGCTCTCATACAAATGAAACAGAATTTTTTTGCATAACTCGAGAACTAATCAAACAAATGGAACCAAATTTGGCATGTGGAGGTTTTTGAAGACAGGAAATGTTTCCATGGTGATTTGAGACCCCTCCCCTCTTTTGAAGGGGGGAAGGGGTTCGTACAAATCAAACACAAATTTTAACCATACATAAGAACTATCCCTACTGCTATGAAAATTGGTATGCAGGGGTTTTTAGGACCGGAAAAAGGTTCCTATGATGGTTCAAGACTCCTTCCCCGTCTGAAGAGGGGGGGGGGCTCCCATACATATGAAATACACATTTGTGCATAACTCGAGAACTAATCAAGCAACTGGAACCAAATTTAGCATGTGGGGTTTTTGGAGGCACGATTTTTTATATGGTCAAAAATGGGGGATGCTTGAGTTACTCTCAGTGCTACATATGCACAAGAATTTAATCTATGGTTATGCATGAGAAAATGACGTTCAAACTGACAGGATACGGCGTAGTTTGAAGATAAATGTTTTGTCAATGAAATGCTTCTACACAGAAAGAAAAACCATGGTAGAAACTAAAGATCTGGGGGTATAATTAAAAATACACACCTACGTTTAATTTTGCAAAAATTACACACATTAGCAAACGAGAATATTTGGACAACACTCATTTCTAAAAAAAAACATAAAAACGCCAGTTCTATTGTATTTTCATTCATGTAGTTGTAAGCTTAGCAAGGCTCGCACCGGATTCAGCTAGTGGATTGATAACAATGTAATATCATTCATATACTGCAACAATAGGAATGTACCACCGCAATAATAGAACAAAATACTACAATAGGGTTGAAAGATGGCATTGATTAAAGTTTTAAAATTAATTAAATTTAACTGAAAACAAATATGTTTGCCTCATGCTTGTGATGATAAAAGACAATGTTAATAATTTATGTTAAGTTTGCTAAAATTTCGTGGAAACACCATTGAAATCAATACAGTGTGCTTAGTTCCTGCATAATATGACTAATTACCCTATTGCAATTATATGTTCTATCATTTCTCCATTTAGCTTGAACAAAGGCGAAAAGTTAGGCTCGCGACATATCGCCAATTTAAGGATAAATATAGACAACGCCGCGAACAAAATGAAGAAACGCGATACCGACTTATGACTCGTAAAAACCAGATCGGGTGGCTGTAAAATAAAGGTGACGACCCGCTGTCTACCCGCTGCTTCAACCGTAACAACATACAATCTAGCGCCACCGATTATCACACCTCCCCAACCGCCAACACCGACCTACGAACCAACGGTCACGTTCGAACTTGGCGCAGGAAACGAACCCACAACCAACATTAAGCACCATAACCAGCAACACATCTATTCCGAAACTGCCACCCGAATCGATAATACCGGCAATTCGGACCATAGCAACAGTCATCATCATAGCTCTACCAACGACTCCGGTATTGATATCCACACCACGCATCCCGACACAACAGCCACCGTGGACCGACAACAGACAGACTACGTTAGAAACAAATCAACTACACGTAGTTGGCCGGTAATACACCGGAACAACTCGTACCGATATCAACTCCAACCGTCGGCGCACAATCATCGACGGCAGCAGTCGCATCAATACTACCAGTATGACTACGATGCCCTAACCGGTACTAACTGTCCCTTAAATGATACCAACAACAACATCAACTACAACGCAAACGAAGAATATCTAGTCAGTAGCAGTTACGATAAATCCCCTAGCATCGATAGCTACTATTATCAGCACTATAGGCCCAGTATGCAACAATCGACCACCACAATGACCATTGCAGGACAGGGCGCCACCACAATCACTTCCACCGCACATCAGACCCAAACGAGCACCACCTGTTGTATGATGCCACCACCGGTTCTTTTTCTTTTCCTCACTCTGCTGATGACATCCAGTGCAACGGCTATGCTATGTGCCGCCATCATGACCGATCACTGGGAACACGTGTCCTGGAACAGGGAGCACCTAGACAGGCTAAGCAACAAATCTTCGATCGAGCTGCAGTGGTACCTCGACGGACGTGCAGCAAAATTTTCCGTTTCCGACGTGCACCGGAAGACGGGAGATGCCCGAAGCAGAGGTAAGTTGGATAGTGGATAGTATTTTAGCTAGCAAATCATATCTCCAGCAAGGAGGACTTTTGACTCCAGGCGTGCTGCAATCAATCTTATTTTGTGTTTGTATTATTACTATTATTGAGATGTAAATCCTCGGGCTGGTTCATCTCCCATCGTTGTCACTTAAACGCCTTTTGGGTATTTTGGTTGTCCGGAAGTGAGATTTCAACTCGTGACAAAAGGCGTGAGAGGTATGGATATTAACCACTACGCCGGGGTCGCCCTCAATTTTAATAATGCCAAATGTCTTTTGATAGAAGTTGGTCAGTATTAAACTCAAAATAGAGTTTTTTTCTTTAATTTTTCATACAATTCCCGGGGTTTTCCCGTATTTTTTCAGTGATTTAGAAGACCACTTTTTGCCGGCCATCCTGTAAAAATGTCTGCTGAAGATTTTTTGTCAAATATCATTTTCCATAAAGGACTGTGATTAAACAATATTTTCACTATCGAGATTCGGGTATTCAAATGCCATGTGGAAATTTTGAAATTTAAATATTCGTATTAATCCGGGTTTTTCAATCCCAAATATTTAAAATGTACTAATCTAATTTCGAATATCTTACTAAATCTAAAATGAACCACTGCCTTCTTTTTTCAAGACTATTAAGATTCTCTGGTGAGCGTTTTTTGTTTACTGACTGCTCTCCTTAGTTCACACAGACATTTTTGAAATTACACCCGATGCTTTAAGTAACAATTTTGGTTTTATAAGAGTTTTATAGCCGATTATCTTAACATATAAAATGCTTTAAAAGCTAATTTAAAATGTAACATAAATTACATTTCCCTTCCTTTCGAAAATCTTCGACATACTTGTATGGAGCAATCTTGTAAACATTTCTATTAATATTAACGGCTCACTAATTTAAAACTTAGGTAGTTTTTATAGAGGCAAATTAACGCATAATAAATAGTTGATGAATATTGCAGTGAATAAAAAATCAGCTAAACTTAAAAGTTATCTGAAACTTCAAAGGTTTTCGGTTTTCAACGTAGAGGACACTCTACAAATCAAAGAAAATTCCAACATTGTCCGCTGAGTGATAACTCAGGCTAGCAAAAATGTGGTTGGCATACAGGTATACCTCGAATAAATGTACACGACACTTGGCTCTTCAACTACCGATTTCTCGGAAATAACAAATCGGTTTCCCAAACACATATCAATAATACATTAGTGGGGGACTATTTCTTCTGTCTGATGATATTATTTCCGTTATTAATTCACCATTTTTGAGAAATTGACATTGGAAGAGTTTAGTGTCGTGTACATGTAGTCAGGGTATACCTGTATTCAGCTTTTAATCAGCTGGAATTGTTAGTTAGAGGAACTGTATATTTGTAGTTCACTAGATTTTTGTAACATCCGCCGAAAAACACTATTTATCATCACAAAAAGTACAATTATGTTCATATTTAATTTTAATTATTCCAAATAATTCGAATTTAAAGACATTCTCCCATATCCTTCGATCTAAATCTCGCTTAATGAACTCCAAATAAACTTCCTAGAGTTGAATCTATTTCCAGAGTTCGATATCCCTCGCTATGTACTGAAAAACAACAAACCACACATCGACAACAGAGCGTACGTTTTTCTGGTGCCAATGAATGGTGGCATCTGGACGCTGTGTATAGATCTCACACCGGAGGAAATCCGTTCGTTGTCGAGCGATGGCTTTCCACAGGTAGATCAGTGCGTCAACTATCTCGCTGGTAACACCGACAGCTCGCAAGCCAACGAAGAAAATTCCCGTGCTGAATGGCAACACAGTGAGTTCCAGCCCTCATTACATCCGCATTTAAGTAGGTACAACTGCGTGTGAAAAACGTGTTAACTTGTTTCGAATCCGTCACTATCTCTGTTGTTCTACTATCGTCTCAGTGACTGTGTCTCCTTTCCCTTTTTCCCTCACTGTCACTTAAACCGCTGAAATGCTCCAATAGACTTGGAGAAATGAAACCACATGTTCATATTCGTTTATTATATAGTGTGAAATCGTTGCGGCCAGTGGCCAGTGTCGAGGTTTTCCAGATAACTTCTCAATAAAGAGATGGCTGTTTGTTCACATCCGTTGTACCACAGAGAAATGTTTTTGCTTCTCAAACTCCAGAGCTTATACAGACGCCATGTTCATCTAGCTGCAACCATACGCGTAGAAAATAGCTGCTAACAATTAATAGTCAATTAAGTAATGCTTTGTAAGTTTCATATGAGAGCTATTGATAGGCTGTAACTGATATTGTAGAGCGCAAGACTTGTTTTATATTTTGATTGAAATCATAGTACTGAACACAAGAATTTTACAAGCATTCAAAACTTTCCGAAAAGGCAACATATTTAACGCAGTTAATAAAATCTAAAATAAATAGTTCATGCACCAAAACAATCAAGTTATTTAAAATGTGTTTAGCCATACATTTCTAAAGACTGTTCACTAAAGAAATTGGACACCTGTTTCTCAAAGGAAAATATTTATTTTCGAAGAAATTCATAAGTTTGCTTTGTATAAATGTAAATCAACATATATATGATCGAATTCACGTAAGCTTGAACATTTACTTCTCATTTCTGAAGAACGCTCGGACTTTATTTTTTGATACCTCCCATCAAATTCTGCACAACTTTATCGGTAACTTTTCGTTGAGCTGCAGAAATTTTTTTTATGCAGTCAACAGAGCTTGCTTCTCCTTCATCTTTCTTAAGATGCCGCTTGATTGTTACCTAATGTCTTTCGATAGGACGCAGTTCAGGGCAGTTTGGGGGATTTTGGCATTTTTCGACAAAATCGACTTGTCCTTCTTGAGCATCTTCCAACGTAGCAGAAGTGTAGTGAGCAGATGTCAGATCCGGCCAAAACAATGGAGGATCCATATGGTTTTGGTAGATGGATAGAAGCCGTTTTTTGATGCGTTCTTTTCTGTAATTTTCACCGTTGATTGTGCCCGTTGTGAAATATGAAGAACTCTTCAAGCCACAGGAGCAAAAGGCTTGCCACACCAAAACCTTTTTCCCAGTTTTTTCGGTTCGGATGTATCGCATCAGGAACATCTGTCCTCTGCTCAGCGTTGTAAAATTGCGGCCCAGAAGTGTACTGGTATCCAATTTGACGTACGTCTCGTCGTCCATCAAAATTCACCGGTTCGGCTTTTGGAGGAGAACGTCATACAAGTTCCGTGACAGTATTTTCGAAGAAGCTTTCTGTGAATCCGTCCTTGTGGGTGCTTTCTGCTTCTTGTAGGTTCTGATATTGTTACGCTTTTTGATATTCTGCAGCTACTTTTTCCGGTCCGATGCCTCTTTTTGCGTCCAGATATCGGTAAATCTTCAAGAGAACACGTTTCTCCAAACTTCTTTACAATCTTGAACACTGCAGATTTAGTGCACTTCACGCTTTTTGCCAATTCTCTAAACGACAACTTTTCGGAAAACCATTTGTGCAGAATCAATCTGCGAGTTGACAAGCTGATCCGACCCATCGTTCGAAATTTCTCACTTTTTTTTATTTTTCAGGTGTGTTGCCAAAGTAAACATTGTTTTTACACAATGAGCAAAAATTCACAATTTTTCGTTTAGTTTCAACCCTAAACCAGTGATAAACAGGTGTCCACTTTCTTTAATGAACAGTCCTTACAAAAACACATTCTTTGTCAAACCTACACAGCTGATTTTCAGAATATCTCAGTAGGTTTACATTTTTTCCCAAAACAAAGTGGCCCAGATTCATCAAATCCCGGTCAAAAGTCACTATCTCAAATATTTGATTTAAGACAAATGAAAGTTTCTGAACACAAAAAAAAACTTTCTTTAAACATTAACAGATTACTTATAAATTTCTCTATTAGGCTGATCCCAAACAAAGGTTTTTTTAAATTTCATATTCATGAAGGGTGTTTTCTGCAAAAATTTACAAAACACAATTATAAAAAACATTACTGATGATACTTAGTGTTTCTTCCATTATGTTATTGAAATATTAATCGCTTTTTTTCTACACACCTTATTTAACTTGTTTTGTTTCTAGAGTTTTTGTTTTTATTTATTTAAGCTTATGGACGTTTCTTGATATGTTCAACAAATTCGTTAGAAACATCAATTCATCACGATTTTTTTTTTCCGAATACCATCAAACACTAGCTTTGAAAATCTACTGGTCCCTGCTGGCCCACTGGGTGTTCTGGGGTGTCCGTTTCTTATGTCAAAGGTTTCAGTCTGTACAACCTCTGGTTGAAGACGGTGTCATTTGCCTTTTAATCTTGACACACACAAAAATGTCTCAACTATTGAAGCTTAAAATAAAATAGGTTTTGAAAGAGAATTTTTATGACCTTTAAAACATAGCGATTTTGTATCAATATGCATATATAACTAATATAGAATATATTATATTTAGTTTAGTTATTTTTAGTTATTTTTAGTAAAAATGCTCATGAAAACCAATTTTCTATGTTCACCTATTTTCGAGATATTTTGAAAACAAAATCGGTTGAGTTGGATATATTATATTAGCATATTCATAAGTTAGTCGGCTTTTCCATCTATACAATAAAATCAATTTAACCTATTTCCTTGAAAATAAACCTGTACCTCAGGAACTGCTCAGAATAGCTTGAGATTTAGCCGTTTTCTTTGTAAAACAAGAGTTTGAGGAGCAACATGGAAATAGAATTTTTCAGATAAAATTGTGCTCATTTGACGAAAATAAAAGTTTAATTTTCATACAAAAAATGACATGTTTGTTAACATTGCCGCCCAAAAATATTTTATTTTTTCTGGATTTCTTGCATAATTTCCTTCCGTATATTATTTTCAAGACAATCGTTCTAAAATATAAGCAAAGCAATATATGAGTTGATGACAGCAACAAAATTAGAGATGGGTTATATCAGGGATAAAAAAACGTGGGTCTTTTAGCACTCCCAAGTAACATTGCTAACACCATCCTGCTTTATTAAGTTTTATTAAAGTTTTATGAAAGCCACTTGAAATCAATTTGGTTTTATTATGGCACCAAGAGGTGCCAATAGGTTTCATATTGCAATCAGGTTTATGAGAATCTACACAGCTTGTTTACAACGATCTTAAAACCTTGTTTCTCAAATTCCTTTTACTCCTATCAAAGGTTTTATTTCGACTTTATGAACTCGTAAAATGCTGTATTGAAATGCCGTTTTAGGACTCATTTAAATTATCTTATTATGGTCAGTTAAAAAAAGCATTTTAAAACCATTTTGCCTCCAGTAAATGCATTAAACAGCAAATTGGCATTGAAGGAAGTCACCATAAGACCATATAGTTTTATAATAGCCATTGCGAAGAAAAATTGGCTTTATGGCAAAACTGTGATTTTTTTCCAATCGCCATATTGAAATATAAGAAATATTTGAAATGTGGAAAACTAAATGCATCAAATTTTCAATGGTATGCAAATAAACTGTAGATCGGAGACTTATTTCGGCATTCTTTTAGATAATCTCATCCAATTCCAAGCACTTTTCAGGAAATTCATGATGAATTTATCAAATGTAATTGTTTTAATTTGATTTATGTTGTTGTAAATTCGCATAATTTCCGAGGCGCATTAATTTTCGGCTCTTATCGTGCCAATATTCACCATAAAAATAAATGCGCATATAATTTGGAGCATAATACGCTGTAGAAAACACAATTTGTTTTGGATATTTTGCTATCAAACAAAATTTCCCGCAACTCTAGACCTTTTTTTACTGCTAAATGAATCAGAAGAGCAGAGAATCGAACAAAGCAGAACAACAAAAAACAACCTCAATTTCATAGTGAAGTTTGACAGCTGTGGCCATTGTGGCCTTGCATTCTGGTTTTCATGGCAGCCAATAGGTTTTATGAAGGTTCTCAAGTGGTCATAACATCTTTCACTAGAACATTTTCAAAATCTTTATGTTCTTATAAAGGTTTTATTAACTTGTTTTCACAACCCTCTATAGAGTGGGCCATTTTGTACACATTTTGGCTTTAAAGAAGCATAGAGGAGGTGTTGGTAGACAAAACAGTTTTGAATGTAGTTTTATCAACAAAGCCGGGAGTAGTGTTATACGGCTGGAATAAAACTAAAATTGTTACTTGGGCTCCTAACCAATGAAGTGATAACGATGCTGAGTTTAAATATAAAATATCAAATGAAAAATCAGCCAGGTCATCTGAGAACGGCCTAAACTCCATGATGAAAATGAATATTGAAGTATTTAAAATCGTGTTCCATTTCTAATCTCTAATTATTGTGAGACTTATACGTTTACCTTTCGTGATTTGGTAACATAATTTGGCGTTTTTATTAAAATTTTACTGAATCATATTGTTTACTGCCGAATAACAAAATATATTAGAACACTATGGTAGCTTAAATTTGATGAAAATGCAGGTGGGACTGATTTGCTGCTCTCCGTAGTATAAGTTACTTTTTTTGTGATTTATGAAACACGGGTGGTTGATTATAAGAAACAAGTGGCATTGTAAGGACATAAGTTTGAAACTGCGTTAAATATGGTACCTCCACGGTGTTTTCATCTACCATGCTGCTTATCGCCGACAATGAATGGTTGTCTTAAAATAAGATTCAAGCCATTCATTTGCATGTTGTTCAATTTGATGAATTCGATAGACGGTATTGTTACGTTTCGTGCTAGTATGATACAATGAAAAAATTTAAATGAACAAATAAACTTTTAATGTCACCTTAAGAGAGTCACAATCAGCTATTTTAATATTACCAAAATAAGACTCCCTAAACGAAATTACTGATAATTACTTACAAGAGCAAAACACATATAGAAATAACTTATTTACCAAATGACTGAAACTTTGTTTGACACAAAGGATAAAGCATAAACAAACATGGATGAAATTAAGCGCTTCTGAGAATTAAACGTTTGTCACTGAGTTTGTTTGAAAGTAATTTCGTCTCTCTTAACCCTTAAATGCATACTGTTGCTATTTGGCAACATACCTGTTTCTGCAGTATAAATACCGAAACAATTATCCATTCTTTTTTTTTTGTTATAAAGCATTTATTTTCTTTACCAAAACATATTAATTCATGCATAAGAGGATTAAGATAAGGTTTTCTTTCGAATTTGACGCTCGTATATATCAGTCTCAGAGCACCTAACCTTGCATGCATTTTTTTTGTCTTAATGTGTATGCGAACATCCTATGACTTCATAATTTAGAACACCATTTCTTATGGTAAATGATTGCCGGAAATTTATTGATTTTCTATATTTGAGTTGTCTGAGGTAGATATGTTTGCAATTCGTCATCAGACTGAACGAAAAATCGTAAGATTGCTGTTTGCACGAATAAGTATTCAATGAAATATCTACAGTAGGTTGTTCCGATTTCTAACAATGTTCTTAGTGTTTTGCTCCCCTCATTGGTTTTTAAGTCAGTATTATCTATATAATGTAATTTTTTTTTTAACTATTGTATTGGATTCTTGGATGAGTAATAACCGCTCAAATTTAAAAATTTGAGGTGGGTTAATATTTCGAACAGAGACTATTAATGTGCAGGCCGTAAAATCACAAAAATGGCCCCCATCTGCATAAATATTTACATCGAATTTTTGAAGGCACAAATATAAGAAACTACAAAAAATTCAAATGCCAAATCAGTAAGACTTGTGCAGCAGTGCAGCAAGGATCCTATTTCAATTGTGCATGTGAAATGTTTGTAGTTTTTTAGATTTGTACCTTCGAAATTTCGAAGTGACGAAGCAAATCAGCCATTATGGTGGCCATTTTTGTATTCCAGCGACCTTCACCTTAAGAGAATATTTTCTAACGAGGATCAAAAGTCGGAGATCATTGTTAAAAAAAGGGACAGCTTAATCGACAATGACGATTAGAACTGCATTTTGAGTACTAATTCTAAGGAAACATAAAGCATTAAGAGTAAAATTTATATCAACTTCAAACATAGGTAGCTGGACTGAAGTTAAACTACCATCATATTCCGTAAGACAACGCATACTTTAATAATATGAAACTTCAACTCTGCTTCCCATAAACAACTAGCAAGTGCTGCTTTTTTAGCTTCAGAAATGAAATGCCGCTTTCTCAAACTTGAAAAAAAACACGAATGAACCTCACCAGCCCGCTGCAACCTACACACACACACAATGTGATTTCATTTCACAACAGCCTCAACACCTGCACTATTGCTAATAACTTTTTACTCCTTTTCACAATTTTGCTCCAAAAATAACAACCTGGGTCAACATCGTCTAACCTGTTTGATTCTCTTTTTAATCAACCGACAACGCATCAACCAGGAATGCAGAATTTATCGATCTCGTGCTCATTGGTGTGCCTTATCATACTAGGCAGTGCTGCTTTGGTAGGGGCCTTCGGCGTATGTCAACGACAGATTAGCGCCGTATTGGTCACTGGCGTCATGTACCTGTTGGCCGGTAAGTACAAATATAGTGATCTAGCTATGAGCTCTACTCTAAAAATAGCAGAAACATCCTTTTTCCAACCTGCGAACTGATATTTTTCTGTCTCAACAACAACGATGACTGACGGGCGCTGAGAAAAGCTCGCAGACAATACAATATAGAACACAGAACGTGTCTATCCTTTGAGAAAGGATACGAAAAGCGGGTCCAGAGTAGGATATTTAGGACACGAACATATTCGGCTGACATGCAACCGACTTGAACTATCCTACTAGCATGATAGGTAGAAATAACCGTAAGACAAACTGCACGAAACATTTAAATGGAATACCAATACGCTGTATTATTCTACCTGGTTTACAAAATCGATGTCCGTTTAGCAGTTAATTTACATAACATAATCAGCTGGTACAAGGCTGTCATCGAACTTTTGCTTTGCGACATGTAGCTCAGCTCGATAGTTTAAACAGGTTTAAATTTGAAATTTAAAACTAGAAGGGACAGCCCAATGGGGTTGTACGCAAAGTTGACGTAGGACTATGTAGCAATGTGTAATGAATGTTATTATTATTATTATTATTAATGAGCCTGTATTAGAATAGAGATTGATCGATTGGAACAAGCGAAGCCTTGCCAAAAATCAGTGGGGTTGTATATAACACACGACCGTTTGATTTAGACTAAGCTGTGTTGTTTAATTCACCAATTGCCTTTGATGAATGAATTTGATGAGTTGCGCTGTCAGTTTTTGTATAGTATAGTTCAACCGTGACAGATTCATGAGTGTGCTACACAGTTTTTGTTGCACATATTTTTGAGGGTGTGCGTGTATGTACAAATTCATTGCTTTCGTGCTCACTCATACATGATAGTGTAGACTAAAATCAAAATCAAAATAAACTAAATTTGAAATCAACTTGGAGTGAATTTCTTGGTAGACTTTGTTCCAATCATATTTGAGTTTATTTTTATTTTTTTTATTTCTTAATTCTATAGAACATTTAGAATTTGAAATATAGCAAAAAAATATTTTCATGAGTTGATATTGTTTCGTTTGGATTAAACATTATTTTTCAAAGCTGCACGCAGAGAAATAGATCTTTATTTCAAAAATAAATCACTTTAAATTCAAAGAAAAATCTTTTTGACTCAGGGCCTAATTTCAATTTTCTTTGAATCAAGTATTGAAGATATTAGTTTCAAGCAATCATTTTTTTTGTTTTTACAATCTAGCTTCCATACGACTGGATGTAGATTCAAAAATATTTTTATTTGATTCTAGCACATCGTTCTATGAATCAAATAGTTTTTTTTTTACTTCAATTACGTGCTTCTTTTTAAATCAAAACAAAAACGCTTTGACTCAAAATAAAATTGGATTTGTTTAAAAAATAATTCTGATTGATTTTAAGGATTTAAGTTCAGGTTTGCTTTGAATTTCTTTATTTAATCTGTTTATCTTTACCAAGGTTTAATTGTGGTTTTTAAAAATTTGAAAAAAATTGAAGACTTTTGTCACATGTATAGCGCTAGAACTTATTGTTATGGCGGAAAACTATCAGCTTATTATTGCGTTTATACTAATTCCCATTGCTTTTTTTTAAGTTTTACCGGTCACTTTTGAATTATTGAAAGTGAATTATCAATTTTTTATAGCTATTTTCGATTTTTCTAGTGCGAATTGTTATTTTTTCGTTGGCACAGTGTTTAATAATTTAGTGGCAATTTTGTGAATTTTCAATGCTAAATGTTCATTGATTAGTGCCAGTATATATTTTAGTCATTTGCCAACCACCGCCCAACGGTAGATTCGTCAGAGAAAATCCATCTGGCCGCATTACTTTCTCCGTCTCTCTTAACTTGCTCTTTGATTTTCTACAAAAATGGTTAACATCAACCATTAATGACATGTAATATAATAAATAAAAATTACTTACAACTTCAAAAGCGCAAAGTTTCAGGCACAACACTGAAATTTAATTTTAGTTTATATTACGAAATCGATGGTGGCCCTAATAAATTTCGTATGGTTATTTTTCTTAACGTACTATTTGGGGTATCATCCAAACCATTAAATAAATGGTTGGAGGATTTGTGATATCGTTCGTTTAAGGTTTGTTTGTTTGTTTATTTATTTACGACACTTTACACAGTGGTGTGCATTCGTGTCGGAAAAATCGGAGTTATTTGATACAGAGTGGTTGTAGTTTCTAATTTCTTCTTCTCTTCTTCATACTTTTCTTCTTCTTCGTTTAAGGCAATGTTTTATCAGGGGGGGACTAACAAATCTATTCGTTGTTTTCTGCAACAAAACTGATTTGTTGTTTTTATGCAGATACCTTCGTAATTGATGGCACACGAGCAACTGTCAAAAGTACGAAGCATTTGTTGACACAGAACGAACATTCGTACACAGTACGAAAACAATACAAAGAGCTACGAATATGTTGTTACAAATTAAAAAGAAACGTCTCTCCGGTGGTTGCATGAATGACTGAAATATTTACTATATCGACTGTAAATGTAATTAAAAAAAACGAAACCACGATTTGTCCGACGTTGTTTTTTTATACTTCTGACATGGGATTCGATCCTGTATTTTTGAAAAGAGTCGATACTGAATCCGTGATTGATCTCACTAGGCCATGGTGACTAGTGAGAAGATACTTGATTAATGAATATGAAGTTATCACTCTCGACAGCTTTTATTTTGGGATAAGTAAATAATTCCCGCCGATCGCAGCAGCAACACACACATCATGTACGATAAAAGAGACACAGCGATTGGCTGGTCTTCACGAAATTCATTTCGTACATTATACAAAAAGGTGTAATGATAGCATTTCACCAGAGAAAAAGCAATATTAATGTTTCATACAATATACGAGACATTTGTTCTATGTACAAAATCCATGTTTACGAAACGAGTGAAAGCTAATATACGAAAATAAATTATCAGTGTAGAAAGGGTTTCAATGTTGGTATGATGAAACGGCAACGGCTGTGCTGGCAGTGGTGATTGTGTTGGTATGATCTACTAGCTGGAAACCATTATCCTTATCGCGTTATAGATTGTTGAAAGCCTGTTTGGGAATTCAAAGTCAATTATTAATTGAAAATTGACTTTACAGTGGCGAAAATCTCCTACTGATTGAAGCTACAATCTCGAAAATCTATCGACAAATGATAAACTGATTAGCGTTCAAAGTGTTTTAATTATTCGTGACGGTTGCTATTTTTCAAATTTTCATTTGACCCCTACCCTAACCGATAGACTTAGTCTAGGTCGAAATAATGTGGGTAGGGTCTTAATGGAACGTTAGAGCAGTATTAGAAAGTAAGTATATGAGAAAATTATATTGTACATTCTTTAGAAAGTATTTGGTGGCCCTGAAAAGGGCTGTTTGGTTTGAATGATGATACGGTCACGATTGTATTTGCTACGATGGTTGAGAGGGTCACTATCTTTATGGCGTGAAAGATAGTTGAAGATCTGTTAGCAATATGAATTTTACTTACAAGTACATACAAGGTTTCTTTCAAGAATATTTAACTGTATAAAAATCATTATGTAAATTGGTCATCAATTTAAACGATAATGTTCGTGCAGGAATTCAATAATCAACAGTGATTTCTCCAAATGTTTAAAAGTCAACTTTAATCTCATGCTGTTACTTAAAATAGCCTTAACATTTATTCGCTCTGATAGCTGCTCTGATACTTTGCAGCCATATGCTGCGACATTTCACTTAGACTTTCTCAAATTATTTGAGTCCTATGGAATGGTAGGGACTCTATCCAAGGCACTAGAACGTAAGAAATACTTTCAAGCACTGATTGGAATTTGAAGAAAACATTACCAGCATTACACAACTAATTATAAGAGAATGATGACTGTGATAGGGAAATCATCACATACCAGCAAACAGCGGGCAGCGATTGCAAAAAGCAGACTTCAAACAAGTTACTTAGTTACTGGTTATGTTCAAAACTGAATCAGTTTATGAAATATTTATTATATACCGCGAGCAACTAATCCGCTATGCTAGGAACTACAACAAACTCAACCTACCCTCTATACTATAGATATGTACACATGGTCGGGCTGACGTGTTGCAGTTCGGCTCGAATTACCTGTTATAAAATTTTGTTCGTTGCTTGTTCAACGCACATTGCCATTTACTCCGGGACGCGGCGTTTAAAGCAATGCCATGCTCAGCCGGGGCGCGGTAATGGAAATTTCAAACAGTACAAGAGAAAAGTTCAACCAAACAAACTCTTAATTTGGCAAACTGATTTGGTCGTCCTGAAAAGGAGGGTCTTAGTTAACGGGGGAGAAACATGGTTCGCGATTGAACTTGGGCTTTCTTCTTGGTCTTCTTGGTTCAGCTCCTCGTCGTTGCGGGTGGCCATCTGTAGGTGACGTGGGATGATTCTTGTCTCGTTGTTGTCACGGGCGGCATTTCCCGCTAACTCGTAGGCTTCAGCAGCGATGTTTCTCGCAGCGAGGATGGCGGGAGCATCGGCACCAACAGTCGACTGCTCATGTCTGACATTGACATTGACATTGATGTTGAATCCCGCCGAAGAGGAGCATTCGGCGAGGTCGTTGAGCGTACTCTGCATATCAGAGCGCCATTGCGCTAATAAAGCAACGTCATCAGCTCCATAGTGATGAGCTGCCAAAGCAGCCCAAGGTTCGTTACACGGTCAATCGCATCTCCCATTGTCTCGTCGATTACGATGAGGAACAGTAGCGGTGATAGTATACATCCTTGCCTCCCCATGTTACAACTTTAGTTTTATTCCAGCCGTATAGCACTCCTCCTGGCATTGTTGATAATACTACATTCAAAACTGTTTTGTCCACCAACACCTCCTCTATGCTGCTTTAAAGCCGAAATTTGTACAAAATGGACCACTCTATAGACGGTTGTGATAACAAGTTAATAAAACCGTTATAAGACAATAAACGTTTAAAAAATGTTCTAGTGAAAGATATTATGATCAGAAACTTCATAAAACCTATTGGCTGCCATGAAAACCAGCATACGGCCAAATGGCCACAGCTGTCAAACTTGTTGTTCTGCTTTGTTTGATTCTCTGCTCTTCTGATTCATTTAACAGTAAATAATATCTAAGAAAAAAATTCTAGTTTTGTGGGAAAAATTGTTTGTTAGCCAAATATCTAAAACAAATTGAGTTTTTTACAGCGTATCATGCTCAAAATTTGATGGTTCATAAAGTCGTAATAAAACCTTTGATAGAAGTAAAAGGAATTTGAGAAAACAAGGTTTTAAGATCGTTTTGAACAAGTTGTGTAGATTCTCATAAACCTGACTTAAATATGAAATCTATTGGCACCTCTTGGTGCCATAATAAAACCAAATTGATTTCTAGTGACCTCAATAAAACTTTAATAAGGACTTTAATAGGATAACTTTGCACAGAACTTTGGAAACAATACACAATAACATGATGCCTCGCCAATTCTGTCATATCCCCCTTCTTAGAGACCTTTACATAGACGCCCTGCATCCAGCCAGCCGGAAAAATCGAGGTGTCTCAGATATTACAGGATAATTGATGCAACATTTTTGCGAATAGCATGGGCCCAGCTTTGAGCATCTCTGGTGATATGCGATCGACCAGATCGACGCATCTTCGGGTACATTCTTGCTCCAATCAGGTGCCGTGAGATATCGTAGAGGAGGTGGATATCACCTGTTGTTGCGGCTTTATCCCCATGGTCTGCTAGAGAGTCCACCCACGCTCGCTTGTCGGAAGTAGGGAGCCGGGAGCCGAATAGCGTTGACGAGACTCGTATTTCGCTACTCTAGATCTCGCCAGCTCTATCGGGACTTTTAATTATCTACACTCCTCAATTATGCTCCAGATTTCATCAGTGATCCACTCTTTTCGCTGTGTCGATGAAGGCATTATTGATGGCCGTCCATTACTCTTTCGCGCTGCCACCTTCCGGAACATCCGCTACTCGAGTCTCAAGTTCAGAAACGCAACATGTTTTCGCAGCTGGATGTTGTTGTTGGTGAGTGTTAAACCACCGTCCGAGCCTCTCCTCCCGTCGCTGGATCCGTGCAATACATAGAAGGTGGTGGTCAGATACGATGTCGGCACTGCGTTTATTCCGGACATTAGGCTCCGTTTCCATTTTCGGCTGATGCAGATGTGGTTGATTTGATTTTCTGTATGTCCATCTCGAGAGACCCACGTGATTTTGTGCACGACTGTTTCGCGATCCACCTGTGGGACTGGCCTGGATTCTCCTCAACCGCGCCCATATTTTTTTGTCGAAGCACTTCTTGCTTGGAAGTCATCTCGATAACCACTTGACAGATTGTGGCGAAATTTTGTAAACATTACACACTAATTTTACCCGAAATTTCATCAATTTTTACCAATGCAATGCAAAAAGTTTTATACAAAAGAAAGTGTTGCTTTTTTCGAGTACAATCTTTAAAAAAATATTCGGTTGCTATTAGAACTTAGTTCTTTAGACAGAATTTGGTTTTCCAGTTTATAAGAGGAAAAATATATTTTTTTAATTAAACAACTGCCTCTTTATTTTATTTTATTAACCTTTTCATACAAAGACCAGAAAATCATTCAGATATTCTTGAAAATGGAATATTTTGGAGTAAAATAATGCCAACCACAATGGTAAACATGTTGCTTTCTTTTCAAGATAGGTATTTGTTTCTGAAATCATGAAGTGGTAGTGAAGATATTGCATTCTGATCAGATTTACCTTGACCTTGACCTTACCTCACCTTACTTTGAAGACAGGGTTTCGAGAAAAACGCGATTTTATTTTTCATGTTATTCTTGAACCCCGTCCGCCATGCTCAGTTTTAACAGCTGTAACTTAGGCAATTTTTCGAATTTCATTATACAACCATAATATATTCTTTAAATGTAAAACTTTTAAAATACGATTAATTTATGAAAATAACTTCTACCCCCTTTTAAAAATCGAAGTTTTTGTGTAGACCTTTTCTATAGCTTTTATTTGAAGCTATTAAACTTCAGAATCGTACTAAACAAAAATGTATGTGCCAAAATTGTGGCTTGATTTGATGTTTTCTGCTCGAAAACGAACATTGTGTTAACGAGTAGGCCAGAATATTTCTCGACACTACCACTATCAGAGGCCACCGTCACATATCAAAGCATATCGTTAATCTACATAGTGCTGTGTGCAGTATACCTAGCTCTAGAACAGAACAATAATGTATTCTTGCTCATGTTTATGAAAATTGGTCTAGTAGGATGATGTTGCAAAGGAACAACGAGACATGCAGTCAAATTCTAAATCTCTAAGGTTTGAGCGTTATCTTTATTGAGCACTATACGGTGTTCCACTTTTGTGATTGTGCGGAATGTCTAACATGCATCTATTAACTGGATTGTTTTTCCCTCCCTTTTTCAGCACTCTTTGCGCTCTTCACGTTGATGATAATACATTTCAAGCGACAGCAAGGACGGCCACTCACTGAGATCGACTATGGCGTCTCCATCGACGGCGTGGTTGCCGTGAAGCCCGACTACATGTACGCGCAGCCACTGCTAAATGCACGGGTTATTGTCACCGCCTGGAGCCTGAATCTTGGCTGGGGTGGTGTAGTTCTTTGCGCCTTCACTTCGTTCCTCTGGATATTGCTGTCCAAGATTATGCGATTCAACCCGCTGTCGGCAATGATTTGATGATTCAAAATAAAATTCAACAAAGTGGCCGTGTACAACGTGACATAAATCGGTGTGTGGTTATTCTAAATCGTACAATCTACATAGCTATGCTATTAATGCAATTAAAAGATTAGTTCTGTTAGTAAATTCTCTAATTTGTGTTTTCTCCAGTAGTTTCAGTAGTGGAATACTCCGATCATAATTGTCATAAACCTACAGTTTAAGAAATACCCATCTCTAACGAATTCAGTACCACCTCCTAGTGCATAACAAAACAGAACAAAGAAAAAAGAGCATTTTTCCCCTTTCAGAACAAAAAGAACCAAGAGACTTTTACCGCTTTTAACTACACATAAACTTTACATCGTTCTCGCTATACACTATTTGAAAACAAAATTCATCCTAAGAACCGCTATTGAGCTTGGGCGAGTCTCAATGCGAGCTTTTTGCGGTTATGTAAACCAACAAAAAATAACGATGTAGGAGAACACAACTTTAAAGCGCAAAATACGACTTACTGCAATGCTTTCATTGCTGAGTTTTTTTATTCTAAATATTTGTTCCCTTCTAGTAAATCCCTGATAAAAAAAAAACAAACGTAAGAATATAATTATTTATCAAAATAAAGCATCAATATCATCAACACGAAACAAAAAACAACAAATCTATCAGATGCGATCAATTTGCAGTATTGAATCATAGAAACGGCAAACCAACTCGTAAAATCTTGCATCGTAGATCTAAATATATTTTATGTAAATGCTTTGCCTTAACAAAATGAAACAAAATGCATAAAGATTCACTATATACAAATAAATGACAAACTACTATCATATTCGATTTGCATTATTGGAAAGAAATTTATATGGTAGTCAAGTGAATCACTTTTAGAGTTTGACAAGCAGTTTTTTTTTCGTCACGATAACTAGCTTTTTGTTAACCGCTATTGAATAGCTGCCTTCTATAAATGGGCTACGACATGTGTAGAATAAAGAACATCAAGTTTAACTTCGGAAACGGATGCGAGAAACCAAACAACGAAAAAAAATCAATTTAACGAATGTATTGGGGACGGATCCCAGTTAACATGATGATGTGTCCCTATTATTCGAGGTTAAAACCTGAGAATAAGAATGATCCATGTTCTTTTCTGACTTTTAACACAGACGGCACGTTTAGTATGAGTTCGACTCGTTTGTAGGTAGCACATTACAGATGGTGAAGTTCAAAATATGGTGTATGATGAACTCGTAGGGCTAGGTTTCTCCTTCAACTTAGGCTAAAATTGTATTATTTTTACTTTTATATGTTTGGCGTCAGAGCGCTAGTACAACCGAGACATACTCTAGGATTATATGTTCCATTCATTTAGTATGGATTACTGTAACTAGTGCACGCCGTCGATATTAGAATTGTGTGTGTATTCTGGAAATCTGGTTAAACAATCCTATAAATGAACATTGAAAGCATCTTTAATCCGGGAGCTAGGAAGCTCTACTGCAGATCCAGCAACTCATTTCAGAATATCTGACGAATCGCACCCATTCCGAGTATACTTTCATATCCAATAATATTTAGTATTATTTTGAATGTATATGTATAATCAGATAGATCTCACCAAAGGCCGCCTCGGAATTATTTTCCGATACTGAAATTCCTCCGTATATCGAACGGAAATGCACAGATTTTGCCACACTAGTGAGCAAAACTCGTTTAATAGCACTTTGTTACATTTTTAACATCAGTTTCTGCTGTCGAAAATACGGTAGTTGCTCAATTTTCCAAGAATTTTAACTCTGATAGAGTAAGAAAGCGTATCCTAATCCTATCACTCTTAAACAAAATTGTAGAAAGAATTAAACGCAACAACTAGTTAATCATACATTCTTCTTCTACCTGGTGCTTTTCAACGAGTTTTTGCCTGCTCTCAACTTAGCATTCCTAAAAGCACTCCCACAGTCATTGAGAGCTATTGTCAGCAGCAAGCGTACATAATTTGTGTTCATTATAGTCGTGCCTAGTAGGCATTGCTTTCTTACTTCAGTAATTAATTTTCATTCCTAATCATGTTCTCACCCAAGCAAGTGGTTTATTTTTTTCGATTCTTAACCGATAGCTTTCAATACCAGCAATAATGAATGAATTTCTGTATTGTGTGGCAAGCGATTGCCCAGGGAAGTCGAGAAAATTTCCAACCCGAAAGATTCCACTCCACCGGACCGGGAATCGAACGCACCGCCTCCGACTTGGTTAACCGTGTGCTTAACGAATGTGCAATCTCAAGAAACAGTTCAGCAAACATCATAATTTAAAACGCCACAGCCAGATCTGGTTAATCATCGGTTTCGAACATAGTTCGAAAAGCAATCTCCAAACCCAAAATGTTGCAACTATAAAGTGCTTATTTTCAGGATTCATTGTTGCGGAATTCCAGAACAGCGCTAATAAATCTCACGGCCGTCATGCGACAATGAAAAAACTGGCTAACACGAGCTTTTTTTTCATTCTGCAACCAGTATGCAAACATGAGATTTTTATTTCTATTAGATTTTAAATTTCTATTTAGACTATATGAAATGAGCCAAGCAATAAAATGTAATCAATAGAGTGAAAAAACGTATTTCAAGGTTTGCGTCCAAAGCAACTATAATATTAATAAACGTGATTGTAATTGCAATGACCAAAACACAGTCGCAGTCAATCATGACGAAAAATGACATATTATTGAAGAAATCTCAATCATCGTTTCCTCACCCGATGAGATTATCAAGTATATTTCAGTATATCAAGTATATATTTAAAATCGTATGAGATTTTTCATTAAAACTGACATTTACCAGCTCTGTTACTGATTAACATTCTTCAGTATTCGACGTATTCGACTAGCATAATCTACTAAACTGTTTGGTAGCGGCTACGTGTTACTTGAATGATTATTTATTCTTTGGAGAACTTTCATTTAGGTATGGTATTTATGGTAGAAAAGACCGAAGGTACTTGAATTGAACTGAATTAAACAATAGCTTAAAAAAAACTCAAATTATTGAATGCCTCATAACGCCGACGTATAACATAACAAGCGCAGAATTACGTTTCTTCAAAAACATTCACAGTTGAAGTACCTTTCAAACTGTTCCATTCGAGCAGAACATCCGTAATAATCTAATATGATACGTTATGTCGTGAATACCTGAAGCATTCAATCTATCAAACAGTATTCAGCATGTGTATTTAGTGTACATAAAACGTTTCTATTACAATCAAGACAATGAGCCTCACCGCTTCGGGGTGAGCGCGAATGTACTTTTCAACGATAATCGACATTCTTTAATGTAATTATTAAACAAAATCGAGTACTTACCGAATAAAAACGGCTAATGCCAGCTCAACTAAATATCGTATCAGGGATGGGGATTCAGAAAATGTATCTTAAGCAGAAATCAAGAGAGAATACTTTTAAAATTAAACAATTTACGAAAGAGTACGAACTTGCACAAATTTTTATGGACGCTGCCGGCTTTGACTGATAGACAAGACACATTGACAAATGGCGCGTTTGACGGTTTGAGGTGTAATGGTAACGGGCTTAACACCTTTGGGATCTTTTCATAACGCCTTCCAAGACAGTCAACAACAAAGCATACAGTGCAACGCTGCTAATTTTGTTAAAAATCGTTTGAACACTTACAACCATTCCACATTTTGCTCTCGTCAACAGCAGTTGATTGTGTTTCGTTGCGTACCACGCGATATATTGCTTTCCGTTTACTGCGTTTGTTTTGCTGCCTTTTGTTCATTTCTAGCAAGTCGTTGCCTTTCAAGCAATATTGTGTGAATTAAGGAATACCGTCAAGTTCAGCTGGCATTGCAAGCGAGAAACCTACCATCGGTGAGGTTGTATTTTTTTTTTTATAGCGTGCGGCACCGATCCCGATCTAATAGAGCCTGCATACCGGATGGCAGAGGAGTTTTAATTAAGTTCAAATCAGAGGAAGCGATGCTGCATGCATCGACTTGCAATTCGGAGGATTTTCAGAATGGAATGCAAACAAAATTATGGATGTCACATGCCGGCAAATATATACAATATGTGCGTATGCATGACGAAGGTTTCGAACAATGAGTTATCGTTCGTGCTAAGAAAATACGGTAAAACCAGTAAAACGAAGCGTGGGAGAAATTTTCGGTTGCATTGTGCTTCAACGCGACACAGGTGTACGTGATGTGTACATGGATGTGAAAAAGGATATCCTCAATTTCTTACATTTCATGAACCAGAAAGGTCATATTGTTATCCCGGTAATAAGGAAACAAACAGACGTATCTGAATTTGTAAACAAAGTGGGGAAGTAAGATTCTAACGTAAATTTCTCAATACTCTCAGAACCCTCATGGAAAGTATCATCACCATCATGTTAGGGAAATGCTATTCTTTGTGTTGGTGGCCCTAGATTGCATGAAAGTGCTAAGGGTTTCAAGAATTTAACATTTGAATCTTACTTCCCCTCTTTGTTTACAAAAATCAGATACGTCTATTTGAAAAAGTACTCGAGCAATGTTTCATTTTCAAGACAGATGGACACCGAATGTCAGATGGATGGACACTGGAATGCCCCAGGTGAAAAACACGGAAGCAAAACTCCTTTTTCAGTCAACTGATTTTCCAGCGGACAACCATCGACACAATATTTATTCAATACGAGGAGCATAGCGTATGATTTTACTTGCCACACAATCATACTAATGCAAAAATGGTACTTGGCATCGAAAGCTCTCAATTAATAACTGTGGAAGTGTATTTAGAACACTAATAGCGAATTCGTTTTTGATCCAGTTCCAAACTGGATCGGGTATCAAAATTGGGTCAGCGTGTTATATGTTGAACGTCAGTGTGTATGTTTTCTTTTGTGACTCGTTTCGGATTAAGGTTTGCACTGACAATAAGTTCGGGTATCGCAGGTTGGAACTAGTTCCAACCTAGGTTCAAAAACGAATTCGATTTAAGTTGAGAGCAAGCAGTAAGCTAATTGTGAAAGCAATAAGCTTGAAATGCTAAAGAAGAAGAAGAAGATGGTCAACATCGTGCGGCGGCGAATTTTACTCGGCCAGAGCGACCTCCGGAGTCCATAGTAGGCATGATTTCCTACCAAAATGTGTCTTCGAATTTCTCTGCTGGTAATTTCGGCGGTGAGCCCAACAAAACAAAACAAAAAAAAAAAATCAATTAAACACGACTCAGTTCTAAACTAAATCATGAAGTTTTATTTCAATTCAATATTTTTATTGTATTAGTTCATCCATGTTTATTATTTAAACATAAGCGTTTAGTTGGTTAAAGCAACAATGTGTGTAGAACAATAAAACACGACGTTCAATTTTATATATCATGAAGTTTTGTTTCAATTCAATGGTTTTCTTGAATTACTTCATCATTGTTTATTATTTCAACAAATGCGCTTAGTTGGTTCAATAAAACATTTTGTTTTGAACAATAAAACACGATGTTTAATTCTATAGACGAATCCAGGTTGAAAAAAGAAGAAGACACCGAGTGGTGATAAATCTGATAGCTCTCATGTTAAAGTATTGGAGGAACATTTTAGAATGCTTCTAATAAATTCAAATGAAATTTTAATTAAAAGCGGTTTGTTGTATGATGGAAGAAAAATCCAAACCTGCAAAATAGGGGCATTATATTTAAATTTCCGGAAAATGTCAAACCGCTTTTAATTAGAATTTCATTTGAATTTTTTAGAAGCATTTTAAAATGTTCGTCCTATACTTTAACATGGGAGCTGTCAGATTTATCACCACTCGGTGTCTTCTTCTTTTTTCAACCTGGATTCGTCCATAAAGCATGCAGTTTTATTTCAACTCAATAGTTTTGTTGAATCAGTTCATCAGTTTTATTGGTCCATATTCAAATCAAAATTTTATTTGAAATGATTCTTATTTCGGTTGGTATAACTACGTTTTTTTTTTTGTATGTTGGTCTAGCCACCTAGCTCATTGCACTCTCCTACGTCGTGTACCGGCCAGATTCGAAGACCATTTTTTGTGGGAAAAAATCAACATTTTTTGCGAGATTGTTGTCTGGCATCGGTGGCATCGTGGACGTTTTCACATACACGTTAAAGATAGTCCTAAGCACACGTGGTTCGAAAACTCCAAATGCTTGTAAATGTCTTCCTCGAGCATTGTCTACGTTTCGTACCCGTAGAGACTATTGGTCTTATCACCGTCTTGTACATGTTACTTTTAGTACGGGGGTGAAGTTTCTACCACCTCAAACTTATCTACCACCTCGAACTCAGCTCCGTCAATAATCACACTTCTGCCTGTGCGAGCTCTATCGCGCTCGGCAGGGATTGTCGAAATACTCAGAGCAGTGCAAAATAGACAAGTGCTTCACCCAATTTTTACTGTGCGTCTCCTGTTATAGAAGAGCGCACAAAACGAACGTGCGAGAGATTTCGTAGCAGCATGAGAGACAGAAAGCCGCACATGCACTTCTCTTTCAGAGATAAAGAGTACTGCACTGTGCTTTACGCTGTGCATTACTCTGTGCTTTACTCTGTGCTTCGGCTCGTGCTTTGGATAATGGTATCAAATTGATTTTTTTTTATTTTAGTTACAAAAAGGCATTGTGGAGGGATTATTTTTTTTAGTACTTCAAAAGGTTTTTTTACATTACTCATGGATGGTCATTTTCATTGTTACTCATGGATGGTACATGAAATTATAAGTTTGTCAGTTGTCTAATAAATTGCTCAATGCTACGTACATAATTGGGCCCAGTAGTTTATTACATAAAACATTATGAAAACATGTGAAGTAAACAAAAATTTGTGCAGGTCCAATCTAGAGTACCGCCGTGTCTGTTTTTTGCACTTGTGTTCGCACAGAGACGACAAGGGAGAGTGCAATCGGTAATGCCAAAAGAGACGAGAGCAAATACGAAATGAGATGTGCGGCTAAGAGCGCACGGCAAAACAAGGGTGCACGGGAGTACAGACCGCACTTTCACGTCTCTTTGAAATTTAATGTGCTGTCTCGTAGCAGCGCGTGCTGCACTCAAAGAGATTTGAGTCGCACCTCATCCCTGGCGCTCGGTTCCTCCTTCCAGCAGATACTTAGTCTTCGACGTATTCACCCTTAATCCAACCTTTTCAGCTTCACGTTTCAGCCTGGTATACTGCTCAGTAACCGCCTGGAACGTTTTTCCGGCTATTTCCCGGCGGATTTTGTGGGTTTTTTTATTACCCTTCCCCTTGTTTTAAAGCCCGCACATTTTAGGGGGATATTGGGGGGGGGGGGGGGAAAACACCCTCCTTGGGGGGGTTGGTGGTGTGTTTTTAAAACGTGTCGGAAAGGGCACCGACATTTTTACACCTCTCTATACACCCTCCATTTAAATTTTTCTAGTGAGTTTCCCGAGAAAACGGTGCTCGTCCATAATTTTCCATGGCTCTTCACGATCAATAATATCGTATACGGCCTTGAAATCGATGAATTGGTGGTGCGTAGGTACTTAAATTCACGACATCTATGTTCCGAATTTTCCAATCGTTAGTTCGTTTTCGTCGCCTGGGTCTATGCCGATTGTTCTGGTCCGTATCAACGTTGTGTGTTTCCTGTAATTATAAATTTTACGGTTGGCTTCAACCGATGGCTTCTCGCCGATGGACCATCTGTACAGCACTGATTCAAGACCAACGCTGGCACGAGAACCGTGATCAGTCGCTCTTAACAGGGAGAACTGACGCTTGAATTGGCTGCACCCTTGGAAGGGTGCACCATAACTTGGGAGTTCTCGACCAAAGCCACCGAAATAGACGCAAGCCAACAGCATGGTCTGTTAGTGCCTTTTCCAACTGAGCTAAGATGGACGAAAGTTTTCCTCGCACCCTTGAATGCTGAGGTGGAAATATATTGGACATTCCCAGTTGGTTTTTGGAAGTATTTAAAGTGACGTAATACCAATTAATTTTGGGTACCCGACTTCCTGTTACATTTTTTTAGCAACAGGACAAATCGACGATAGCAGTATTATCCTTATTTCGGCATAATCTTCAATTCTCCATACGAGTTCCAGAGTTACATTTCATTTTCTTAAGTCAATTTACATTGTAATACAACTTAAAATATCTAACTTAGTTAAGAACATGTTACGCTACGCATCTATTTCCGCAAATCGTCCGAATTGATATTATACTTCGCCTTCATCTGATCCAGCTCCTCTTGTTTCTTGTCAACATCTAACCGTTTGAAAGCCTTCGTTGATTGATAGTACAGCACCACCAAATAACGGTTACATACGTTAAATCCGGACAAATGGTCACAGGCATTCTTTGCGTCGAAAATATCCTCATAAACGACGAAAGCAGTTCCACGGGTTTCTGGTGTGTTGCCTCTGAAATCGATTGTTTACGTTTAGCTTGAATCTTACGGAATGGACTCATGTAACTTACACTCTTATTTGCCGGATGGCACCATATTTGCCGAAAATATCGTACATTTCATCGGATGTGATTTTGTAGGGGAGGTTACGCACGTACAACACCCGGTTAACTTCTGGAGGTAATCGAACCTATGTAGGAGATTAAGCCATAAGCGAGAGATGAATAATTAGCTGACATTGTTTGACTTACGTTGTTCCGTTTTTGCATTGCCAAAGCCATAGTGGATGTCTGGTTTTATGGTTAAATTGATCGTAAACCTGATAAAAGTGGTAAAAATGTTTGGTATAAACCTGAGATAAACGAGTTGCGAATGGAGAATAATAAAAGCATAAACGAAATGTGACACTTGAAAATGTCAATGTCAATGCTCAGAAGACGTTATCACACCGAGAGTTACGATCGTTACTTACCAGTGCAGTGCCGATATTTTAAAAGGGGGAATATCGGATACATTATCAGCAGACTCGCACTATGGAGGCATTCTGATAGTGAATTCGTTTTTGATCCATGTTCCAAACTGGATCGGGTATAAAAATTGGGTCAGCTTGATGTGTGTTAAACGTCAGTGTGTATGTTTTCTTTTGTGACTCGTATCGGATTGAGGTTTGCACTGACAATTGTTTTTGAACCCTAGGTTGGAACTAGTTCCAACCTAGGGTTCAAAAACGAATTCGATATGAGAAATAGAGGCATTCTATAAAATGGATTGTTTTTTTTTTATTTATTATATATTAATATTTAATAATTATTATAAATATATTTATTATACATATATATATATTTAATTTGAAAGCTGAATTTCTAGTTAACACTGTTAATTAAACAAATTTATCTACAGAGGCTAAAAGATTATTATCAAAAAACATTAATTAATTTAATAATGTTTCTCAGTCTCATTTTTTTACAGTTATATTTTGTCCCGCAACTGCCCACTGTCCGCGTGTTTTGATTCTCCTGTCCGTGACAGCTTATGTCAATGCAAGAAGTCATAATGTTCATGCAAAACTTTCGTTTGGAAAATTTAGTTACAATATTTAAAATAGAAGAAAGAGTGTTAAATCATGTTAATATCGATTGATTAGTCCATAATCATTGTGTTTGACGCGGTTAGATTAATGACTGGTAGGAAGCACGAATTATAAAAAGCAAACAAAGCAAAATGTTTCGCAGTCGAAGTTGGTTTGGAGGAGGCTGGAACCGTCCTAAAAATCGTCTTTCGCTGGATCATTTGAAATATCTATACAGCGTCTTGGAGCGGAACACAACTGTATCGGAGAACAATCGTGGTTTACTGGTGGAATCCCTTCGATGCATAGCCGAGATTCTCATTTGGGGTGACCAGAATGATTCATCGGTATTCGAGTAAGTACATGGAGTGGAAACATCCAGTCAAGTGACCTTCAGCTGATAGCGAAATTTTATTGCTTTGTAGTTTCTTCTTGGAGAAAAATATGCTGTCATATTTCCTACACATAATGCGCCAGAAAAGCGGTGGTTCTAGTTTCGTCTGTGTCCAGCTATTGCAAACACTGAATATTCTCTTTGAAAACATTCGAAATGAAACGTCCCTCTGTAAGTGGGCTTTGTGATTAACGAAAAACAGATATGAGATTTAATTGTTTTTTTTTTAGATTACCTCCTCAGTAACAACCTAGTAAACTCAATAATCGTCCATAAATTCGACTTTTCCGATGAGGATGTGATGGGCTATTATATACTGTTCCTCAAGACGCTGAGCCTGAAGCTGAACGCACACACAATCCACTTCTTCTACAATGAGCATACGAATGACTTTCCCCTATATACCGAGGCAATCAAGTTCTTCAACCATCCGGAGTCAATGGTGCGCATAGCGGTTCGCACCATCACTTTGAATGTGTACAGAGTACAGAATCCCAACATGCTTCAGTTTATTCGCGACAAAACAGCTGCTCCTTACTTCAGTAATCTGGTTTGGTTCATTGGAAAGCATATTCTGGAGTTGGATTCATGTGTGAGGAATGATACCGAGTAAGATTGTACTTACAAGCATTAAAGGGTCAATTTTACATTTACTTCTTTATTCTAGCCACCAATCTCAGCATCGTCTGGCAAATCTAGTTGCAGAGCATCTCGACCATTTGCACTATCTGAACGATATTCTTTGTCTGGATATACCGGATTTAAATGCGGTTCTTACCGAGCATTTACTTCACAAATTGTTCGTTCCATTGTATATTTTCTCATTGACACCTACGCCACCAATTTCGATGGCTGTTGTGACCCGAAATCTAGCGGCTGTGCTCAATAAGGTTGTCGATATAGATATTAAGGAAATGAATAATCCACGAGTTTCCAGCGTGGTTGCTTTATTTCTGCTCTCACTCGTATTCCTGGTGATAACGCATAGACCCCTCATCAATGCCCTCACATGGGTCATTCTGAATGCCGATCACACAGTATTCAAAGAAGGGGCAGCTCAAATACTGAATTCGTATATTGAAAACCGCGAAGTAGTGGCATTAGGGTTTGGCCAACCAGTCGAAAGCTTGGAAGAAGCGCTAGAAAGCTCGGTTGCTTCATCGAGTGGCTACCAATATGATCACAGTGCTGAGGAGGGCAACAGCAGCAGTAGCACGTCCACCAATCATGATCAACAAATCTCGGGTAATTCGGTAGTCCAGAATTTTGAAAGTATGAACTACATCGTATCTTCTATTGACTGCATTTACAGAATCACCAAGTCCTCCAACACTGTCGGACGAAATAGAAAAGGTTAACATCACCGACGAGGAGAAGGAGAAACTGCTACTAAATGCATATCGCACACCTGAAACAAACCGACCGTTTTTGGATATGGTTCTTTCATCTCTGGACTGTGCCGAGAATGACTACCTAGCTCTGTTGGCGCTTTGCTTATTGTATGCTTTGGCTAACAACAAAGGTACGCATCATTTCCGTCGATTGCTTCCCTCTCATTAGACTCAGTACTCAATAACACCAAATAGAAACTCATAACCAACAGGTAGAAGAATGTATTGCTAAAAATAATTCCATTTTCGCTTATCATCCACGCTACCCACACTGTTATGCTCAAAACTTGAACATGCACACCCTTCATGGAATTCAAACTTCTGGCAATCGAACGGTAGATGGTTGGTTGATATAACTCCTTGTCCTAATTGTTTACTTTTTGAACCTTTTCATATCGCAATCAAGAATTAAAACTAAAATCGATCACATTTTTTAGGCGTTAATGCGGAATGGCTGGAGATTGTCCTGAACCGTTCGTCACCATCGGGATGTTCCAAGTACAATATCATACTTATAGAGAAGCTATTGCAAATAATCACGATATCCAGTCAGCCTTGTAAGTATTATTGTTTTGAATAAATCCTTGTTATATGAGTTAAATTTGATTTTGTTTTTATCCTAGCTTGTCGAATTCGATTAGTAACGATTGAATTAACGCTAAAGCTGTTGTCCCAAATCGTTGGCGTTGGCACCACCAATGTTACTATCAGCGAGCAGCATAGGCACTCCATCATATTGGCTCGCAATCAGAGTATGACTGTTTTGAGGAATTTCTATAAATCAGAAGACATCTTCCTGGACCTTTTCGAAGATGAGTGAGTATAATTTCAAATTCGGATTGGGCTCGTGATTTCCAAATGTCTATCGTTCGTAGATACAACGAAATGGTAAAGTCGATACTGAACGTGGAATTCCTGTGTAACGATTCTACAATATTGCTGCCACCTACGGGAACTCCATTGACGGGAATTAAGTTCAATAGGCGCTTGCCATGTGGTGAAGTGGAGAAGGCCCGCCGTGCCATCCGTGTGTTCTTCTTGCTTCGCCGAATGTGTCAAACTATCTGTGGAGAAAGAGAGCTTCTGTTGCCTCTTACGAATCCCAATCACTGTGTGCAAATCGACAACGCCCTCGATTTAAGTAAGATGGCAACTGCTGAAATATATTCCATGATATATATTTAAATTATATATAATTCCAGATAACAGTGATTTGATTGCATGTACTGTGGTAATGCGTGATGCAACCAAGTATCGAAGATTTTTAGTTATGGACATCCTTCAGTTAATTTTGGTAGAACCGGATAGTAAACGTTTGGGATGGGGTGTAGCCAAATTTGTTGGATTCCTGCAGGACGTCGAAGTGAACGGTGATAAAGAGGATTCTAGGAGCTTACATCTCACCATTCATCGTGGTGGTGCCACAAACAACCGTACACCTATATTATCCGCCAAGTTCATGTTCGATGACCACATCCGATGTATGGCAGCAAAGCAACGGCTCACCAAAGGTCGCAGCAAGGCACGTCAAAAGAAAATGTTCCAGATCGCGCAGCTACTGGAAATCCCTGGTCAAATTAACGATGCTCCGTTTCAGTCATTGACATCTTCCGGCTCAACGGGACCCAGTGGAATGTTGCGGCCAAACAGCGCCAGGCAACCTCGGGAACATCGTCCGTTGTTTTCCACGGCAAACCGCGTTCCTGGAGTTGCATCTGCCTTGAGACGGGACAGTATGCCGTCCGGAAGTGTTAGCAGAATACAACTGAACGCCAGTCGCTCGATTGATGGGTAATGTCTTGTAAAATATTTACACATTTGTATTTTTATTTGAAATCATCAAGTAAAATCATAATCTATAAAATAAGCCGTTTTACACAAATGACCAAATTCAACCCGAAATAACTGACTAACTATATGGAAATGTTCATGATACGGCACATCATAATGATTTGTACATCCGCAAGAAAACAGTGTCTAAACCTCATTCTTAATTTTGCTTTCCCTAAAATACGGACAAGTTCATTTGTTCAAATAGAGTAAGTTATATTTTTTTCCTCTTTCCTCAGGAGGAACTCAATAACTTACTGTACGTTATGATGACCTTCAAGAACAACCAAATGCAAAAGTTATTTATCCTTAACATTTCCATTACTGTAGTACAAGTTGCGCGATCTACGAACAAGTATAAACCTGATTCTTGACTAATGCTGTTAATTGTTGTATTGTTGTAGCGACTCTACGGGAGCCCGTCGGAAAAGTTCCAACACAGCTCGTCGGGATAGGGAATCCAGCCAACCGATAGCCGTCAGTGTGGCTAAATCTCGTGAAACTTCCCGCAATCGAACCGGAGGCACGCCTAGATCCCGGGAATCCAGCCCACGTATTCCGAGACCACGTTCGGAGGAGATCCCATTGGAAGACTTTCGCCGCTCTCAGAATTCAAGTCCTGTTTCGCGAAACTCATCGAATGCTCCATCACGGTCCCATACCCCGTCTCGGTTGAGTCTAGAGCCTGTAGCCGTTATTTCCAACGCTAGCGGTCAGTCGATTGTTAGTAGTGGTAGCAGTTCTGTTGTTATGTCGAAAGAATCCACCGTTCCAATTGTGGTAGCCGTCAACTCGAGTTCTACCACACTTACTATACCCGTGGAATTGAGCCCTACTTCCGAGGAAACTTCGTTCATAGCGGGCGAAGAGCGCCAAAAGAAACGCGGAGTAATCGAAACCGTTTGAGTAAAAGGGTAATGATTTAGGTTTCTAATGGGTATAGATAATTTTGTTTTGTTTAAAGTTTTAACATGTCAGGACCAGGACGACTGGAAATTTTTTATCACTGTGTAACACTTATATAGCTGAAAAGCTAATTTATTTAGAAGAATAAAGAGTCTTATTTAAATATGTTCGTCGAAACCCTAACATAATTCAAGGTTTGCCAAATTAATTAAACTCGAACTCCCCTGAAATTGAATATTTCATATATAACTCTGCACTAAAAAATCAGGCATTTTAATGCGTTAGAATTTAACCCGTAGAACGAATTTGGAGCCGAGTTAGGGATATCGAAACTATTTCAGCTCATATTTTTGTTTATTTTCAACAGTTTAAGATGTCCAGTTGTATTCAGATTTTTTATTCGAAACCTAAAAATTAAGGTGGAAATACATTTCATTTTACGAAGACAGTTAATACGTATCTTTTCGTTTAGACTCAAATAGCACCATAAATAAGGACCAAGTTTCAGAATGCACTGTATGTTTTAAATTTGGACAGAATAATTTGTAAATTTGTATTAGATTCATGGATATTGTAATTATATTAAAAGTTTTGGTTGTTTTATTAATACAAAGCCTTTGGCAAGCTAAAACTTTATAAAATGTTTTTTTTTTTCACTTTATGTTTCAAATGTTGGAGCACTGGGGGCATAAGTAACGAAATGGCATAGGAGCAACGATCTGGAAAGCGATGGTGAATGGTTTATGGGTGCACCGTATTGGTATGAACCCGGAGAACAATGGCCGACTCTGGAGGTGCCGATCGAGGAGACGTGCGAAGAAGCCAGAGGACACGTGACTTTCCGTGGCGTGGTTGACGTGGACCGATGCTCGAGATGGACGACATTGCAAAGGGTGATGGCATGCATTGTCAGATTCATTGACAACTGCAAACGTAAAGTAGCAGGAATGCCGATAGTGACCTTGAAGGCAACGGACAACCAACAACGCCATATTCTCGCACCAATGCAGGTAGTACAGCGTCCACTCGAGCAAGACAAATTTCAGAGAGCGCAGATCTTTCTGTGGAAGCAAGCACAGTTTGAGGCCTTCCCAGATGAGATGAGCACACTCACCCAGAACCTAGACCAGCGACCGTGTAAAGTCTCAGCGACGGTGAAGAAAAGCAGCTGTCTCTACAAGCTGACACCGATTCTGGACCAAGATGGCGTGCTTCGTATGGGTGGTAGAATGGAGACATCAGATAAGATGAGAAACGCGCGGACTGCGATTCGGCAAGCAATGAGTAAGTGTGTATTGTGTAAAGTACATCGATGTCAGCCGCATGTGCCCAGGATGGCACCTCTTCCGGTGCAGCGAGTTACACCCTACCTACGACCGTTCATCTCGGTGGGTATCGATTACCTAGGTCCGATAGAAGTAACGGTGGGACGAAGAAAGGAGAAACGATGGGTAGCCGTGTTCACCTGTTTGGCTGTACGAGCGGTACACCTAGAATTGGTGACTAGCCTCTCACCACAATCCTGCTTGATGGCGATTCGTAGGTTTTGTTGTAAACGATACGTACCACGGGAGATTTTCTCGGTCAACGCGACCTGCCTCGTAGGTGCCGACAACGAGCTCAAGAAACTGAATAGTGAATACGCGACTAGTGTCACGAGCGCAACTTCAGCGTGGCACTTCAATCCACCGGTGGCGTCACACATGGGTGGCATAGGGGAGCGGATGGTGAGATCCGTGAAGGAGGCGATGAAGGCGCTAAACGATGGGCGAACATTGTCCGACGAGGTCCTGCAGACTACGCTGGCGGAAGCAGAGGACATGATCAATTCAAGGCCACTAACGTACGTACCGCAGGACTCAGCTGATCATGAAGCGATCACCCCGAATCATTTCCTCAAAGGGTCGGTAACTTCTGCAGATTTATTAGTGCATCCAGTGGAATCTGCGGAAGCCTTGAGAGACTCACAAAAGCGTTCCCAGGACCTGGCAAACCACATGTGGAAGAGATGGGTTAAGGAGTATCTGCCAACGATAAACCGACCATCGAAGTGGTTCGAGGAGCAGAAACCTATGCAGGTAAACGACCTAGTCTTCATTGTAGAACCGGAAGAGCTGGATGCGAGGAATTGTACAGGAGCTGCCTCCGGGACCAGACGGACGAGTTAGACAGGCATTGGTGCGGACAGCCTCAAAGGTATACCGGCGAGCCGTAGCTAACCTAGCGGTGATTGAGGTCTGAAGGTAAATCCGGAATCTTCAAAGGAACTACCGGAGAGAACTACGTGCAGGGGAATGTTTACACCGCAGGGCAGCAAAACCCACACAGCGATGTGCGGTTAGCGTACCTACCTTTGCGCCTTCTTTTGTATTGTCTGGCAGCTCGGTGACGGTCAGCTCAAACCAAAATTGAAGAAAAGGAGATTTGCCTATGGTGAAACTATTTTTATTGTGCAGTGAAAATAATATTATTGAAAGTGAAATTATAAGTTGAACTGGAATTCGAAATATTTATTGTCCGCTCAAGTCATTACACGGTCAAAAGTGGCTGCAATTGGTGTCCTGAAAGAGAAAATTAATTAATTGAAGGTTCAAAACGATTAAAATCTTAGTTTGAATTGAACAGGTGAAATGCGAGGAAACCGGAATACGGCCAGGAAATTGAATCTAGAAGAAAAAGGCATTGAAGACGGTCGTATAGCGCACAAGAGGGTAAAAGTGGACTACTTCTTTTTGAGCTGCCACAAATCAAGTGCTGCTACAAAAAAAATAGTTCAACATCCGAACAGGTATCATCTTACTTATACATATCATAACACATATTGAAATGTTTTAATTTGAATATGTGAGTATACGCAGAAAAAAATGATGAATTTTAACAGATGCTTTAAATTTCCCTTTGTTCAACTGTTTTGGCTTGTAACAAGCGTGAACAAGGAAATTGTTCGCAATCTTTCATACGCCATAGAATATGGTTTGCAATCTTCCATACAACATTGCTGATCTAGATATATGGCGTCAATTTACATGATGTAGCCCTTGAAATTATGCCAAATCTAGCATCCCATTTATGTGCATTGTAGGGTAGGGAACGGCTTTATCAGAGGTCACTATTTTAATCAGTTGTTAGGAAATAGGTCTATAACTCCTACATTTTCCAAATTATTTCATTTTGAATGATACGATCAAAAGCTTTATCTATTGGGCCAATGATTCGATGTATGAATCATGATTGATTACCAATTTATTACTGTCATTTTGAAGATTTAAAATACATCATCTACACACTTAATTTTTTTTACAGTATTCGGTAATTTTTTACCGAACTTTCAACAGCTGAACGTTCGGTAATCCAATTTTACGGATTTCGGTAAAATTTGACAAGTTCCGGTAATATTTTTACAGGAATACTGTAAAATTTCACCGAAATCCGGTAAATCGGATTACCGAACGTTCAGCTGTTGAAAGTTCGGTAAAAAATTACCGAATACTGTAAAATTTTCTAAGCGTGTAGAAACCATCAGTTTCTGACCAGCTGAAGAAGTTCGCTCAAATGTTGCCTTTGTGTATTTTGCATTTGCATCGCGTGTACCGGAGAGCATGTCTTCATCAGCTCTCTCCCACAACTAGGCTTGTTGCCAGAATGTGATGTTGAACATTGAGTTAAATTTATTACATATTTAGATAATCTGAAATCGCTATTTATTTCATGTTTCTTCCAGTCATTGGAGGTTGATCTATGCTTATGATTATATTGTCCATCATCTGACACTATCATTTGCAATAAAACATATGTTTTGGAGCTGTCCAATAGTACCCAACGATAAATAATGCTTCGCTGTTGAGCTGCAGCTATGGCATCACTGTTGCTTTTGAGAGCCCATGTTTCCTCTCTTCTTTGCTAACCATGGATATAGCGCACCGGTAATGTAACGTGAAGCCTGCTGTCTCTTGCATTTGTTTGTTTTTAAACGAAGCATCCCGTTTGTCGTCACAGTCGCTTTGGCTAACATTTGCGTGAGAGTAAATGAAATAAGAAATACACATTGCCAATCTAAAGATCAATGACAAACTAAAAGTTTGGTCGTGTACGTCTGTCTCATAACCTGCTAGGAGACGAGTTTGTGGTTGTAGCAATCTACATGTTTTGGTTGATTGTTTTCGAGAGCGGATGGGTAAAACAAAGGAGCGGGTTGAGGAAATTGACGTTTGCAGCAAATCGTGAACTGGCCTATTTCATTTTGCCTTCGCAATAATGCACAGAATCGCACTCATACAATATTGTTAGTTTATGTACAGATTGAGGAGCTGAAGAAAACATTTTTTTAATCGGAAAGCAATCCGCATGCGTTTAAGAAGTCCCTGCAATTGGGAACTTTATTCCATGGCTATGAAATTTTCTGAGCCTAATGCTCGTTGCTGAAGGTATGTTCCGATAGACCAGACGTAAGCAGAGGGATTAATGTCTAAATATTGGCAGTTCTAATTATAGATTACATACAGCTTTATCAAATGTCTCAGAGGCTGACTAAACTGCTTAAAACCCGTCCCGTACCCTATAACGCAGAAAATTAAATGTTTCTTCCAAACTCTATATGTGATTGCATAACTCTTAAAATCCAAACCTTTTCAACTATTTTGGGGGTATTGAAAGGGGCCGTTTGGGTGTTGGGGGCCGGAAAAAAATATTTTTATTAAAATTGTTGTTTTATTTGTCGGTTCCGGAAAAAAAAAAGGGGGTGTAAGGGAATTGAGCTCCCCCCGGGGGGAAAAAAAAAAAAAAAAAAATAATTATAAGAATAAAAAAAAAAAAAAAAATTTTTTTTTTTTTTTTTTTGGTTTTTTTTTTTTTTTTTTTTTTTTTTTTTTTTCCGTCTTCTTTTTTTTTCTTCCCTCCAAGAGGTTGAGAGGAAAAATTGAATGTCAGTCAAACTGTCAGATTTAATGTAACAATAATGCCTGGGACAGACTTATAGCGTACAGCGTTGTACCAACAGTTGTATCAACAATCAATATGAAACTAGTGATTTGAAATTGGTCCACTGTTGTAGAACCCCTAGTTCTGAAGTTCACCTTCCAGTCTGCACCTTACCATACACTCTTGCGCTTTTCAGTACCTTTTGGTACAAGTATCTTTGTTTTTGTTTTGATTCGCTACGTTATTTTGACAGAATATTTGAGAGTGTTCTGGTGTGAGTTACGGTCTTAAGGGCGAATCATTAAGCTTGGGACCGAGCTTGGGACCGGTGTGCTAGTACTTCCTGAGCCAAAAAAAATATTGGTTGTACTCCTTTAGTCTAGTACCTGTTTTTAAGTATTGGACAGTCCGTACAACGCTTTATGTTGTGTGTCTGTCCCAAGCATAAGTTGACTATTAGCAAATTCGTTCCAAACAGGATCGGGTATCAGAAGTGGGTTGGCTTGTTGTGTGTCAAAAATCAGTGTCTATGTGTTTTCAGTTTCTACACACAATCACATTCTAAAAATGCATACTTACATTAATTGTTATGTTTGTGTTCTCCGTGCGTGGAGTAACGATTATGATGTAGAAGGAGATGTCTCGCTCATCGCCATGAGGCACCAAGAGTGGACAGTAATGTTTTTTGCTAGAATGAAAGATATGAAGAGAAAGTTGAAAGTTCCGTCAGTGTACGGTAGGCTAGAAATAGAACAGAGGTATTGAAAATTGAGTGAAAGGGCATGGTAAAGTAGTAGTAGGCAAACGAAACGCCTGTGGTTCGAATACTACTTTACCATGCCCTTTCACTCAATTTTCAATACCTCTGTTCTATTTCTAGCCTACCGTACACTGACGGAACTTTCAACTTTCTCTTCATATCTTTCATTCTAGCAAAAAACATTACTGTCCACTCTTGGTGCCTCATGGCGATGAGCGAGACATCTCCTTCTACATCAATGCATACTTTCTAATCTCTTTCTCATGCTGCAAAATGCCTAGAACTTTTTGTCGTATAAGCTTTTTAGGCATTTTTGCATAAAACCTTTTTAGGCATTTTATGCATAATTCCAGTCTTCAAGCAAAGTGCCTACTTTGAAGTCATAATTGCATACTTCAGATTAACCGTGAACCCCTTATTTTTGATAGTTCAGGGAGCTTGTTTACAAGGTGTTAGAATTTGAACCGCTCAAACGATTGGATTTTTCCGTATTCAGTATGATTAGATTCAGGAAATAATGTAAAAATAAACACTGGTGACTGTTTTCCGGCAATTTTACTTCAATCGTAATAAATTTAGAGCACAAAATTGCAAACCGATCTTACCGAAAATATTCTAAGTTCACGTAAACAAGCTCCCTGAACTGTCAAAACTGAATTGATGACGCCATCGTGCAATGGTCTATATAATTCGACAAAGATTTGTATATTAAATATGAAATTAAAGAATTGAAGTGAAAATTTCATGTTTAATATACACTGAAAAAATCTTGTATCAAAAGCTTCCATTTTACCCGACTATGCCTATTTTCAAAACTACCATGAAATTTCAGTCAAATTTACTACATTTATGGTACAATCTTTAACATTTATGGTATACCTTATATTAATATCAACCGCACCATGGTTGTTCTAATCGCAGGCATGGTAAAATCAAACGCATTTATAGTCACTCTGAGAAAAATTTCATCGTTGTACCGACAATTAAATCATGGTCAGGATGACTATCGCATATAATGGTTTCAATAACCATGAAAATGGTCGAATTCACCACGTTCATGGCATTTTTGACTATGATCATGGTAACAAGGACTATCCCAACATTATGGAAAATGTTGCATCAACTATTTTTAATGGTAGTTTTGACCATGATCATAGTCGGTTCAAAATCACTATACTGCAATAGTCATCCTAACCCCCAATAATGGTAAAATTGACCATCAAATTCCTCTCTCTGCAGGTGAAAATTGTTGGTTTGCGCTTAATTTAACTCTCGAAATGGTAGTTGCTACTGCGTTTTTTTGCGTGTACACGCTCAAAACTGCCTCTTTTTCATTTGTATCGCTGTTCTTTATTTTTCTCACGGTAAAGTTACCGCCCAAACACACTCTGAGAAAAATTTCATCGTTGTACCGACAATTAAATCATGGTCAGGATGACTATCACATATAATGATTTCAATAACCATGAAAATAGTCGAATTTACCACGTTCATGGTATTTTTGACTATGATCATGGTAACAAGGACTATTCCGACATTATGGAAAATGTTGCATCAACTATTTTTAATGGTAGTTTTGACCATGATCATAGTCGGTTCAAAATCACTATACTGCAATAGTCATCCTAACCCCCAATAATGGTAAAATTGACTATCAAATTCCTCTCTGTGCAATGATAACGGAAACGGAACGGAAAAAACGCAAGTTTGACAGTTGTTGCAAATGACTTCGATATGTCCAATTAGAATCAGCTTGGATTTAGCCTGGTTTCTTTCCGACAAGCAGGCTTACTCTGATCGGGCTTTGCCGTTTTCCGTTGCCGCTATCATTGTGTTTAGGCCATTACTCTGATCGGGCTTTGCCGTTTTCCGTTGCCGCTATCATTGTGTTTAGGCCATTACTCAGTTTTCGTAAAAAGTGGAACAACTGTAGACAAAATCGTCAAAAGTACAAATTGTAAACAATGACTTTAAACGTAAATTTCCTGGAAATGCCAGGTTGATAACATCTATATCCACTACCAACGGGATGGTAATAACTCCCTGTATCTGTTTCTGCTGCTATTTTGTTTGTGGAAGCAAGCAAATCCCAGAAAAAAAAACGCTAGAAGGCATTGTTTACAAATGTTACTTTCGACCTTTTGACTATTTTGTCTAGAACACAATTTATCCGTGAGAAAAAAAGGACAGTGATACAAATCGACAAAGATTTTTCATTAGGGCCTAACTGACAAACGTAAACAATTGCTTTCTCGAATTTCTCGTCATTGAAAACTCCCCTAATCAATCCACTGCGCTCGTTTCGAAGAGCATGTATCCGATAGAATTGGAGGCTTACATGAGTAGCTTTTGGGCCACGAGAAATTTACGGAAGAAGCCATTGTTTACGTTTGTCAGTTAGGCCCTAATGAAAAAGTTTTGTCGAATTGAAATATTACATTTCCACGAATGCATAATGGATAAGGAGTTAATTGTGCTTGGCGAACTCTTTCCTATTGCTTTCTGCTAAATGGAACCTTCCTGTATCATGAATGAAATTTTGTGCTCTTTGGCACATCGGGTTCCGCTCGACTATTTCCTCGGTCATCGGGATCGTCGCGTACATTCCTGTCTTCGTCCCCGTTTTGTGGGCATTATTGTCCAAAGATATACTTTACGCCATTATACCGGTAGGAGAGCGAGTGGATGTCTCACTCATACGGCGCGTAGATTAAACCAGGGGTGGCATGTCGTAGCTCGAAACGAACGACTTTTTGTACGAACGCTTGTGAGAAAAAGTTCTTCGTTTCGAGATCCGCAATATGGCCCCAGGTTTCTCACTACACTTGGTAATAATCGAGCAGACTAGCTGACTCTGTCTGGTCAGGGTCTTTTGATTTGGGCGAAAATTGATCCGGTGTTCATCTATCGTGCTAAGGGAATACTTTTACTTGTAATCAATTCATGAAACGTTACGGCTCTGAAAATTATCAGTCAAATATTACCTCTTTTAAGGTAACAAACATATTTTCGTAGTCAAACGTTGATAATACGATCCACAGCAATGCCAGATGCGCCAAATAACAAAGTTGTGCAAAGCTCATGGATATGTCTTCGAATAATGAAAACTCAAATACGGCGGAGTATGTTACATTTGTGTCACCGGTTCTAAGTCCATTATTTTCAATAACGCTGACAACACGTGGAACACAGACTTCAACAAGTAAATTCTGGCGAACATGGTTGGTAGTAAATGCTCACGATTCTCCTGGTAAACGGAAGCAAAAGATTAATCAACTACTAAAACGCGTATCATATTTTCTTACTGTTAATATTCGGATTCGACGATAGTACTTGCTTAGGCAAATAACCAATCCCGATGCGAAGCTCAGTACCAGATGAGGTGACAACCGCGACAACATGCCATCACCAAGCGCTTGCTTTATCATATCAGGAAAACCAACCAAATAAACCCAGAATAGGTGCCATTCATCCTAAAATAGTTAAGATATATTTCATTTATAGCATAGCATGGAAACCAACCTTTAAATTTGTACCTCTTCTTTTAGTAGAGCGAAATCCACTGTTTCTATTGTAGGTAATTCTGGATAGTAACGAGTTTTTTGCTTTTCGGACAGCGTTTTGAACAAGACAGATATACGTGCGTAGTTATACAAGATAAAGGCAGCTCCTGTGAGTGATCAACCCTAATGTTATTGCATTTTGCAAATGGAAAATGTCGATAATACCTTTGCTAGAGTGATTTTTATCTCTCTTCATATCTATTGGGCTGGATGCTTTGGATTCCAGCATGTCAACGATAGCTGCCGACCGCCCCAGACTAGCAATCATTTCCTGGAATCGCTGATGGTCTCTAACGCGTATGCCATACTTATGCTGTGCGATTAGTTGCATATCGTTTGCGCGTTTTCTAATTGTGGTGAAAATACTCAAACAAGCCGAATAGTAGAAAAGATTAATGTATACTTACTTTATGAAGTCGGTTGCGTTTAGACCATTGGTTGTTATTGGACCACATATAAGATCAATAGAATTGGGAGTAGCGTCGCTACGATTGTGGGTTATCTTTATAATGATTGAATTCTCTTCCGATGAACTGTATCTTGAGATATCAAACCCACCGAATTCGAATAAATTCCTGACTACGTTGTTTATCGTTAAAATTCTAAATTCCATTAGATTTAAATTATCTAAACTTTTCTCATCAACATCGTTACATAAAATTATCGGTTGATGTGCTTTATTCGTGGGCCTGAAATGGCCTTCTAACGACGCGGTAATAAAACACCGATAAACTTTTTCTCGGTTTAGGAAGAATGCTACCGACGAATCAGTTATACGCACGGTTTCCAACGGTAAAGTCCATTTTTGACTTTCATTAACTAAAGATTTAGCATCGAAATTAGCGAAATCGTTTGTTGGCTCAACGATTTTGACCACGATGTCACCACATTCGGCCAGCTGTTTATTTTGGTATTTCAATGATAGTCTACCCACTTTTTGGAGGCAACGCTTCAACTGTTCTTCTAGTTTTTCTAAATTTTCCATTGATGATAAGTTTTTAAATTAAACACTTTGCGTCAAAAAAAAAGTTGTTTATCCTTCACGAAATTCTTGAATATTGGACTTGTTTTTTTTAGGAAATACGTGGTGATCGTCATTGGAACGATTCGGTTTGTTTACGTTACTAAGCGTTACGCAGCGGTTAATCATGATCCTCATTCAATTCTACCCAAAGAATCACTTCTACACATTGGTAGAGTGGGTGGTAATAGCTGTGAACGTGCTCCACCTATTGACATCACCCAAAGTGCACACCGACCACAGCACGTCCGCACGGCTCAGATAGTCAAACAACACCACAATCATCGCAGTGAAAACTTCAAAGTGCACGACGAAGAACGCAAAACCGAATATATTACTGAAGTGCATTTTTTCCTTTATGAGTGGGTTTGTTTCTTCCACTTTTAAATCTAATTAACTTCAAAAGTCTGTGAAAGCATCTTATTCAGAATGTGCAAAATGTGAAAGACGACTCTCATTACATTACGGTTAAAGGCATATCCATTTGCAACTAAAGAACACAAGACGTTGCTTATCTTTTCGCGAGAAAGGGCCATAAATTACAATTAGCACAAGCGGAACAGGCGAAATGAGCTTCAATCTAACGCAAACAGTTTTTTCGACGCTCAACGCAACAATGAAGACCACGACGGAATCGGGACTAGGGTTCCAAGTACCTGATAAACATTATCCGGCCAGCTCCGAAAGTTTGAATTTTGTAGTTATTCCGCTTGCCGTCCTTATTACAGTGATGCTTCTATCTGTTATGGTATTTTGTTTCAAAATAGAAAAGCTTAAAGCAATTTATGATAATGGATTTGATTTACAGGTCTACCTAATGGCAAGAAAGAAGCATACGATTTTTACAAAACATTCTTATGTGCCCAGCTTTTCGTTTGATTCGTCGGATCTTGAGGACGACAATGATCTAGAAACGGAACACTTACTGAAGGGGAAGCTTCGTTTGGATGAACCCTACTTCAAGGGAATCAACAGCAGCAAGACTTATACCGGTGGTCATGAACTGTATGCTTAAGTCAAAAAGAAATGGCTTGATCAGCCTCATCTATTGCCATATACTCAACGTCAGATTCCAGTTCTATAGTTTATCCATCAGTACGCTAGTATTAAAAATTAATATATTTATTCGCAACCAGTTAAGCATACACCAAATAATGCATCCACCTCAATTATTTAATAAGTGTTTTTTGTTTATTGTTATGATCTGCCTAGAATACATTACTACTACATAATAGAATCGCTTTACCTAAGATTACACGATAGTTCCAACTATGTACAGTGACTTTTGAACTATTTCGTATCATCCGAATTCAGCAACCGTGATGTTAAGTCGTAAAATCCGAAAAATATAGCCCCACCTAATGTAATCCACAACACCCGGGGTACGAAACCTGCGAAAATGCTGAAACGGTATAAAAAATCCAAATTACTAGGTTCATAGGTTTTGCGCTGATTTATTCTATATGGGATATTTTCTGTAAGCTGAAATTTATTGAAAGTTAGAGCTGCAGTTTTCTATGCCTTCAGCCTTTTTTGGGAACTTTAAAAAAGGAAAAAAACATTCCCTTGATATTGGTAAAATCTTGTGGCAGATCAATCCCAACTACCAGGTTCCGAGGCTTACCGGATCTGGATGGAATCACATTACAAAGATGCACACTAGCAATGCCAGATCACGATATGGTGTGGACCGAAAGTGCACTGTCGATTGTAGTAGCATATTATTGATAAAAATTCAACATGAACCGGTAATAAATAAAGCATTTGAATTGCAGTGAGAAATAGTGTACTTGTCACACAATTATACTGAGGCAAAAATGGTACAGGTTTCCAAAGCTCCCAATCAATAACTGAGGAAATGCAGGTTGATCACTTATTTGAGCTTAAAATGCCAAGAAAAAAACGATTGATCAAAACATGATACATCGACACAATGAATTTTGATTAACTTTCTATCGCTGCCATTGCTTAGGATCTTTAGTTTTCTTACATAACAAACAGGAAATTATATTGCCAACATTACCTTTAAATCAATACTGGGCACTTGCTAACTTGATAAAACTATATCGTTGATTCTATTTTATGTTTCAAGTAGAGAGTCAACAAGCTCTTCAAACTCATCATTCGGTTTAATAGGGAAAGAGATAACGCTTTGTTGAATCTAAACGCTCTGTACAAACTGTAAAACTGAAATTTCCAACCAACTCACCCTTGAATGCCCCGCTCTCGGTAGATTCCGCGTAGAATTCTGTACGGATTTGTTTTGTCCGCTTCGCTTCGATCGGCCAGCATAATCCTGGTTTTAACTACATCCAACGGTGTGGTCAGTCCTGCAGCGATACCTCCAGCAATTGCTCCACATATGGCAACTGATACCGGTGTCAGTGCTGTCCCCGTTAAGGAAGTCCAGTTCAGTTTGAAGTATTCCCACAATGGAAACTGGATGAATGAGAACGGTACCTCTCGCATAATCGTTGTACCAAAGCCACGGTACAAGCCCCGTCGAATGCCTTCCGTCTTCAGAGCATTAAACAGAATTTCCACCGATGATGTATTGTATTTGATTGACATGGCCTGTCTTCTTTGCTTGGCGATTTCCACGGGGACACGTATCAGACAGGCAACTATTTCCGCACATGCTGCGGATGCCATGTGCACATAGGGTTGTTGCGACTTAGTCGCCAATTTACCTAGATGAGATTTCAACCCATCATATGTACAGAAGAAAAGAGCGGCTGTAGGTGCACTGCCTGCTGCTGCCGGAGCTAGACCTTTGTAAATGCCACGGAAACCACCGGATCTGACGAAGCCTCGTTCACTTTGGAGCCGTGTTTTGATGGTGTCGATTGGAAACAACACAATGTCTACAACCAACCCGGCGACTCCACCGGACTAACAATTATAATTTCATAATCTGTCATATGTTCGGTGTATGATTTAAAGAATAATTACTTACAATTAATGAAGACCAATACAAGTAATGCGTGGCAGGATGGGATGTAGTTTCCAGCGTCATGTCTACTGTCTTGGTCGGCAAGTGGACAACTTTTAATCACCACATAATATGATTACTACAGCAAGAAAACTTGGATGCTCTTGAACCGCCGACTAAAGACCAGAGTGCAGTGCTGCCAGATCATTTTTGGAAACTAAAAAATAAGATCAGTCCTGTTCAACAGTTTTTTTTTTTCTTAACAAGCCGAGTCCACCAGCCACATTTTTGGAAACTATGGTCCAAATCACCAGTAAAGTCACAACTCAGATTTGACAGATACTGGTGCCCTTGTGTAAAATTCGTGTGTGAGAAAAAAAGGACGGAGAACACGATGGCTGTTTCTATGTTTTATACTCTCATGGTGAAAAGTGAGGTTAGCTTTTTCTGTGCATTAGTCTATACGAATTTTGATGTAGACTACGGGTCCCTACACTTAAAAATGACTACGTCACAAAAAGCTTTCTGCTTTTGAACGTTAATAACTCAGTTATTTCTCGTTAGATTTCCAAATTTTACCGAATTTTGCAGCAATTACTTGTAAATATTTCTAAAAATATATTGATCAAAATTTTAAATATTTATTTAAACACTTTGAACTACTACTAAAGGAAGCAATTTTCCGCAAATCTTTAGTTTCTAACAAAGAATTCACAATCGAGCACCATTTGGTTTTGAGCGGAATTTTGAAAAGGGAGGATCAATCAGATCCCAACTACTATCAATATGAACAGGAATTTTTTGAATGCAGGAACACTTTTTTATGTTCTGTCTTTGAATGTTTATATAATTTTTACGATTTAACTGTTGCTATTATATCCAAAAGAAAAAAGAATTATTCAATGGGAGAATGATTTGTTTTGTAATTGAAACAATCCCATCACGCTATGTCTGAAGAAATTATGATTGTTAGGATAACCACAGACAGACGTTCGACTTTATCTTATTTACCTGTGTAAAAACGTGGCTTCCTGTTGGCAAACCCACTGTGCAGTCGTCACCGCATTTAAAGTGAGTCCCCGAGCTGTGTTGTTTAATTCACCAATTGCCTTTGATGAGTTGCGCTGTCAGTTTTTGTATCGTATAGTTCAACCGTGACACATGATTCATGAGTGTGCTACACAGTTTTTGTTGCACATATTTTTGAGGGTGTGCGTGTATTGAAACAATTCACACACACACACACACACACACACACACACACACACACACACACACACACACACACACACACACACACACACACCGCTGAGTGGAATCGGTAAGCAGCATGACGGAGCTGACGGAGAGGCATAGAAGGAAATCGAAGAGGAGAAAAGGAAGAAATAGTAAATAGAAAAGCTATTGTAGAAAATATACACGGTGTTCAATAAGTTCGAATACAAGTTTTCATCATTGCGTAGGTATGCGCCATGTACATATTCTGCATTGGTATTGGTGTCAGCTTTAGCTTCATTCATACGCTACCGAATGTGCGCGGTGTTGACATTCTGTTAGTTGTTGTTTGTTTGTTACGCGCGATGAAAGAGTATCGGGACTTCGTAATTAAGCGTTTTTTGAACGGTGAGCGACCCGGCGATATATTCCGGCTGCTGAAATCGCATGGGGTCAAGCGGAACTTTGTCTACACGACCATCAGGCGATACCGGGAGACGTCCTCGACCAATGACCGTGCGAGATCCGGTCGGCCGCGTTCAGCGAGGACGCCACGGGTCATCAAGATCGTGAGGGAGCGAATTCGGCGCAAAAAGAACCGCTCAATCCGGAAAACGGCTGCAGATCTCAACGTTTCCATTGGAACCGCTCACACCATACTCACCAAGGACCTTGGTTTCAGGCCTTACAAAAAACGTAAGGTCCATGGCGTTTCGGAGGCTACCAGCAAAAAGCGGTTGGATCGAGCTAAGAGGATCCTCTCTCGGCACGCTGGTCAGGAGTTTGTTTTTTCGGACGAGAAACTGTTCGTGCTGCAGCAGCCGCACAATGTGCAAAATGACCGGGTGTGGGCGCCATCGAGGGACAGCATTCCTGAATCCAATATAAACATCCCTCGGTTCCAAAGTGCCGTGTCGGTGATGGTTTGGGGGGCAGTATGCAAACGTGGTAAGCTACCCTTGGTGTTTATTGAAAAAAACGTCAAAATCAACGCGGCGTACTACAAAACTGAGGTTTTGGAAAAGGTTGTTGCCCCCAGTCTCCGAAGCCTCTACGGCGATGAGCACTACGTGTTCCAGCAGGACGATGCACCAGCCCATACGGCAAATGTGGTTCAAGCCTGGTGTCGGGACAATTTAACCGACTTTCTGGACAAAACTTTGTGGCCTCCCAGCTCCCCGGACTTGAATCCTCTCGACTTTTTTGTTTGGTCCTATATGATGGCGAAGCTGAACGAATACAAGGTCAGCACTTTGGATCATTTCAAGACGGTAATTCTCAAAATCTGTGACGAAATGCCCATGCAGTCCGTGCGTGCCGCCTGCGACGCGTTCGAGAAACGTTTGAAGCTCGTTAAGGAGTACAAAGGGGGGGTCATTCCAAGAGAAATGTTGTAAACGTTCCTTGTAAACATAGCTTTCAATAACATAAATCCAAAAAATAAAAAAACATGTTTTCATTTTTTTAACAAATTTTGAAAGTGTATCCGAACTTATTGAACACCGTGTACACAAAAGTAGTGTGAAGCAGTTAATTAAAGAACGGAGAAGCATTAAAACAAATTATTGTTATTGATGAAGATAAGGATTAGTCACAGATCGAATTGAAAGGTATGATGTATTTTCTTAATGTGAATAGTTGATTAAAACTTTTAATTAACCGAAACGGGAAACTGAGGCTGCGTTTTTTGTGTACATAGCCAGCAGCAAAGAACACCAAAATGTAGGTATCAAATTGAATAATTGAGAACCAAAAAGTAACCTTACTAATAAATTTTAGCTTTGACGCTGTATTAAAACGCATGCTATCGAGGAGGTATTTATTTGCAACACGCACAGCGCGTTCCCGAAATTTTCCCAACACTTCCCTCAAGATATCAAGTAGCAATAACCTAATAGATGGCGCCACAGATTTGTATTTATTTGTACTGGAAAATTGGGTTGCCAGTCAAACTGTCAGATTTAATGTAGCAATAAGTTTACGAGGCAGCGCTACTGTGCAAGATAATTAAAACGTAAATTGGTTTGAAATTTTACACAACAAATTTGAATTGTTCTGTTCGAGCTTGAATGTCTGTCTGTGGTATCCCCTTTCAATGATGATCATTGACACTGTCACCTGTTACCGCGATTCAATGAAAATTAAAACATACAGCATATAATATGCACGTGTCTTTGTATGAAAAAATGGCATAAATAAATATTCTCTGTATTGATAAATAAATTAGTGAAAAATCTATTATCAGCAAGATGAAAAAGAAAATGATCATGGTATCAACAGTTTCGTTCGTCCACATCGACGAGACTCGATAGAGACGCGAACGGAGCGATGGGAAAGACATCGAAAACACTCGGTGCGGAGCTCTGTTGTACGACTTTGGTTCGGTTGCTAGTTTGTTGCAAAGCAACATGGTGTATGTAGAAAATAGATAGTCAAGTGTTTCTTCGTCACTCCGATGTTGTCGATTGATGCTGATATCAACAATCAATATGCAACTAGTGATTTGAAATTGGTTCACTGTTGTAGAACCCCTTGGTCCGAAGTACACCTTGAAACCAGTACCTAATTTTACATATTTGCGCCTTTGTTTTGATTTGCTGTGTTATTTTGACAGAATATTTGAGAGTGTGTTCGTGTGAGTTCATTATTAGGGGCGTATTATTAAGCTTGGGACCGAGCTTGAGACCGATTTGCTAGTACTGACTGAGCCAAGAAAAAAATCGTATTTGTTCGGGACCTACTGGTCTTAGAATTAGTCTATGCTGACGCCCAGTTTGGCACAATCATGGTTTGAATCATGTTTAAATGCAATTCCGTATAATGAGTATTCCATGAGTTAGCAACGAAGATACCCGAGCAGGAAAGTACAAGTATAGTATTCTGAAATGTAATTAAATTTGATTGTAGAATAAAATGGCCAGCTGGATTTAGACTACACTCAGCGAAATAAACTTTCGATATTCATAAGATTGCATTATGATTATTTGCTACAAGAAATCGTTATTAATTTCATCAATTTACCTTATAAAATATAATGATGTTGAAAAAATAAAAATATGGAGAAACCTGGATTCGAACCTTGAACGTTCAGGTTATAGGTCCAGTGACTTCCCTAATAAAAATTTACTTTAAACGAACAATAGCTCGAATGGTTGAACTATTCCGCATATGGTTTGGATGTTAAGCCGAATAGGTCGTTAAGCAAAATAACCATAAGAAATTTATTAGGGCTGACCACTAGTATATATCAACACTTGTAAATAGGAAAGCTTAAAGGCAAACAACAACAACGTCGTGTAAAACCAAATCCATTCATAAGTCAACATTAAAAAATTTAAAGCATCGTTCTTAAGTTGAACCTTATGAAATTCTTAAGATTATTTGGCTGAGTGTAGGGAGAAGATAAATTTGTATTGTTTTTTAAAGGTTATCATACCCACGAAAACTTAACTCGCGAAATAGGGCGTACCGCAAAATGTATATCGTCGAAATGTTTTTTTTTCATGTAGGGGAATTTCTGTAAAACGGATCATTCCGCGAAATGGGATTATCAACATTTTTTTTTTTGTCAGTAACGTTGATAAACACGTACACCTGGCAGCTCTGCATGAAGTACACTTTTCTATTTACCGACAGTGTTTTATTCGAGAATCAAAACAAAAACAGCTATGAACGTATTCCTGGACCCTAAAGTGCTTATCCTATAACGCATGTAACGTCTGATGAAATTTCATCAACAACACGTATTTTCTTATTATTTTTTCCAAATAACCACCGTGACACCTGTCACCAGCCATCAAGATGAATCATAACGTCATTCGAGAAAGTTTATAAAGAATTTCAATTTCGGTGTTTCGTAGATTTTCGCTATTTTTTTTTGTCAATTTGCGGTAAATAAAATAGTTGAAAGTACTCAATACAATATCACGTGCTGCCGACTTTATTTCAGGAGTAGCTAGCTATAAATACATCAGAATGGCTGGTATGCCGGATCAACAGTTTCTGTGGAACATCTTTCAAAAGGTGGACCGTGATAGGAGCGGATACATCTCTGCGGATGAACTACAACAAGCGTTGTCCAATGGAACGTGGAATCCATTTAACCCGGAAACCGTCCGATTGATGATTGGAATGTTTGATCGCCAGAATCGGGGAAGTGTTAGTTTTCAAGACTTCGGAGCACTATGGAAGTATGTCACCGATTGGCAGAATTGCTTTCGTTCTTTCGACACGGACAGCTCGGGGAATATCGATAAAAACGAACTAAAGCAAGCTCTTACGGCCTTTGGATATCGCCTTTCAGACGGACTGTACGATACTTTAATCAGAAAGTTTGATCGATACGGAAATGGTACGATTCTGTTCGACGATTTCATACAATGCTGCGTAATCTTGTACACCCTGACGTCAGCATTCCGACAGTACGACACGGATCAGGACGGGGTGATAACAATTCACTACGAACAGTTCCTCAACATGGTGTTTAGTTTGAAAATCTGATTAGTAAAACGTGAAGAACAAGCTCGCGGATTTTTGCACTTTTAAGTACGACTAGCCTTTAAGATATAAACAAGCCTGGTTGAAAATAGCTTACCACATTAAAGTTCCAGTAAGCCACATTTTATTCCTTTCGTGTTGCAATTGAAGCACTATCAGGTGAAAAATATATATGTATTGGCCAGCAGTAGCAACAAAAAATATTTATCTAACGTTTATAAAAATAGGCAGTTTATGAGCAAATTTGAGTAAATACTCTAAAAGGATGTTTTTCTTATCATAACACTAAAAATAAGGAAAAAATACAAATACGTTAAACTCTCCCACAAATCACACAATCAATAGAACTAAAGTTGCCAAATTTCAAAAACCATCTATATATGTTATGGATCAATTTATGTCTTCTACAGCATAAAATGTTTAATAAAAAGGAAAAACCACTATGTAACAACTTAACTCAGTAAGAAAGAAAAAAAAATCCAGTTAGAGTTTTCAGTAGAGGTTCAGGGATAACAATATAACAGTCCGATTAACATAGGAAATCAAGAAAAGTGGCAACTGTTATGCTGTTATGGGGAGTTTTTCTCTACTCAAATAGTTATTACATTCTACACGAGTTTTCTTCTTTCATTGGCCTTCATTAGTAGGTTTGCTTTTCTAATCCTGTACCGTATTTAAACATGTCCAACGTCCATAAGGTGAGACGACATCACGAAGTGCCTTTGCTTCTAACTTCTTTGGATCGAGATGACTCTTAGAATCGAGTGAGGTGACCATTTCATGAATTGACAAACCTCGACTCCCCATTTGATTTACAATTCTACCTTCGTAAGTGAGAACGACACGGCGCGTAGAATAAGCTAACTCTCCGTGCACATCAAATGGAGAGTCACCTCACACAAGGCAACAATTGTCACCCCGTATGTGAGCGAGACCAAAACATATTTTTCAGAAAGTCGTTCGCCGTTCTTGTATTATGAGGGTTCGAGGACTTTATTTCGTGGCATTTCACGTTGAAAATGAAGTGAAGTGACAACTTGCGGTTCACGATGACTTCGTCGTGTGTTACTCAAATAGGAATCATTTGTACCGTCTTTATTACGGAAATCACTTTTCCCTTTTCACCTTAATGTGACATCGGTAATAAGGCCTAGAGTTTTGTTATCAAGCCAAGTGGTTTGTTGAACTTTTTCAACGTCCGGAAACAGATTTCGTGCTTTTCAAAATTGATATGACTACGGCACATAACAGCATAACCGTCATATAGTGATTATAATTTTATGAACAGTATAATGTCACACTATAACACATTATTATTTTTTGAGTAATAGCTTTACTTTATTATAGAAAAAGACTTGGTAAACTTTGTACATACATTGCATGAACTGGGCTATCTTCTTCTGTTTCGCCTCTAGAAGGTGTTTGTTAGAGATAAATGCAATGCTCCCTTCATGAGTTTGTTCAAATGCGACAAAATATATAGAGAATATGCTCTTTGTGAAAAATAGTAATCTTTGATAATTGTAAAAACTAATCTTTAAGAGCAGGTAAAATATTGCAGTGATCGAGAAAGAAAACACTTCCAACGTTCATAAAACTGCACCGGCTCACAGTTCTTCATAACGGGGACGCGTTTTCATGAAAACATACACTACTATGCACATGAAGAATACACCACAGATAGGAAGCACAATTGTTTTCAGCTGCTGTTGGATTTTCTGGTTTTCCTCACGGCGTTCTTGTTTCTGCTTGCGGGTTTCTTTCGTTTGTCCTCCCCGTAGTTTGCGCATTTTGTTCGAGAAATGGAAGATTCACTCTGCAAGCAATGAGAAAAAAATATAAGAGTATTCAGTATGATCAGTATGACAGAATAACTGTTTTATCAGTCCTCAAAAGTGCCACGCTGGAACTTCGAGCTTGATGTCGGATTACGTATAAGAGGGAAGAAAACGAAAATCATATTCAAAATATTCATAGCAATTTGTAATTTGCAACCAAAACACTTTTACGAAAATATGTTCCGGCTAAAATTTAGTGAATAATATTTGAATGATGTAGTTTTTGAACAAAAATACTACGGTATATGATAAATTGATTTGCCTACACTCAAACATTAACAAATAAAACTGTTTTTTTTTTTTGCTAAAATGTACCCAATAATAATGGTAACTTACCTTCTTAGGGGCAAGCCAAAGCAGATATAAAATGATCCAATAATTTAATAATTTTCTAATATCACAGCTGTTTGTTATTATTTTACGTGTACCGTTTAGGCCCAGGCGTATCGCGTTTTTTAGGTTGATGAAAGTCTACACGGGTAGTTGAACGAACGCATTAGTGCTTACGAATTTACTCATTGTGCAAAACATAAAAAAATCAGTGGGGTTGTGTAATGGCCTAAACACAATGATAGCGGCAACGGAAAACGGCAAAGCCCGATCAGAGTAACCGCCCAAACACAATGATAACGGAAACGGAACGGAAAAACGCAAGTTTGACAGTTGTTGCAAATGACTTCGATATGTCCAATTAGAATCAGCTTGGATTTAGCCTGGTTTCTTTCCGACAAGCAGGCTTACTCTGATCGGGCTTTGCCGTTTTCCGTTGCCGCTATCATTGTGGTTAGGCCATAAGCCTGCTTGTCGGAAAGAAACCAGGCTAAATCCGAGGCTAAATCCAAGCTGATTCTAATTCGACATATCGAAGTCATTTGCAACAATTGTCAAACTTGCGTTTTTCCGTTCCGTTTCCGTTATCATTGTGTTTGGGCGGTAACACACGACCGGTTGACTTAGATTACACTCAGAAAAAAAATCTAAACTAACTATAGTTAAAGCCTAGTTATAGATCATTGCACGGAATGTATTAACCTCACTTTTTGACAGTTCAGGGAGCTTGCTTACAAGGTGTTAGAATTTCAACAGCTCAAACGCAATTTTTCATTAGATTTTTCCGAATTCTGTATGATTAGATTCAGGAAATGATGTAAAGATAACCACTGGTGTCTGTTTTTCGGCAATTTTACTTCAATCATAATAAATTTAGAGCCCAAAATCGCAAACCGATCATACCGAAAATATTCTATGTCCACCTAAACAAGCTCCCTGAACTGTCAAAACTGCATTGATGATGCCATTGTGCAATGATCTATAGCACAGAGAACAGACATCCAGGCTCTAACATTTTTTTTCCCAATTTACTGTGTAAATTTTTGAAAGCAAACCGTTGGAAAACCAACGCCGCCTAGTCTAGGTTTCACCAAACTAAAATTGACAGCCTATCAACTCTCGAGGCAGGCAAGTGGCGCCATCAACATACGATCCACCAAAACTAACGAAAATCAGCTGTAATTTTAAAATGGCAGTTACAGAAATTTACACATGGAGGGCATTCCAGCTTGGATGTCTGTTCTCTGTGATTATAGTTAACTAAATTTAAAGTCATTTAAAGTTAAATTTAAAGTCATCAAGGGGTCGGTCAATCTGGTCAATTTGGTTTCAAATCTTTGCAAAAGATTGGGCCACTGATCGTGCAATCTTGGTAAAACAACATACATATTTATTTCAGTCATTCAAATGCTTTCAGTTCAGTTCTTATGGCTGGCCCACAATTGATACGTTGCGGATGCGTTTGCGTGAATTTGACAGTTTTCCCATAGGTTTTCTGTCAAATTTACGTCAACGGAACGCAAACGTATCTATTGTGGGTGACCCTTTATTATCATTTAGTCGAGGCACCCACTGATGAGGCGGAGGTGTGACATCTGCAAACACGTCAAAACAGCTTGTCAACGTTCGCCTCACGCTACAAGACTTTGACTCGATGGTTTGACGAGTTTGTTACTTTTAACTGATTTGAGTCAAACGTACTTCATGTTGGATTGTTTGGAAATAGCGTGTATGCTAGATGTTCGTAAATATGTTGATAGGTTGCATTCAAGATGAATTTTAAACATGTTTTTAACATCCTCATGCAATAGTGAAATTATTCAGAATTGATTGTGAATCCAATACAGTGACGGCTCAAAATATGTTTATTTGAAATACTGGAATAAAAAAAAACACTACCTAAATGTAAAATTGTGATGCCACTCACTGATTCAAATAGAAGCCAAATTGGGCATAGGGGTTTATTCAAATGTAACATAAAGCAACAGTTTGGTAGATTGTTTAGTATTTTTTATAAATTTTTGCACTTAATTTGTGGGGGAGTCTTTTGAGATGTAGCTACGCACAACATAATAGAAAAATTGTATTTGTATTTTCATTCATTCTGACATTACTCGGTTCAATTTCACAACAAAAAACGCAGAAAAGAAAAAACGAACATTTGAAAATCAAATGTGTTACTAATGTTTTTACCCGTACTGTAGACTTGTACTGTAGGACTGTAGACTTGGAACATCGCCATGTTGGTTTTTGTGAAATCCATAAAGAAATCTCACTAAAATTCAATAATTTATTCGGGGTACCTTCTACGTTTTTTAATCCAATCGATGGCGCATGACATTAGGGAAGGTAACACGGAAAGTTGCACTGCTAACCTTGAGCCGCATATACAATTTTGATACAACTTCCATGCGTAAAGCACTTTTAATTTCCTATTTGAAAAAGTTATAAACAATCATCTTTAACGCGTAAAATACCATTAGCTACGATATCGTTTCGCCATTAAAAAATCTTGTTTATATTTTTTTTTACTTTGTTCATACCGTGCTTGCTTTGACAAAACATATCATTATGTTATAAGCATGCTGTTGGAAGCATCCATAGAACATAATATTTGTCTTATGGATGTTCTACAAAACATTTGGTATGACCTAAAAGATGTTCAAAAATGGCACATTTATTGCGCTTTTTCGGTTATATGGGTGTGGGAAAATTTTTTTTTGGGGTTAAAAAAAAAAAGGGGGTTGGTTTAAAAGTGTTTTTTTAAAATAAAAATAAGAAGGGGGGTTTTTTTGGGGAATGTTCTCCCCCCAATGGGGGGGCGTCCCGGCTGGTGGTTTTTTTTTGTGGTGAATAACTTCCGGGGATGTGGTGTATAAAAAAAACTTTTCGCGGGGGGGAATAACTAACCCTGTGTCTCCACTAGCATTTTCTGTCTTGTCAGATCTGTCTTAACATATGACAAGCAACCTGACATTTCTTCGATGCTGGGCTTAGCTCTAACAGATTTGTTAAGACATTTTCATCAAATTTTAACAATTGCAGTACCCGATCCCGATTTTTTTAGGATCTAGAGCATTGATGAAGTCTTTAAAAACAATTTTATGGAATTGAAAACTAAAACAAGAATTATTTTGGATTTCGTCATATTTATTTAAAAAAATGTCTGCTTAAAAGTTTAACATTTCTGTCAAGAAATATGTTTGAACAGAACTGTCTTAACACCTAACATATGTGTCTCCACTTGCCATATTCTTTGACAGTGACACAAATGTTAAGACAGAAAATGCTAGTGGAGACACCGAAGTACAAAAATACGTGGTAGACATAAAAATCATGGGACGAGGGGGGGGGGGTTAGCCTGATTGGAAGTGGGGTATTTTATGAGGAAATATGTTGTGGAATATGTAGGTGAGGAGAGAGTGGTGTATGGGGGTAGGTTAAGGGGGGAATTGGTGTTTATGGTTGGGGTGTGGATAGCATATAGGGTGTTGGGGTTTTTGTGTAGAAGGTAAGATGTACTACATATAATATCGTTGACAAGAAGCGCTAACCAAAAAAAATGACCTTAAATTAAGGGAGTAGGGTTGGGGAAGGGGAAATGTTGTTGTGGGGTGGGGGAGGTATTTTTTTTTTAATGGTGGTTAATAGTGCTGTGTAAAATTTTGGTGTAGAGGGAAGAGGTATAATTTATGTATATGGGTAGATGATGTAGTGTAGAATGAAGTTATATGTTAGTGGTGGGTGAGGGGTTGGTTTTTTTATTTTGTAAGTGTTGGGTTTTGTGTTTGTGTTTGGGTGAAGGGAAAAGAGGTTTTATTTGTACCATCATAAAAACTTCATCACTTTTTTAAGCTTTCGCGTTCAGCAGCTCTTCTGCGGGAATGGCAAAAATGCTCGGCAGATCTGAAATATTCACAATAAACACCGTTAACATGGCAAAGAAGAACATCTATAGTAATTTATTACCTTCAAAAAATTCACTGACTTCCGCTGGCAAACCAAGTACCTAAACCACCACACCAAACTTCACTTTGCTTCTCCATTTTGCAGTTTGTTTTTCTTCTAGAACGATAAAGCAGCAGATTGTTTTTCGCGCACGGTTTTTTATTTCGTTTTATGTGCGAAGATGGATAGAATAGGGCAAAGTGAAAACACACTTGAATGACATTTCTCGCTCCATTGAAAATTATGTGCGGACCATACCAGTCTCATTGGAAACGAACCTGTGTATTAAGTGACGGGTGTTAAAAATTATGTGCGGCAAATGAAAATCATACTGGCTCACATGCTTTCGATTCGAAGCAAAAATTGACCGATTTAAGTGCCAATTTTAATAATAAAAATTATTGATTTATTTGCAGTGTACCAAATGGCTTGACTCTATTTACATACACGAAAAGAAAAATCCATATTCATTGTATTAATCAAACCACATAGATTTTTGCCATTGCCATATTTTCATAATATTCAAGTATCATTCACATAACATTCATTAACCGTGTCATATCCACTTCATAACATAAACTAATACATTTCATATTCATTGCAATATGCTTTTCAGAAAGCAACATAATGATTTGATTGCGATTTGGTACATGAATATGAAGCAGTAGATTAATAAATTTAAAGTATGCTTGTTATGACTGAATTTTGTGTTTGAAACAAAATTTGTTCCAAATGAAAATAAGGAATAGAGGTAATTTATGCAATTTATTTTAATAACAACATATATTTTCACTGACCATACGTTATTCATATTTTAAGCTTGGTCAGTTTGAGTGAGAGACTTTCGGATTTTCCAAGGCAGCAATACCAGTACCGATAAAGGTTGATGGCAGAAGCATCACCTCCATCATGCATTATAGCAAATCGCGTCTTCTACTGTAATTAAATAAAAGAAAAACATCGTTTTCATCGGAATTAACTAAATGTGCATGTTGTTAATAGAATTATACCTCGAATACATCTTCAGAAAATTAAACTTTACTTGACGGACAACGGACGAACCGATCCCAAGCGTCATACTGGATGGAAAAAAAATATTAAATATCAATTCTAATCAAAAGTATAAGTTGAACATTATACCTCTGAGTCATAAAGCACGCCTTATATTTTTTATAACAAAGTCAAATACATGGTATGTGTATAGCTGATACATCATATTTCTTATATGTATAAATTGAATATTGCTTATAATGATAAGTATTCGTCGATCAGACATAGACCTCAATAATTTATCTTAATGAAAATAATATTCAATATTTTTTCAGTGTAGACAACGGATCGCTAGTGTGCAATAGAATTGGTGTCACAGATAAGCACATTTTCCAGTATTTCCAGAAGTTATCTCATTTCGAACAGATAATGAACATTGGGAAGCACAACCGATCATCAAGGCACCGTTTCATCTTAGCTGATGTTCATCATTTAGATGTCGGGGATCATCAAATTTTATTCGAAATTTTACGATAAATTTCCGCCGTTTGATGTCACATATCACCATTAATTCAGTATAGGTGATATATCATTACCATTAAAAATATATCACATTTTCCATATGCCGGAAAAATGATATTCAAAAATGCCTGAACTGCTCATGGGAAACATATATATATTCTGCAGATAGGAAAGGATGAAGATTTTTCCAAGTGCGACTTCTTCCAGCTGCACGATGCAATATTCTAGCATTAGGACGCTGAATTATAAATTCATCTGAATTGAAAACATTGTTCAATTATTAATTGCGAAATTTTATTAAATTATTGGTTTTCGGCTTCTTACTCTCCAGTTATTTTTTTTGTGTGTTAAAAATGGGTTTGGGTTCCCTGATAAAAAAAAAACCTTAAACGAACGATATCACAAATCCTCCAACCATTTCTTCAATGGTTTGGATGATACCCCAAATAGGAGGTTAAGAAAAAAAAACCATACGAAATTTATTAGGGTTGAGTCTTGTTGTAAGCAGTCCAGAAGGAATCTAAAAAAAATCCTTTTGAATTCCTGGCAGCCTCCTCAGTGTACTAGAGGATTGCTTCACAAGAATTTTGATCGACATATGATGAGGTTCCACCTGACCAGAAAACTGGTTGTTATTGGTCGCTGGTGACGGATTAATCTGGTCCAGGGGGTAAGTCACTCGGTCACCATGTGTTAACACATCCACAACGGCATCCTTGATTTTGGCATTTTTGGTAAGATCTATTTGAGATTTTGTGCTCTAAATTTACTACGATTGAAGTAAAATTTCCAGAAAACAGACACCAGTGCTTAGTTTTTCATCATTTCCTGAATCTAATCGTACAGAATCCGGAAAAAGCCAAGGAAAAATTTCGATTGAGCGGTTCAAATTCTAACACCTGGTAAACAAGCTGCCTGAACTGTCAAAAAAGTGAGGTTAATACATTCGGTGCAATGATCTATTATCTTCTTGAATTTGAATTTTGAAATAACAGTATTCTCTTCACCAGAGCAACCGCTGAGTTTCGAAGTCGTTATTTGGATTTGTTCATTCGTCGATGGATGTTCATTATCGCTTGTGCGGTTGTCAATATCAATATTCAATTTCATCTAGGTGGGGATGATTTTGAGTATCAAATGAAGAAACAATATTTGTTTCTTTTGAAGTAGAACATGATGTGAATTTTTTTAGGCTCAGATCTATAGGTTACAATTAATACAAGTTGTAACTTGATAATAGAGCGCAAGAGTGTATCGCAAGGTGCAGACTGCAAGGTGTACTTCGGAACTAGGGGTTCTACAACTGTGAATCAATTTCAAATCGCTAGTTTCATATTGATTGTTGGTAAGACTCTGCGACTATTCAAAATAATCATTTTGGTTTAATTGAAAATGACTTTTTGATGTTCGATGATCATTTGCAATTTTAACAAAGCTGCCCTGGAAACTCAAACTCCAATGAATATCAAGAAACGAGTAGTCATAGAAGCATAATGAGTTGATTTGTTTATCGCCCTTGATTTTGACATGTGATTTTCAAAACAAATAAAATTCATCTACACTGACTCGAAATGCTTTTTATCATTTCCTAAGTGCTAAAAACAGACACTGGCGCTTCCAATTTCACAGTTTTTTTTCTTCTGTAAATTTCACTGAACACCGTATTGCTTACTGAGTTGTTCAGTAATTAATTAGATTCAAAAGAAGCTTTTTTCGGATTTTCGTCACGGTCGTTATTTTTAAACTTTCCATTCAGCATGCTACTCTTGGCATGAGTTTGCTAGATACTGGTATCTGCGCTTCGGAATGATATAGAGACCGTTTAATTTTTGAGTTGTGTTTGAAAATGTGAAATAGTTTAGGGTATTTGACGAATGAAGGGAAAACTGGAACTATTTTTTAGACACTGGGCTCCCAATTGACAAGAATATGCAACGGTAAGTTAGATGAATTCCAATCAAACAAACTCGTTAGCTGGGATAATTATCATGTTTCAACTGGTAACTTTTCCGAGTGTATACGAGCGGTCAGAAAAAAGTAAAAGAATTAAAACCGCGTGTCGCGATCTACTTTTATCCGACTTTTATATTGATTTACGTAGAAATAAAAGTTCTATTTCACAGTAATCGAACCGCGTTAATTTCTTTATTACGGGAAAATACCCACATATACGACAATTTGGTGTCAGAAGTGGGATTATTCGAAAAACTCCTCGCGCTACGAAAGTGAGGTTAGGATCGCACCGAAAACAACTTTTTCCGACTTCCCAGAATGGAAAATCCTGAGTTCATGGAGGCGCTGTCCACAATGATTGCGCAAGCCCTCAGAGCATCGATCGGAAACGCTGTCGAACAAACGAACGCTCGTCAACAGGTTCCGGCCGGAGACGCTGCTGCTCCATCACCGAAAGTACCGCCTTTCACAATGTCCGAGTACCGATCAACAGAGGGAACGCCTGTCGCCGATTATTTCAACCGGTTCGAGTGGGCACTGCAGCTCAGCCTCATTCCGGAAGGTCAGTACGCAAATTTCGCACGAGTCCACATGGGGGCGGAGCTGAATAACGCTTTGAAGTTCCTCGTTACCCCACGTGATCCTGCCGAGATTCCCTTCGCGGAGCTTCGCACCACTCTGGAGAGCCACTTCGATCGTACGAGGAATAAGTTCGTCGAGAGTGTCAAATTCAGGCACATCATTCAGCAAAAGGGCGAATCCGTCGCACAGTTCGTCCTTCGGCTGAAGCAAGGTGCCGCCTACTGTGAATATGGAGATTTTCTGGACCGGATGCTCATCGAACAACTTCTGCATGGATTGGAAGCTCGAGATATCTGCGACGAGATCATCGCGAAGAACCCGGCAACATTCAACGCTGCGTACGAAATCGCGCACACCCTGGAAGCAACTCGGAACACGGTAAGGGAGATCAACACAGGAGCACCGTCAACGTATCCGGAAGCAACCAATAGACTTGGCTACGAGAGGCCGAGAACGAAGAAGCTGCCCCAGTCTCGTCAACGATCGCCACCCTCTTATTGGAAGCAGCACGATAATAAACCAAGAGGAACATCAAACGAAAGTCAGCGTACTAAAGCTCACCCGAACAGTGCTGGTGGATCAAGTTCCTGTAACGGATGTGGAGGACAGCATCTGCGGAGTCAATGTCGGTTCCGCGACGTCAGGTGCAATGTCTGCAACAAAATGGGCCACATAGCCAAAGTATGCAGATCGGAGAAGTTCAAGTTTCAACACTCTTCTGCTGATCAGATCCAATCGCAAGAGACGCCAGCTTCCGAAGTCGACCAGGTACAGTCTCTCAGTCAAGTTCACAACGTTCCGTCCACCGGAAAGAAAATAATCGATGTGGAAATCGACGGTCGCCGCCTACCGATGGAACTGGACACCGGAGCACCATGCGGGATCGTCGGAGAATCGCAGCTCAGGAAGATCAAGCCAAAGTTTTCACTGCTGGCAACGGACAGACAATTTTCAAGCTACACTGGTCATCGCATCAACTGTCTTGGTCGTCTCCCTGTGCATGTATCAATCGGAACTACAACGCGAAGACTCAATCTATACGTCGTGTCCGGAGAATCCGAATCTCTCTTCGGGCGCGAGTGGATTGCTCACTTTGCTGACCAGATCAACCTTAATCGAATGTTCTCTCTAGACTCGTCCGTCAACTTTCTTACGAGCACCGCACTTACTCCGGATCAAGCAGCACACCTGTCGAAACTTCTGGACAATTTTGACAGCATCTTCAGCGAAGTTCCAGGAAAGCTTATAGGACCCCCAGCGAAAGTTCATTTGAAGCCTGGAGTATCTCCAGTTTTCGCGAAGGCACGAGATGTACCTATCGCACTGCGTGACCGGTATGCAGCGGAGATCGATAAAAAACTAGCTTCGGGATTCTACGAAAAGGTGGAGTACTCCGAGTGGGCATCGCCAACCCACATTGTCATGAAGAAGAACGGAGGTATTCGGATCACCGGTAACTATAAACCGACCGTCAACTCAAGGATGATTATTGACGAACATCCTATTCCGAAGATTGAAACGATATTTAACCAAATGAAGGGAGCTACCTTGTTTTGTCACCTGGACGTAACCGATGCCTACACACACCTTCCAATCGACGATGAGTTTCGCCATGTGCTCACTCTCAATACTACGACGCATGGGCTCATTCGTCCCACCAGAGCCGTATATGGAGCTGCCAATATCCCGGCTATTTGGCAACGACGAATGGAGTCCGTTCTTCAAGGATTGGATCATGTTGTCAGCTTCTACGATGACGTCATCATCTTCGCAAAAGACTTCGATGAGCTTCTGCTAGCTCTCACCGCAACGATGGACAGGATGAAGCAAAATGGTCTGCAACTCAATCGATCGAAGTGTATCTTCGCTACGCCATCGCTCGAATGCCTAGGTCATCGGATCGATCGTCATGGTTTACACAAATCGGACAAGCACGTCGAAGCCATCCGTGATGCACCACGTCCGACATCCTCCGAAGAACTGCAGCTGTTCCTAGGTAAGGCAACCTACTACTCTGCATTTATCCCCAATCTCTCCTCAAGGGCAAGAAGTTTACGCAACATGTTGCTCGCCGATCCGTTCGAATGGACACCCGAAGCAGACAGGGCCTATCAAGACTTGAAACAGGTTCTGATCTCACCACAAGTGCTGATGCAATACGACCCTACTCTACCACTGATTCTAGCAACGGACGCAAGCAAAACTGGTCTCGGTGCCGTTCTATCACACCGTCTGTGTAACGGAACGGAGCGACCGATAGCATATGCCAGTTGCACCATGTCCGCCACCGAGCAGCGATATCCGCAAATCGACAAGGAGGCTCTAGCCATCGTATGGGCGGTGAAGAAATTTTTTCACTACCTTTATGCGCGTAAGTTCACGCTTATTACGGATCACAAGCCGCTAACGCAAATCCTACACCCCGAAAAGTCCCTCCCAACACTGTGTATCAGTCGAATGGCAAACTACGCGGATTACCTGGCTCACTTTAACTTCGACGTAGTCTACAAGCCTACCAGTCAGAACACGAATGCCGACTACTGTTCCAGAATCCCAAGCCAAACGACGCAATCTGATGTCAACTGTTTGGCCCTTCACGAGGGAAGAAATAGCGAGGACGAATTCGAACAGTTCGCCCTACAGCAGATCCAACAACTGCCAGTGCGAGCTGAACACATTGCACGTGAGACACGGAAGGACACTCAACTTGGGAAGATAATACAGCAGCTGGAGTTGGGTCGAAATCTTGCACAGTCAGGATACAAGGCGCCGGAAGCAAAATACACTCTCGTTGCAAACTGTCTACTCTTCGAGCACCGGGTCGTCATCCCACCTGCTCTTCGGCAAGCGATCCTGAATGACCTGCATGTGGCGCACATCGGGGTGGTCAAAATGAAGGGGCTAGCACGTTCTTTCGTCTACTGGCCAGGCATCGATGCAGACATCGAACGCACAGCGAAATCCTGTACGGAATGCGCACGACATGCACCAGCACCACCGAAGTTCAGCAGTCATCATTGGGAGTACCCGAACGGTCCATGGGAGCGTATCCATGTCGATTACGCTGGCCCAGTAGCGGGCGCGATGCTGCTAATTGTCGTCGACGCGTTTAGCAAATGGGTTGAGGTCAAAATCACCAACTCAACCACAGCTGCTGCCACTATCAATCTTCTCGATGGATTATTCGCCGCCTACGGAGCACCTGTAACGATTGTGTCGGACAACGGTCCACAGTTCACTGCCGAAGAATTCAAGTCATTCCTCCATCGGAGCGGGGTGAAATACCACAAGCTTTCCGCACCCTATCACCCGGCCACAAACGGGCAGGCCGAGCGATACGTCCAGACCGTGAAAAAAGCACTTAAAGCGATGGGAACGACGAACAACACTTTGCTAGTTAACATCAATGAATTCCTGCAGCAGTACCGAAAGGCTCCTCACGCCGAGACCGGAGAATCACCAGCGAAATTATTCCTAGGCCGAAACATCCGAACACGGCTGGATCTCGTCAAGCCGCAGGACGTCAGCACAAAGATAACAGAGAAACAACGGGCAACGTTCGATTCATCGTTCCGTGCGCTTACACCGGGTCAGCACGTTTACTGTCTTTCTGGGAATCCTCGGATGGACAAGTGGATTCCAGGAGTTGTTGCTGCTCGTTTGGGAGATTTGCACTACGACATTGTTTACGAAGAAAAACATCTGAAACGTCATGTTGATCAAGTTCGACGTTTCCCACAACAACGAGTGCATCGAAAAATGCATCCAGCCGTCAAACGAATCAAGGTCGAATGAATACAGGTGAGGCATCCCATCCAATGCATTTTTTACGGAGACATCGTGACGTCACAGCAACCGCAACTCGATCAAAAATCCTGTTCAATGTCGGAAGCGTCTGTATGTGTTAAATTCAATCGAAAGTTGTTTATTTTGCACTGTCTTGATCGAATAATTTCTCGCGTACGAATTGCTTTTTTGCGTAATTTTTTGTGGTGTACCGTCTAATAAGCACTCCGTTTATCTGTTGGTAGTGAAGTTCACAGTGAAAATCCTGTTTTTGTGCATATTTTGCGTTGTGAAAATAGTGAAATATCGATCAATTATTCAGACTACGGTGTTGTTATTGTTGCACACTAGCACAATTGGAATTAAGCATATTGCAGAATCCACCTCCATCGCATACACGCTGAAGATCTACACAGAGAAAAAAAAATTAAGTGAATAATTTCTCCAGCGGCTAGGCTACACGGAGGAAAAAAAGTCATCAGTGAGAAGTTAAGTTCACAGTGAAAATCTTGATATTAAATTTATCATGAGTTCAGCTTGTGACAAGTGCGCTAAACCTGTCAAAGGTGACGACGAGTTCGTTTCTTGTATGGCCTTTTGTGACCGGATGATTCATCTGAAATGCTCAAGTATAAAACTGAACAAAGCCTTCGTGAACGTAATCAATTCAAGCCCGAACTTGTTTTGGATGTGCGATGAGTGCGTTAAATTGGTAAAATGTGCAAGGTTTAAATCAGCCATCTCGTCTTTCGGTAGTGTGATCAAATCTATTACTGAGAAACAGGAGCTCGCGAATGCCGAAATTAAAAACGAAATGGCAAAGCAAGGTGAGCTTATTGCCCAGCTTTCAAAAAAAATCGGGCCATCTACTCCGGCAATTATGGATCCTGGAAATCACTCTCGTCAACCACCTTTAAAACGGCGTCGTGAAGACGGCTTATCAAGCAGTAGACCTCTTATTGGTGGTACTAAAGCGGTTACTGATTCCACAGTGCTTACCGTTCCTGAGCCTGTCGAGATGTTCTGGCTGTACTTATCTCGCATTCACCCTAGTGTGAAACCGGATGTTATCGCAAAACTTGTCAAAACGAGCGTGCAGAGTGAAGATTCGGTTAAGGTTGTTCCGCTAGTGAAAAGAGGATTCGACACGAGCCGAATGAACTTCATATCATACAAAGTCGGAATGGACCCAAAACTACGCGAAGTCGCACTGAATTCGGATTCATGGCCGAGAGGTATTCTGTTCCGTGAATTTGTAGATAATGGTCCAAAAAACTCATGGTTACCTCGTATGGATACGCCGTCCATCGTAATCTCTCCTCTGGGTTCGTCCCAGTTTACCACTCCGATCTCCGGACTGGATCCAGCATGCTGAGATCTAATTGTTTGTTGGATCATCGTAAACCAGAACGCACTACCTGTCGCACTATGGGAAACCCTAAGCCACCTGACCCAGTCGCGCTTGGCGTTTGCTGTGATCAAAATGACGTTGTTTCCTGCCTTCAGAGTCGTTCTGGTCCTGCGGTCGGGATTGGTAGTGGGGTTTCCCAACAACCACTTTCAGGCAAGTATGCTTCTGTTAGTATCAATTCTTTGCCTGATCTGCTTCCGTGTTCCAGCCCTGCCTCCAACTGTTTCGAACCCTCCAACACCAATTTCAACATTTCTATTGCTTCTGATCGAAGTGATCATACTAATGAAAATAGCCTTCACCGACCTTGTTCTACACCGGGACGCACACTTGCCTCATGCCTTAAGGAAGTCCCCATCCCTCTCATCGCAGTCGAGCCTCTCCCGCCAGCGATCAACAGCCGTCCCGGCCCTGCGTTTGAGTTGGGTGATGGGTGCTTCCGAACTTCTACTACAGGCAAGTACTCTGTGAATTCGAACAATTCGTTGCCTGATTCGTTCGTCGTTTCCAGTTCATCTTCTAGCCAGCTTCGATCAACGTTTGCAAGCAGGATACCGGGACGCACAAATGCCGCTAGTCTTGAGGAAGCCCCTATTCCGCTCAACGCAGTCGAGCCCTACCTGCCAGCGACCAGCAGCCGTCCCGGCCCTGCGGTTGAGTTGGGAAACGGGGTCTTCCAGATTCCAAGTAACGGCAAGTATGGTCAACAAACGGACACTTCCCGCTCTGATGGTATTTCCTTTCCCAGTGCTACAAACCTCGAACGTCGGAATTCGGACCTTTTAATTTATTACCAGAATGTTGGCGGAATGAACGGCCTTATTGATGATTATCGGTTAGCGTTCATGGATCATTGCTACGACATTATAGTCTTAACCGAGACATGGCTAGATTCTCGGACTGTTTCTAGTTATGTTTTTGGAGATGGTTACGAAGTTTTCCGCTGTGATCGGAACATAAACAACAGTAGGAAATTGACTGGCGGTGGTGTTCTCGTTGCAGTTAGTGTCAGGTTGAAAGCAAGTGCAGTTGAAGACGATTCCTGGATCACCGTAGAACAAGTTTGGGTAGCAATTCAGCTTGGAGGCCGTATGCTATTCCTTTGTGCGGTGTACATTCCTCCAGATCTAACTCGAGATTTAGACCTAATTGATGCGCACTGCCGATCTGTTTCTGCTATTTCGAATACGGTTGCCCTCCATGATGAAATGATTATTTTGGGAGACTTCAACCTAGCGGGCATTGCATGGACTCCAACTCACAGCGGCTTCCTCCGTCCCGACCATGAACGTTCCTCTTTCCACGCAGGGGCTATTCAGCTTCTGGACAGCTACAGTACCGCAACTCTATCCCAAGTTAATAACGTGGTGAATGAGAATAATCGCTCTCTAGATCTCTGCTTCGTGAGTGGCCGAGATATTGCTCCCGTCATCTCTACAGCTCCCGTGCCTCTAGTTAAGGATGTCCCTCACCATCCTTCTCTAATAGTTGCTGTCGAGGACGTTGTAGCTCGAGACTTCGTCGACACTCCTGCTACTGTGTCATATGACTTCCGTAGAGCCGACTATCGCAGTATTGGTGATGTTTTATCTAGTTTGGATTGGCAGAGCATTCTTGATTCGACCGACGTTAACATCGCTGCTCAAACTTTTTCCCACGTCTTGGCTTATGTCATTGACAGACACGTCCCAAAAAAGATTGTTCAGACTGACTCTCGGGTCCCTTGGATGACGAACGCTCTTCGCTCGCTAAAACGGATTAAAAGAGCGGCTCTTAAAAGATTCACGAAACACCGCACCATGTCGCTTAAACGCCACTATAGCAGGCTCAACTACGAATATAAACGGATCAGTCGTGCGCATTTTCAACGTTATCTGAGTGGGGTTCAACGGCGTCTCAAATCTCATCCGAAATCTTTTTGGAGCTATGTTAATCAACAACGTAAGGAAGTGGGCTTACCTTCATCCATGTTCTATAATGGCGAAACTGCTGGCACTCAACAGAAAATTTGCGATCTGTTCTCGGTAAAATTTGCTAGTGTTTATGAAGACGAGAGACTAACCAGTCATTCTGTTCACGCTGCCGCCGACAATGTTCCCTTGGCAAATCAAACACTCAGCCTAGTTGATGTGGATTCAGAATCAATCTCGAACGCGGCATTACACCTTAAAACATCGCTTAAGCCCGGACCCGATGGGGTTCCGTCGGTTTTTCTGAAACAGAACATGGCTTGTCTTCTGTATCCACTTCATCAGATATTCCAGATGTCCCTCTCTAGCGGTACATTTCCTTATTGCTGGAAAATGGCGGACATGTTTCCGGTATATAAAAAAGGAAGCAAGCGGGACGTGAACAACTACCGAGGAATCACATCGTTAAGCGCTGTATCGAAGCTTTTTGAACTGGTCGTTAAGAACTCACTTTTTACACATTGCAAGCAGTTGTTAAGTGACGACCAGCACGGATTTTCACCAGGGCGTTCCACAACTACAAACCTATTGTGCCTTACGTCGTACATCACTGATGGTATGATCGCTCGATGCCAAACGGACGTGATCTACACAGATTTAACGGCAGCTTTCGACAAGTTGAATCATGATATCGCGATCGCTAAACTTGACAGACTAGGAGTTGGTGGTAATCTTTTAAGATGGTTTCGATCATATCTCACAGGGCGTCAATTGACAGTTGCCTTGGGTGACCTTCGTTCAAGGAGTTTCTGCGCCACGTCCGGGATACCGCAGGGTAGCCATCTGGGACCGTTGATATTTCTTTTATACTTCAACGACGTACACTATGTTATCGGAGGGCCCCGCCTGTCGTTTGCTGATGACCTGAAAATCTTTATGCGAATCTGTTCAACCGCCAACTGTCTTTTACTCCAAGCGCAGGTTGATGCCTTTGCTGATTGGTGTACTCTAAATCGGTTGGTGGTCAACCCGGCCAAGTGCTCAGTGATAACCTTCTCACGTCAGAAACAACCAATTCTGTTCAACTACCATCTTCTCGGAACGACCATCGAACGAACGCAGTGCGTTAAAGACCTAGGTGTTCAGCTGGATTCGAAACTGACGTACACGCAACATTTATCGTATGTTGTTGACAAAGCTTCAAGGACACTCGGTTTTATATTCAAGGTTGCGAAGAACTTCAGCGACATTCACTGCCTAAAATCGCTCTATTATTCTCTCGTTCGTTCGACACTGGAGTACTGTTCAGCGGTCTGGAGTCCATGCTATGATAATGGCGCCGAGCGAATCGAATCTATTCAACGCCGTTTTCTTCGGTTCGCACTTCGTAGACTTCCTTGGAGCGACCCTTTTCGTCTTCCTAGCTACGAAAGTCGGTGTCAGTTGGTTGACATGGAGCCTCTGCGGGTCCGTAGAGATGTCTGTAGAGCTTTAACTGTTGCAGATGTGCTACAAGGAAGAATCGACTGCGGAAGGATCCTTCAACAGATTAGCATCAACGTACAACCAAGGCCAATGCGTCACAACTCCATGCTCAGGCTTCCTTTTCGCCGCACCAACTATGGGTTGAATAGCGCTATTCACGGGTTGCAGCGAACCTTCAATAGGGTGGCGTCCATTTTCGATTTCCATCTGACGCGGAACGCACTTCGTCGGAGATTTTCTACCGTTTTTAGATCAATTGACGCACGTAGTTAAGATAGTGTATAGCTTTAATTATTTTATTTTTACTTATTTATGTTTGTGTCTTGACTCCACTTAAGAGGTTATGTACTCGTTTCTTATTGTAATTTTTTCCTATTTAACATCATTAGGACCTAAACTTGGTCTGTTGATGTACTTCAAATAAACAAATAAACAAATGATTGATTTTTCAAAAGTAATTGCGAAAGAGCTGTCACTTTTTGAGCTACATGGTAAGTTGAGCCCGAACCTTGACATCATTTTCGGCGGCTTAAAATCAATCAAACCGACGTCAACCGATAGCGAGCGCATCTTTTCGAACTCCGCAAATATCTGTTCTAAAAAGCGAACCTCACTGTCCGATGAAAGCATTAATAACATTTGCTTCTTGAAGTCGTATTTTCAGAGAAAGAATTCAAATTGATAAGCACAGTAACTTGATTTGAACCATTGATTTTTTTATTGATGAATAAAACATATTCCTAACTACAAAATTGCGTTTTTAAGCACATTGAAAAATTTCCCGGGATCCCGGGATTTCCCGGGACAAGCAACAAATTTTATCCCGAATCCCGGGACAAGCAAATTGGTCGGGAAATGGAACCTCTAAACCGCGTCAGTTTTTCCGGAAATGGAGCACCTCAACGACTTCAATATCGCTGATGACGTTGCTCTGTTAGCGCATGTCGATAGTTTTCAGGTATGTAGCCAGATAGCGTTTGACTGCGGAAACAAGAGCGACATAGATGCACGAATCAAGAAGGCTAGGGCTGCTTTTGCGAGTCTAAGAAATGTGAACCACATAAATCAACGCACCAAAATTCGAATTTTCAACTCAAACGTGAACTCTGTGCTGTTATGCGCCAGCGAGGCGTGGTATGTATCAGCGGAGAACACTCAAAAACTGCAGGTCTTCATCAAACGATACCTGCGGTATATTAAACGTGTCTGATGGCCTCACAACTGGCTGAGTTCCATCGTCTATGTCAACAGAAATTCGAAAACGCAAGTGGAGGTGGGTCAGTCACACACTATAAAGGGGCGGGCAAGCGCTGGATTGCAACCCAGCAGGACATCGCAGCAGCGGCAGACCCAGGGACCGTGGTATCGCAGCCTGAACGAGGAAATAAAGGAAGTCGATTGGAAGCTGACCTGGGCCCGAGTCAAGGCTAAAGCGAGCAGCCGTCCAGGATTTAAATTTTTCACGTTAGCCCTATCCCACCCCTAGGAGGCATAAGCAAGTGAAACGCACAGCCTTTGCAAACGCATCCTGGATGCTCTGATGTTGAAAAGTTATTTGGACATGATTTGATCAGCTGCTTTTGAAAATTTTTCGATCTCGAAAAAGCGACTGCAGGGGTAGACACTAACATGTTTAAACGTTACGTCCATCGTTTGCAAAAGTCATTGTTCAGTATGAATAGGGAGTGAAAGCATTCCAGAAACGCGTTTCATTTTGCTTCTAGCCTACAGCCGTACTTCAGGTCGTGTCATGAACTGTAAAACATCACCGTAATTGATACTTGAACGAAACATGACCTGAACATGAAGCTTGCTTACTCTGAAGATCATTGAGGCCTAGAACTACCAACAGGTATCAGTCTGGCTCGAAAGCAGAAGTAGTCTCCATCTCGATTTTCTCTTTTAGCATTCCTTAGAATTCCGGAAATTGTAAGAGGAGGCTATTGGAGATTAGCATCATGGACAACCACTAAACTATAGCAACTACTCGAATTTAAAGAGCTTAAATACTCAAATACTTTTCAAAACATGATAGTCGACATTCAATTTCTCCACAAATGAAGAAACACAGCACTTCTCATGTTATGTCTCATAAGCTATTTGTTTGTTTTTTTCCCTCACACCCAGCTGACCATCAATTGAACGCAGAAGTGAATTTATTAATTAAAACCATTAGACAGCAGCAGAGGAGGGCTCGAGTGGAAAAATCAATTCGAAAACCGCAGCTATTATATTCACGGCAAAAAAAGGGGGCTGCAATTGCGTACGGCTGCCTTATAATTATAACACCGATGGAATGTTGAAACCTTGTTGTTCGAACCGACCATTGTCATTTAGGTTTCGAATTGCACGATTTGATTAGGGCTTGCCCTGAAACACCCCTTTGGCCATCCGAGGGTCGCAGCTCTCTCTTCCTCACACAAAACCGAAGGCATGCCGGTGATTTTCCAATCAAAAATGAGAACGCTTACACATCCTTCAGCGAGTAGAATGGAAATTTTCCCGAAACGATTTGTTCCGTGGGTAACTGTCATTTCTTGACATAACAGCCCATCGGGCCACGCGCAATACCAGCAACGAGGAAGAGAGTTCATTGACAACTTACATGAATTTCACCTCATTTAACCCTCCGTCGACGTCGACCGAGTGCAGCTCATTATCGATAACCGTTCCATCCGATTTCCCTCCCCTGGTTCCGAATGTGCCACGGCTGAACATATCGATTGATAACAATGCTCAAAAACGATTATTGCACAGCAGCAGACGAAGGAAAATCTCGGAAACAGTCCAACATTTCCATTGAATGCTCGTTTTGTGATGCCTCCCCAATTCCGCTTTTTGCTGGCGATGTTTTTCATCTCGATTTCGTCGTCGTCTCACCAGCCACCACATACTTTGGGGGGTACTTATTTCGTTTTTATTATTAGAAAGTTTCTTTTTTTTTATTATGATTTTCGAATTTCAAGCTATGCTGATTTTCAACCGCTTAATTTCCCATCCAGTTGTAACCGCTTTTTTCCTTCTTCCATTGACTATGTTTTGCTGCAGCGCCGAAAAAAAAATCAATCTCTGTTGCGCCAAATTTGGAAGAGCTTTCCCGGTTGACTGATTATGTGGGATGGCCGCGTTGAGGGGGGCGGGGGAAGGGGTAGGTGGTCGCATTCCAAACGCGCCCCCGATGATCATTTTATGCGATTAAAGAGACCGTGGTGCTGCTGTGAAGTTGGATGGAGTTTTAATTCAGTTTTACTTTCATTTCGTTTGGTGATCGATTGACAAATTAAGGCAACATGGGCCCTTTTCCGGCTCAGGTTTTTTTTTCGTGGCACAGCTCGCTAGCTTTATGAACATGTTAAAATTATGAACAGAATGAAACTGTTGCTAAGAAAAATATTTTCTATTTTTTCACATATGTCATGACCTATTGCAATATAAACTGTGATCTTGGCCAGATTGTTATAAATTTGTGAATATTCGCTCTGTATGAATTCTTGCATGAAATGTTGATGGAAACACCTTGCATTCCAATGAATATCAACCATTCCATTTTGGGAGTGACCCTAACAGCATCTTTACTGTTGGTATAAATCGGACCAGACTAGCTTTCAAGCGTTTTTAAAAATACTTTAACTGACCAACGAGTAAATCATGGCCCACTTAGTAATCATTTGGGTTCATTTCGGATTTAAATTAACGGGTTTTAAAACGGGCTTTACTAAAGTGCATACTATTCCTTATACAGGGTGTTCGGTTCCTTATTAAGAATCTTTTAGGGGCTGAAAGAAGATCGCATTTGATGATGGCCAAATCTCAACTATTACAGAGTCAGGTTCCCAAAAGCTTGAACAATTCTAATAATCTAAAAAATTCTAAAAATAATTCTCTATTAGTCATTGTCTCGAGATATTGCATTAACAGAAACCTCAAATAAACACTGGTACCACGTAGTGAGTGAATTCTAAGTTTTACTCTTCACCATTTTACTAATATCAACTTGCGCAACAGCTTGGACACTTGAACAATATTGCTGAAGATAACAATGTCCTTAGAGTTGAGATATCCTAGGTTGAAACAAACAAGCTCAAATCCCAAAGTGCTATACCACCCATTTTGGGTAACATGCAATGAAGCGCCTCTGACGGTGCAGTTCTCAACTAAACTATACTCCAATAATACACATATTGGTTTTACCGAGTACAACAACTTTGCCGAAAACTTTAGAAGTTTATGTATTGTAAAACAGCTCAGATAATTAACAACTCTCTCCAATTAGTCAAAGTTCCATATACTGCAGGTCTCATTCTTTGCGGTTTGCTCGCATACCTTTGCTTATTTTCAATGTCTTTTAATTTTGAAAGAGAGAGCTCCTTTCGCTGGTGAATATTGGTATATCCTATAAACATTCCCAGTCTAGTCGTTATCAAAAAGGAATATGCTAACTCTGCAAAATAAAATATCTATATCGTTCCATAAAACGAATCATAAAACATGATAAAAATGAGGGCATGCATATTTTACAATTTTAAGAATACCGGTCCAGCTGACCTCCGATGTTTGATTACCGAGCCTAGAAATAGTTTGAAGCATCAGCGTGGTCTAATTCGTCTGGAGCATGTTTCGTCTTTAGTCCATTTCCGTCGAAAAGTTCTGCACCAACAAACAGCGTTTTCAACATTTCTTGAAACATAATGTATCACTCAGACAAATTGAAACTAAACATGCAAACGGAATAATTATTAAACTTGTCAAATACTCTTCAAAATTGGTCTCCATTGCTGCCGGAGCCCCGTAAATGCGTTTAAATGAACTGTCATCAGCATCGTTCTGCTTAAAAACGCGCGCCAAATAGGAATTGCTATACGATTGCTATACAGCACACTTGCGCGATATGCACGGGTCGAAATCGTTTGCACAGTGGGGTGAAATGGGTGGTTTTTCAAGATGCCAATTGAAGACCTAACACCGTGTGCTAATAATGAAATTGCACGGAAACTAAAAGAGATAGATGATAGATAGAACGAATCATAGAACTTGATAAGAGGCTCCGTTTTGTCAAACAAAAGTGATCAAGTTTATCATGCATTTATTGGAAAAAATCTGCAAAAATGTCCGAAAAATCACCAATTTCAAACTTTGTTACCCTTACACCGTGTCCAATATATTCTCATACACTTCTTCCTTGCATTGGTGTCGTGCAACTACTCAACAAGCTTCACGTATGTGTTGGTGTACTTTTGCACTATGTTTATACAAACGCTTTTAGGTTATGTCCGATTGTTTTCATTCGGTGTTTATCTTTTACTAGCGATGAAGGAGCTTCGTGCTGTGGTGATAAAAAAAATGTTTTTGAAAGGTGAGAGCCCGGGCGCTATTTGAAAAACCTCGGAGTAAAGCGGGATTTTGTGTACCGAACCATCCGAAGGTACCGTGACACCTGCTCGTTGGATGACCGGAAGAGATCGTCAATGCACAATATACTGCAAAATGACCTCGGATTCCAAGCTTTCAAGAAACGTAAGGTTCATGGAGTTTCGGAACCTTCCAAGAGCAAAGAGCAAGTCTGCTTTTGTAGCGGCACGGTGGGGAAGAATTTATCTTTTCCGACGAAAAGTTATTCGTCTTGCAACAATCCCGCAATGTCCAGAACGACAGATTGTGGGCTCTCTTTTCGAGAACTGTTCCAGAGAGTGATAGGAATATTCCACAGTTCCGAAGTGCTGTGTCAGTGATGGTTTGGGGAGGAATTTGCATGCGAGGCAAATTACTCTGGTTTTCATCGAAAAAGGCGTTAAAGTGAATGCATATTATAAAACGGAAGTTTTGAAGAAAGTTGTCAAGCAATATGTACAAGAGGTGTTTGGAGATGATCACTATGTGTTTCAGTAGGACGGAGCGCCATTGCATACTGAAAATCTCGTTCAGGGCTGGTGCCGAGAAAATTTGACAGACTTTTTGGACAAGAATGAATGGCCTCCCAGTTCACCAGATCTGAATCCCTTGGATTATTTCGTATAGTCATACATGCTGGCGAAGGTAAATGACCACAGGGCGTCTAATATGAACCAATTCAAAACCGTAATCAAACGAATTTGGGACGAAATGCCGATGGAAGTCGTGCGTGCCGCCTGTGACGGTTTCGAAAAACGTCTGGAGCTGGTCAAGAAGGTTAAAGGCGGTGTTATTCCAAATCATATGCTCTAGTTGATCAGTATTATATTGCAATATAATGGGTAAAGTTATCAATAAAATCTGGATTATCGATTTGAAATAAATAGAGTTTTATTTTGTATGAGAATATATTGGACACGGTGTAAAATGTAACTTGCCTCATTCAACAGCACAATTTTGTGATAACGATTTAAAGCAAATGAACGTATATGATTTACTCTTAAAAGCATAATCTTTGCGTTAGTGCAAGTTAAGTGCAAACATACCACCGAAATAAAAAGAGACGGATTGAGGGTTTTCGAAACAAACTGGACTTCATTGCCATTGTATCGTTGTTGTATTTCCCGGCTGTTGTGACAACTCGCATGATCCGGCCAAAATGTCACCGGACCATCATGTGATTGGATGAAGGGCAGAATTTGCTTCCGGAGACATTCGGTTTTGTAAACCTCCGAACTGATCATTTTTTCAGTGACGAATACCTTTGTCTTGTGACCACAGTTGCAAATTCCCTGTCAGATTTGAGTGTATTTATCTGCAAACACCAATTTGAATCTGACAGGGACACCTCCTCCAGCCTTCGCCTGGTAAAATAGTGATCCTGGAAGTTGTCAGAAGTCGGCCTTTACATAGGTTTCTTCATCCATAAGTATGCATCCACCGGGCTTGGTTAGCAGTTTGTCATACAGTTTTAGATCACAACTTCTAGCTACGGTATTGATTGGTTGCCTACTTCCATTGTGATTGTCTCCAAAACGAGTACGTTTTATAGACTGAATAAATACACTGTTATTGATATTGTCAACAAACAGACGTCAAAAGCTTCCGAAAACGTTCTCTAGGGGTGCTGTACTAAGCAAAAGAGTTTGTTCCATTACTTAATGGGCCATGCTTTTGCCTCCGCACAATTTGTAACTAACATCAACAGCATCCTTACTGTTGGTTTAAATCGGACTAAATCAGCTATCGTTCGTTTTTCAATTATCTTCTCTTCGCAATTAAAAACCACCATCACACTTTGTGAGCAGCCCAAGCAGCATCCTTATTGTTGATATAAATCGGTCCAAATCGACTCTCAAGCAATATTTATTAAAACTTTGTCTTCCCAATGAAAAATCACCATCACATTTTAAATAACTTTGTCTTCACAACGAAAAACCACCACCACTCTGTGGCCCCAATAGCATCTTAACCGTTGGTTTAAATTGGTTCATTGCGGCTATTAAGCGTAGCTAAAAATCTTATTTTCCCTATAAAGTAAACCACCATCACACTTTTCATGAGGCCTTGAGGGTATCCTTATCGTTGGATTAAATTGGTACTAAAGATTGTAAGGCTTGTTCGCGACAAAATCTGGACACCCCTAAATACGTATATCTCCGGAAATACATGATCAACGCGTGAAATATTTCGCAGACTGATGAACGTATGGCTGTCAATTGGGTAAAATTATTTTTTGGTGATACTACAAGCTTTTAGATCGAAGATGGCGTCGAACGAAGAGCAAGTGCGAAAAGTAATTTTGTGCGGTCGCAATGAAAATCCAGATCTGTCAGTAAGAAAACTTGCAAAAAAGCTTGGTTTTCCTACAAGCACTGTACATAACGTTCTTAAATCTTTCGATACACGTTTGACAACAGCCAGGAAGGCTGGGAGCGGAAAAAAACGGATCTCAGGAACCACCAGAAGGACGCAAAGGTGAAGCAAATATTGCAGAAGAGACCAGATCTTTCGGTACGTACTGTGGCTAGAAAAATAAAATGTCCCCAACTTTCGTGCATACTTCCAAGCACCGGCAAGGTATGAAGTCGTTCAAGGTGAAAACTGTACCTAACCGTAATGATAAACAGAATGTGACGAGTTGCGATCTACCCTCTCCATGGCTGGATTTTGTACCTGGACTCTGGTGGGAGGGCCCAATCTCATGTTAATGATGCATTGGAGATAGCTGATTTATGATATATGTCGCTAGGTCATGTCATTGTATGACCTTCTACTCTAATGAACCATTCATGGGAGAGCCAAAGGTCCAGCCACACAAAGTAGTGATAATATCACACTCGCTCCTCTTTCTGTTTAATAGCCGCGTCGTAGCACGCATGTATACAGGCACTAAAGTTGAGTGTGATATTGGCGGGTTGGGCCGCAAATCACTAAAAATTTAATCATAGATACATTTATTAAATTTTGAAAACGTTTAATATTCAATTTGGGGTGGAAGTTTGAACTGTGTCCTAGAATTTCCTATGCAGTGGGCTTCCACCGTGGCCATAAGTGTTGTGGTTTTGTGGAATGCGGAGGGCTCGTTTAGGAACTCAGAGTATCGTATCACTGGGGTTTGTCATAGGAGGGTTTGTTCAGAATGAAAGAGGTGTGCTACCGGCGGGCTTTGACGCAATTTAATCTTAGACGAGGCTAGAAACAGTTTGTAGACGCCTGACATCAAGTAGTTAAGGGACACGACAGGAGGTGCACTTTTCATTGGCCTGGCAATTCTTTCATTGTTGTTTATTGATTGATTAGTTAATGACAAAACACCAAGTATACCTAAATTGCAATTCTAATTCTTATTCTAATATTAATTATAATTTAAATATGTGCGGTATATGACAGCCGACTTTTAAATTATTGCAAATCATAGAGAGATGTTACTTTGATATAGCAACTTGCGGCGTAAAAACAACATGAAATTTACAGTAGCATCTCAAATAGCCAGGTCACATTGATACGAACTACAGGGAATGGCTCTCTCTATCTTTTTGGGATTGGCCGTGTATCATTGTAATGCGGAATTCAGGGTGGCCACAGAACCGGGAAAATCGGGAATTAACCGGGAATTTTTAAAAATCGGGAGAAACCGGGAAAAAACCGGGAAATTGTGTTCACATGATTAATTATAATTTAGGTTGTGTGTGATTATCATTGAACCTCTAGTTATTCCTATCTTAGCGTGTTCATCCATAACGATCTGTGAAATTCTAGAGTGTGTCAATTGATTTACCTTCTATGAATATCTTGGCTCATTCTTGAAGTGTGTCGCAACGTGTGTTCTGACGGGGCTAATCTATTTTCTCTTTCAAGCGCATAGAAACTATAGGACTTGCTGTCAGGCAAACGTTTCCCTATCAAAACAATTTAAATTCGTCCTATGCGTTTGAAAGAAAGGGAATTAGACATAAGAAAACCTAATAACCTAATAATTAATCTCTCTCATTCACTTTTTCGCTTTATTGGTGATACAGAGGTCATATTCGTCGCCAAGTTCCAACAATTTTATTTGCGAATTAACAGTCATCGTATTTCGACAGCCGTTTTTTTTATTATAAGAAGCGATACCAGTGTAGCATTACCACAATAACCGAAAACGGCTTTAAATCAAATATTTAGCATCTTGTTGGAATTCTCCTTTATTGTTATTTGATACAAGCAAGGATGTTCCAAAATCTCCTTATCCCGTTTTGTCGTTTTGGCTATGAGTTTCATTTTTTTTTTGGCAGGAGGTTTGTATTTTCTTCGTTCAATATTTCTTCCTCTGTTAGCTGTTCATACTGACTGTCAAAACCATCAAATTCGAACACATCAATAGATCATTGTACGATGGCGTCATCAATGCAGTTTTGACAGTTCAGGGAGCTTGTTTACGTGGACTTGGGATATTTTCGGTAATATAAGTTTGAGATTTTGTGATCTAAATTTATTACGATTAAAGTAAAACAGCCAGAAAACAGAAACCAGTGCTTATTACTACATCATTTCCTGAATCTAATCATTCAGAATCCAGAAAAAAATCAATGAAAAATTTCGTTTGAGCGGTTCAAATTCTAACACCTGGAAAACAAGCTTCCTGAACTGTCAAAAAAAAGTGTGGTTAATGTATTCCGTGTAATGATCTATATCGAAAAAAAAACTGTTTCGGAACTCGGCTCTCCTTTTGACATTTTTTTTTTCTATTCAAATTCAAACATGATAAAGCAAAATGTTTTGTTCTCGCCGCAGAAGAAGTGGGTAGAGATGAATTTTATTTCCTAGTGTAAAATTGGGTTTACACTTCAAGAAAACTGTAATTTTTGTGTAAACTTATTTCCTGCCACGGGAAATCAAATCCCGGGTTCCATTTAAACACACAAGCGCACAAATCCAGTGACGCTTTTCCCGACCTGTAAACCAGTCTTAAACCGGGAAATTTTTAACATTTGGTCCGAGAAAACCGGGAAAAAACCGGGAATTTGAAATTGAAAATTGAGTGGCCACCCTAGGAATTGTAAATTAACGATTTTTTGATTTTCTTTTTGCAGAATTTTTAACCGGTCCAAAACGCCCTACCTTAACCACCTACCCTAACCTATCCTTGTTCCTTCCCATGGAGTTCATGTGGTCTGAATAGACTAGTTCGCCATTACCCCTCCTCCATCATCGGCTTTGGACTGACTTGCGCTCTTATTGCCCCACCAAATGCTGCAAAATGGAAAAAAAAAAAAAAATTAATCTGTTCAGATTTTGTCGCGAACAAGCTTTACTCGAAAAAATGCAACAGACAAAAATGATCTCCAAGAATTCATTTTAAGTCGGATATTTTTAAATCTCAGAGAATAAATAAACACATATAAGCTATGTTTTTGCAAAGTTAGTTTATTCAACCTCTTCTTCTAGGCTGAATGCCCGCCCCTTGGACTTAACGCTACCCATTAAATCCTGTGCAACACTTGCGCCATCTTTCTTAAACACTTTCATCCACTCTTTAATCAAATCCTTGTCGTTTTTGAAGACCTTTCCTGTTTTCCGAAGCTTGCCCGTCATAATCGCTCAGAATTTTTCTATTAGACGAAGTTCTGGCGAGTTTGGCGGATTTGCCTCCATCGGCACAAAAAGAACATCGTTGGATTCGTATCACTCCATCACCGGTTTCGCGTAATAAGGAGTGTATCGAAAATAAGCTATCCACAAACTTTCTTTCAAATTATGTTGAAAACCGATATTTTATTCATACAAAAAATTGATCCTTTATTGTACGAGGTTAAACTTGAACATAATGAAGACCGGATGAAATTTAAGTTATTCCTTCACGAATTTTCTAACTTTGGATCGAATGCTCTTCATCAAGTTCGGACAAGTGTTGCATCGCATTTTTTGGACGCTTGAGCCCAAATTTTTTTGAACTCCTGCATGTTCCCAGCTGCCTTACCAGTCTTCTTGAAGACCCTCTTCACGATTGCCCAGTAACGTTCGATGGGTCGAAGTTGAGGGCAATTTGGTGGATTGATATTTTTCTCAACGAAATCTATACCCTTTTCCGCAAGCCAATTGAGAGTGGTTTTGGCATAGTGAGCCGACGCTAAATCCGGCCAAAACAGTGGAGGTGTACTATGCTTCTTATATAAAGGCAACAATCTCTTCTGGAGACACTCAGATCGATAGATTTCCGCATTTATAGTTCCGGTAGTGTAAAAAATGGTTGACTTCAAACCACAGGAACATATTGCTTGCCATACCAGTACCTTTCGACCGAATTTCTCCACTTGAATCGACCTGTCCGCATCGCTCACATCCTCCCCAACGACGGCAGTAAAGTATTGTGGACCTGGAAGGGTTTTTGAGTCCTTCTTTACATAGGTCTCATCGTCCATCAAAACGCATGCATCCGGACGCTGCAAAAGACGCGAATACAATTTCCGGGCCCTTGTTGCTGCTCGCTTCTTCTGATCTGCACTTTGTTTCGAGATTTTCTGCTTCTTGTAGGTCTTCAGGTGGTTTCGCCTCTTGATACGCTGGATCATTCCGACACTCGTTCCTGCTGTTTTGGCCAAATCACGTATTGACATTGATTTGTTCTTCATGATTAGAGATACCACTTTCTGCTCCAATTTCGGGTTGGAAAAACCGGGTTTTCTGCCTCTTCCTGGTAGCTCATCCAAAGAATAGTGTTCCCCAAACTTATTAATGATGGTTTTAACACTCGCGTGATGAATTCCAAACCGCTTCGCCAATTTTCGCATAGTAATACCCTTCTCACTTAGCCATGTGTCCAGAACCTTAATTTTCACTTCCTTTTCAATACGCGACATTTTGAAAACGCAGAATTTGAACCGCACAAACAAGTAAACAAAAGAAAGCTGACAGTCAAACGCACAGCATGCAGTGTTCAGAGCATAAAAAACCATCACAAATACATGCGTACAACGCAAATGTATGTGGATAGCTTATATTCGATACACTCCTTATCTTCTTGAAGATTGTTTTAAGAAGATTGTTTCAGTTAAATTTGGGTAAGAAGACTCCTTCTGAAATTAACATAAGATAAATGCAATCTTCGTAATGCAACATTCAGAAAAAAATATATCCAGGAAAAAATGTCTACTGAAGGAGGCTTTTTTTCAAATGATTTCTCTCACGAAAAAGTCAGGTTATACAAGAACCAATTCCATCCGTCAATTAAAACCGTATTCAAGCGAAGGAGCCTTCATCCAGCGGTTCCGTTTGGCAGACCCATTACGATTCGGCCAATACCGATCCGGGTAGGCACATGAACTAGATTTTAGTTGTTTTTTTTTTCCTTCGTCATTCAAATTCAAACAATAGGCAAAGCAGCACAGCAATCGAAACGTAACACCGAACAGGTAATGCGGAATGGAAACAAGGATGATTATTTAAACCAAAGGCGACTGAAAAAACATCCACTTGACGCAATCAATTAGGCGCATGTTGCTCGTGTTTGATTTAGTAGCGGCCGGCACAAACGCACACACGGACACAGTTGGTACTTAAACCATGTAAAACATGCGTTTTCGAAAGGCAGCGGGCATCAGCTGATTTTCGCCAACAATGCAACCACCAGCGGCGATGTTGCACTCAGCGAGCCGGCCGCAAAGGTTACGTGCTGCTCACGGTTGCTGTATTTAAGAGGAAGAAAAACAACGATTGACCTGTGCGAGGTTATGTTGTGTGTTCCATCGGGCGCGCTCAATTACAAGTTTCGGAGGGGAGGCAAAAGGGAAATTTCCAAGTGATCGAAGCGCAATGTGCAGTGGTGCGTCGGACGATAGCAAAATTCTTGCCAAAACAATCCACTGCTGGATCAGTTCTGTGTTCAATCAAATTTATGGCTCAAAATAGTGATGCTCGTTGCAGAAATTGTGGCGGAAATCTAAATCCAAAGAATGTGTGTTTGGTACAAGGTTATCACCGATGATGTTGTGGAATCGTGTCGAATTAATTCATCGAACCGAAACCGAGAGAGGTCGGATTAGTATGGCGGTCATTAAGCATTAGGTAATTTGCGAATGGAATTGAATTGAAACCCCGCGTAATATTTGGAATGAACCTATCTTCGTTGATCGATTCTCTTCATCGACTTCCGTGTAGTTTGTTATTAGCATTAGCATCAGCATTGGAGTTTGCATACTTCGTGGATGGAGCTACGATGAGGAATACTTCGTTGAAGACGTTGCATGTCACCAAGAAACGGAACCAGTTACTTATACGTTGTAACGTTCCGTCCTGTTACCTTAAGCTGATGGCTTAAGCGCCACCTCCAATAAAGGAGGACTGTTAGCTCTGCTAAATTCTACCCGGAAGAGACTGCCTAAATCAGGGCAGGTCAAGCGTTTATAGGCAACCAACCAGTTTACGTACTTACCAACGTCAAACCGAATTTCAAACTAAATCTATAACATAACCCTAAGTAATCAACCAAGATTGGGAAATGTCCCGCTCGTATTAAGTTCAAACCCATCTAAAATTCAAACAAACTTTATTACGTGACGTTAATTTGGATGGCTTGGTTACTAAATTTGAAGACATTTATTTGTAACAGTCATTGAACGATCGCGAGAAAAGAAACGATCGAATTTATCGAGGTAAAGCTAAACTCCTCAAATGAAAATGATTTAATAAATTCAGGAAAACCTGCTATTCGCTTACTTGTGACGTCTCGTATTCTCTTATAATAATCCTAGTTTCTAATTGTAGCGCTTGAGAGCATAAACGGACAGATCTAACCTTATTGATGGTTTTTCGCCGTAGCAATCCCGCTTCGGATGTCCACCGAAGCAGAAGAAGAAGTTCGCCGTCGAAGAATTGCACCGAGAGACCTTGACTCACCACTAGTCGACTACTCTCAATCACCGTATCGGAACGACACCTGTGACTCTCTGTAGGACACCCTTTATTGCTTTGCTCCAAGACGTTTATTTGTTATTTTGCATTACCCTACCTGTAATTTGGGTTCGTTCAATGTGCACCGCGCACAGTCTTAGAACTCTGTGGATTTTTTCAAATGAATTTCGTCAAACATCTTTCAATTACATTTGCCCTAGTGATCTAGAAAACGACCCTCTGAGTCACCTTTCGGATGATCCACCGTAAAAGTGGTAAATTTATGAAATTATGTCGCAATCGATTTACTGTCTTCATAGGCCATTCTTAATACAAAAGTATCCATTTTGCAGGCTTTTTGGCAGTATTTACGTAGCTGAAGCTGCCATTTTGAATTCCTAAATGAAGTGGATTATTGATTTCCGGCATCAAGACGCCGTCTGCGTTCTAAAAATATCCATATTGCAGGGTATTTGACAGTATTTCCCATTTTTCCGAAATCAGAAACCGCCATCTTGAGTTCCAAAATCCATTCTATGTCGTTTTCGATCTTAAAATATCGATATTGCAGGGTATTTGACAGTATTTCTGACTTTTTGCTCAACAGAAGCCGCCATCTTGGATTCCAAAACGGCGTCGGACATCGATTTCCAGCCTTTTTAACACAGGCTGGACGTTCCGGATCCAAAAATTTCCATTTTGCAGAGATTTTGACAGCAATTTCCAGTTTTTCTTAAACCGGAAGCCGCCATCTTGTATTCCAAAATGGCATATGACATCGACATACGGCATCCAGGATTGCCACCTGTACAACTGTGTTTCACGCATCTCACTCTATCGCTTTGCATGTTGGGTGAATCAATGCGTTAATTTATTATTGCTTTTTAGGTATCGAGCGAGATGCATGTAGCACACAATATTGTCGAATACGGCATGTCACTAAATGGCCAGGAGCTCGAGATACAGCTTGTACAAGATATTCATATGAACAATAGTGGCGAGTCTGGACAACTATCCACCAACCGAAAGGCCTTGACCTACTGAACAACTTTGAAGACAGTAACTTTCCATATGGCCAGGATCTCGAGATATTGCATGTTGGAACCAATTAATACAAACATTGCGCATGCCAGCTAGCGCCACCTACTGAGCCAATCCAGAATTTATTGGACCACCACGAGCTAGTTTCGCCAAGGAGCATGCACCTATAAGTTGACAATCACAAGAATGTTACACGTTCAAATATTTATTTCATCAGCTACGTGCGCCTCCATCCCAATGCACAGTGGGAAAAAAGTACACAAATCGCGAAAGAATTCGATAATTCAGCTCCAAGTAGCACAAGGTTAGTGAACAATAGCATTTTTTATGTGAAAATTCCTGGGAAATCGAATGGAAGGGGTCCCACTTGCTGCAAAATTCAGTGGACGGAGATATTGGGCTTATTTTACCCCAATTCCCCCGTTTTTTCGAATAATGCCCAGTAATCTATGCTTGGAGGAGTCTGCGGTAGTCAAAATAGGCATATTCTTATGTAGAATTTCCCTAGAAATCGAATGGAGGTAGTTGCAGCCACCGCACAAGTCGGGTAACGGAGATATTGCTGATTTTACCCCACTTCCTCCATGTTTTCGAATATTGTTCATTAATCTATGGTCGGAGGGGTCTGCGGTAGTCAAAATAGGCCTATTCTTATGTAAAATTTCCCTAGGAATTGAATGGAGGTGGTTGCAGCCACCGAACGAGTCGGGAAACAGAGATATTGGGCTTATTTTGCCTGAACTCCTCGTATTTTCGAATATTGCTGATTAATCTATGCTTGGATGGGTCTGTGGTAGTCAAAATAGGCCTATTCTTATGTAGAATTTCCCTAGAAATCAAATAGAAGTGGTTGCAGCCACCGCACGGGTCGGTAACGGAGATATTTTTGATTTTACGGAGATATTTCTAATTTTATCGCCCAATCCTACGCAACACTTTTTATTATTATGACTGACATTTTATTTCCACTATTGCACGCACACTCATGAAACAAATCTGTCAAATCTTCTGTGTTTTTCGATTCAAAATGTTTTCAAACCAGGAAGTTACGGAAATTTATTTGAAAAGCTGGAAGAAACAGCATGTTTTGGATTTTGTTCGGCAGAATCTTAAAGTGGAAGAAGATGTTGTTGAAAGGAGTGTGGACACTTGGATACACACATTCCAAAATTATTGGAGGAATGTTCGAAGTAAGAACAGATTCTTCGAACGAAAGGCGGATTGGCTCGTTTTGCCGTTCCAGGTAAGTGAAGTTTTTTTTTTAATTCTTTGCCGTACTACTGCCAATTAAATAAACAAGAAACATATTTCAAAACAAATGGTTATTATTGTTGTTAATATGTATCTGCAACGCCTTAGGTATCATCAGTCCCAACTCAATCTAATTCTCATGAAACTCATGCATTACGGACATCACCGTTATCCCAAAATCGTGGCAGAAAGTCGCTGTCATTCCAACAGTTGGCTGAACACACTAAAGTCAAGTATTGCCAAGACTTGGCTCGTGGCCGCTGCGTCGAAGAACCTTTACGTGCAGCGGAAACAGCAACACGTAAAGTCGGATGTCCCGATATGAGTAGACTTTTGAGAAAGTTAAGAAAAAGAGAAGACGCGTGGGCAAGCAAGGGGCTATTCATAAACCACGTAGACTCTTCTAGGGGGAGGGACCAAAGTCTACGCTCCATACATAATTTCAAAAAAATGTATGAGGAAAAGTCTACGAGGGGGGGGGGGGTCTGAGATTTTCAAAAATGAGTCTACGTGGTTTATGAACAGGCCCCAAGGTACTAAGAGCGTCAAAACTTGAGCAGGATCCGAAAGGGCCTTCATCGGAATCATCTTTGATGATGAAAACAAGATTGGGATTAACAAAGAGCAAATATACCGGAATGACCACATTCATGCGGAAGGAACTGAAACAGAAGGCATTTGTTCCATGGGCAGATATGATAGCTCACCTTAATAGCATACTTCCGAAATTTACAGAACCCAATCGGAAAGTGGTCATGAAATCTACGTAAATCCAAATCCCCAATCCGACATGTTTTGTCGCGTTCGGTCTATGCACTGGACAAAGGAAACGGATGAAATCACATTAAAGCTTTTCGACCAGTTTTTTAAGGAGGTGGATGAACTGAATGCCTCACCCATCATCTTTGACGCGGGAAACGTGACTTTGCGAGTTAAGATCAGGGCAGTCTATTCAATGATACATGACAAGGTGGCAAACGCCATTATAGGAAACCGAAACACTAAACCATGCCCACTATGTCTGAAAGATAATGAACGAATCGGATCATCCTTCTTTCATTCAAGATTGAACTTGGTAGAAGGCCTCATACGAAATTCTGCTAAGAAAACTGTTCGTAACCATCCAGCCATGTCCCACCCAGAAGTTAAGAAGGAAGCACGCCGAATTGCAGATGAGTTTGAAGCTCACTTCAAACTGAACGTTAATCGCCCCAAAGTTGGAGGCTGCGGAAGCTCCAATAATGGCAACATGGCAAGGAGGCTACTTGCGCAACCTCAAAAGTTTGCTGAAAATCTTGGGGTTGACGTGGATTTGATAAGTAACATTCGGCTCATCAGCAGTCTGGCACTTTCATCTAAAAAGTTGGACAACAATAAAATCAAACGGTTGTACACTGACATTGATCAACAATATCGTTGTGAATTTCCGTTTGTACGGCAGCTCCCTCCATGTCTGCATAAATATGAGCATCTACCGGAATTGATTGAACGTTTGGTAATTACAATAAAAAAAATATAAGGTGTGTGGAAGTATATAATGTTAATAAATGCTTTAATATTTCTAGCCATTAACGATGAACTTCGTCGACGAGCAGGCTGGAGAAACAAGTCACAAGCGACACAAGTTTGCACTTTGCACGGAAAACTTCTGCGGAGGATAACCTTACTGATATGATGAGAGAAGCTTTGACATGGTCTGATCCCAAGATGGAGTATCTATCGGTCAAATCAAGCGGCAAAAAATCATTCTGGAAGCGTGACCCAGAGTTCGAAGCACAGATGCTACAGTTCTGTGTATCTGACGAACAGGAACACGAAAACATTTTCCAATCTAGCGAAAACGATGACCAATATAGTGAAGATGGGTGACAACTTTGAGTGAAGATGAATTATCTGATGGTAATGGATAATATACTTTTTTGTGGTGGTCCGAAAGGGCCCAGTTAACTTGTTTTATTCCAAAGACATCTGAAAAGCGTATGGATAAATGGGCAATATTCCAAAAATATGGAGAAGTGGGGTAAAACCAGCAATATCTCCGTTTCCCGACTCGTGCAGTGGCTACAACTACCTCAATTCGATTCCTAGGGAAATTCTACATAAGAATAGGCCTATTTTGACTACCAAAGACCCCTCCGAGCATAGATTATTCAGCAATAGTCGAAAATACGGGGAATTGGGGCAAAATAAGCCCAATATCTCTGTTACCCGCCCCGTGCGGTTGCTGCAACCACTTCCGTTCGATTCATAGGGAAATTCTACATAAGAAAAGTTCTATTTTGACTACCACAGACCCCTCCGATCTTAGATTAATAAACAATATTCGAAAATGGGGGAAGTGGGGCAAAATAAGCTCAATATCTGTGTTTCCCGACTCGTGTGGTGGCTGCAACCATCTTCATTTGATTCCTAGGAAAATTCTACAAAAGAATTGGCTTACTTTGACTACCGCAGACCCCTTCGACCATAGACTAATGAACAATATTCGAAAACATGGGGGAAGTGGGGTAAAATCGGCAATATCTCTGTTACCCGCCCGTGCGGTTGCTGCAACCACTTTCATTCAATTCCTAGGGAAATTCTACATACGAATAGGCCTATTTTGACTACCAAGGACCCTTCCGAGTATAGATTATTCAGCAATTAGGGGTCTGCCGTAGTCAAAATAAGCCATTGGATTCCTAGGGAAATTCTACATAATAATTGGCTTATTTTGACTACCGCAGACCCCCTCGACCATAGATTAATGAACAATATTCAAAAACATGGGGGAAGTGGTGTAAAATCAGCAATATCTCTGTTACCCGACCCGTGCGGTTGCTGCAACCACTTCCGTTCGATTCATAGGGAAATTCTACATAAGAAAAGTTCTATTTTGACTACCACAGACCCCTCCGATCTTAGATTAATAAACAATATTCGAAAATGGGGGAAGTGGGGCAAAATAAGCTCAATATCTGTGTTTCCCGACTCGTGTGGTGGCTGCAACCATCTTCATTTGATTCCTAGGAAAATTCTACAAAAGAATTGGCTTACTTTGACTACCGCAGACCCCTTCGACCATAGACTAATGAACAATATTCGAAAACATGGGGGAAGTGGGGTAAAATCGGCAATATCTCTGTTACCCGCCCGTGCGGTTGCTGCAACCACTTTCATTCAATTCCTAGGGAAATTCTACATACGAATAGGCCTATTTTGACTACCAAGGACCCTTCCGAGTATAGATTATTCAGCAATTAGGGGTCTGCCGTAGTCAAAATAAGCCATTGGATTCCTAGGGAAATTCTACATAATAATTGGCTTATTTTGACTACCGCAGACCCCCTCGACCATAGATTAATGAACAATATTCAAAAACATGGGGGAAGTGGTGTAAAATCAGCAATATCTCTGTTACCCGACCCGTGCGGTTGCTGCAACCACTTCCGTTCGATTCATAGGGAAATTCTACATAAGAAAAGTTCTATTTTGACTACCACAGACCCCTCCGATCTTAGATTAATAAACAATATTCGAAAATGGGGGAAGTGGGGCAAAATAAGCTCAATATCTGTGTTTCCCGACTCGTGTGGTGGCTGCAACCATCTTCATTTGATTCCTAGGAAAATTCTACAAAAGAATTGGCTTACTTTGACTACCGCAGACCCCTTCGACCATAGACTAATGAACAATATTCGAAAACATGGGGGAAGTGGGGTAAAATCGGCAATATCTCTGTTACCCGCCCGTGCGGTTGCTGCAACCACTTTCATTCAATTCCTAGGGAAATTCTACATACGAATAGGCCTATTTTGACTACCAAGGACCCTTCCGAGTATAGATTATTCAGCAATTAGGGGTCTGCCGTAGTCAAAATAAGCCATTGGATTCCTAGGGAAATTCTACATAATAATTGGCGACCCCCTCGACCATAGATTAATGAACAATATTCAAAAACATGGGGGAAGTGGTGTAAAATCAGCAATATCTCTGTTACCCGACCCGTGCGGTTGCTGCAACCACTTCCGTTCGATTCATAGGGAAATTCTACATAAGAAAAGTTCTATTTTGACTACCACAGACCCCTCCGATCATAGATTAATAAACAATATTCGAAAATGGGGGCAGTGGGGCAAAATAAGCTCAATATCTGTGTTTCCCGACTCGTGTGGTGGCTGCAACCACCTTCATTTGATTCCTAGGGAAATTCTACAAAAGAATTGGCTTACTTTGACTACCGCAGACCCCTTCGACCATAGGGCCTGTTCATAAACCACGTAGACTCATTTTTGAAAATCTCAGACCCCCCCTCCCCCCTCGTAGACTTTTCTCCATACAATTTTTTGAAATTTTGTATGGAGCGTAGACTTTTGTCAAAACCCCCCCTCCCCCCTCCCCCCAGAAAAGTCTACGTGGTTTATGAATAGCCCCATAGACTAATGAACAATATTCGAAAACATGGGGGAAGTGGGGTAAAATCAGCAGTATCTCTGTTACACGTGCGGTGGCTGCCTCCACTTCCATTCAATTCCTAGGGAAATTCTACATATGAATAGGCCTATTTTGACTACCGCAGACCCCTCCAAGCATAGATTACTGGGCATTATTCGAAAATACGGGGGAATTGGGGTAAAATAAGCCCAATATCTCCGTCCGCTGAATTTTGCGGCAAGTGGAACCCCTTCCATTCGATTCCCCAGGAATTTTGACATAAAAAATGCTATTGTTCACTAAGCTTGTGCTACTTGGAGCTGAATTATCGAGTTCTTTCGCTATTCATGTACTTTTTTCCCACTGTGCAATGGGTGATATTGCTGTAGCCGGGTGCCACCACCCACTTTCAGATAGTTTCACTTTGAAAAGTGTGAAATTGTTCTACAAAATTGAGCAGCACTTCAAAATTGAACAACTTTCTTATTATAAACTCAAATTAATTACGGTTTGTTATAAAAGTCCACCGTTTTTTCAAGGGGGCTTCGATTTTTAGCTCAACTTTAAAGTACCCTTTTTGAATGAAAACTGAAAATAATACCATACTGAAAAAGCATTTAAAAACCATCTCGAACGATTTTAAAAAAATCTCAAACTTTTCTGGGATAATTTACACAGCCTACTGTACGAGCGTCACCTTTTTTTTCACGAAACTCCGATCCTTGAGTGACACAAACTTCCAAGATCTTGCTCCACTAGATCTAACCATCTACCTTTGCAGCTTGTTCCGACCGGATTTGATTTGCCACGTTTAACCTAAAAACACCATCAGAGCATGCGCTTAGAACCCATTTTAGCAGTTCAACGTTCAATCCGGGGAATTTCTGCTAACAATCACCGCTCCATCTTCTTCAGCAAATTGCAAATTGAGCATATCTTTTCGCTGCTCTTTCGTGTCCCTAATCGGAAAAAAAAACCAGCATAACTCATTGCTGTTCGCCCAGCTGATTGCATCCGCATTCGATCGTTCAACCACTTCGCACTTGCTCATCTGTCCGTCTATTCTAACGGAGAGCTGCTTCCCAATTCTTCGGTAATTGCTTCTTATAAGATCCATATCTTCCGCAACCTGTTGCCAAAAGTTGCTGTTTTTTTTTCCTTCTCGCTCGAGACGCCAGTGCATCGTCGGCGGCCATTATCACCACCACTACGTTAACCAATCTAGAATTGATGGAAGAGGAAATTCAATCGTTGTTGGTACCTAATTAGAACAACTGTGTCCGGGCGCTCAACCGCGGAAGCCCCGTTAATTCGCTTTTTGTTCTGCTGAGTGCGATTTGAGCTGAAAACTGTGATTGGGTGTAGAATTTCGCGCCACGGCGCTAATCAGCGCAACCCCTCCTGCCCGATTTCGTACACAACTGTTATCTAATGGATTTTCCTTTTGTTTCTCTTTACAGGTAGGTACTCGTGCGCCGTTGGCTGGTTGTTCAACCTTTTTTCCGGCAGGGTATTATCGGACGTCATCGGAAAACGACGGATGCGGGAAGCAGCTTCGGGCAAAAAACGAGCAGATTGTCGACACTCGAATTCAAATGCGCGTGAATCGGGCTTTTTTTGGTTTGTTGGTTTGCCTCACAATTTGCAAGACAAATTCCTATGATTTCCACTCTCTCTTCGCTCCGAAGAGCACTATGTTTTCGTTTAATTAGCTTCGATCGATGGAACGAGCAAAAAAAAAATCGAATAAACGGGAGTCCGAAAAATCACCCCCGATCGTACCAAAGGCCGCCCGCCCGCGAATCGATTTCGACTATCTTTTGTAATTCAACGCAGCGGCGCTGATCCACCCCGTCCCAACCCTCTGGCGATCGTCGCTTTTGCCGTGGTGTGCGTAATGAAATTTAATGCAAAATTTGTATGCTTTCTCCAGCGCTAGTTGGGCGCATAATATTATTGCTCGGAGATCTCGTCGACGGGGTTCGTTCGGTGCTAGGAACCAACCAACATGCATACATTGCACTCTTTGCCAATTGAGTGGAAATCGGTTCCGCCAGGGAGCGAGCGAGCGGCCCAGCTCATTCACATTCACATTCACACTCGAATACAGCGGGGGCATCCAACCAACCAAAGACAAACGATGATCAACTATGGTGCTGGCGGACGGGTCCGGACGGGACGGGTGGAGTGGAATGTCATTAGTGTTGTTGTTCCAGCGAAACGATCGTGGAAGTGTTTTTCGCTTTGTTGTTTCGTTTCTGCGAAGAGATTCACTGATTGTGGCGCTCACTGAGAAGTTTGCTCCTCTGCTCTTTGTGCAGAGAGAGAGAGTAAAAACAAACCAGTGAGTGACTGGAAGTGCAGTCAGTTTTATTTACAGTTGGGGCCCATTGTTGAATTTAATAAGCATGAACATAAATATTTGATGTTTTTTTTGTTTATTTTGTTTATTTTTTTTAACTTTTTATTTGTTTCAAATTTATTAATATTTACATTTCATGTTAATCTAGCTGCTCCAACTACTACTGTAACGTATCGACCTTAATTGTTAAAATATGTACCTAATTTTGTTTACATTGTTCATGCCTTAGCAGTTCAGTATTTTAAACTGGTTTTTATTCCTGCGTGTCAGTATAACAATAATAATCTTAAAACTAAAAACAAACTAAAATTAATTTTAACTAACGATAAAGGGAATTAATCATTGCAAAAGAAGATTGCAGCGATTTTTGTCTGAAATTATTAATTATTTTGTTGGACATTTGTGCTAAAGTCTCAACATTCGAAATTCTATGTACTTCGTTAGTTAGAACAGCCTAAAGCATGACCATTCTGCCCAGTTGGAGTGGCCTTGCGGGATCCGAGTTCCTCCGAAGAAGTGTCCAAATTCAAATCGTTTCCAAAACCTGGCTTGCGACGTATCAAATTTCATGATTTTGCAAAACTTTTTCTTTGGAGGACATTCTTTGAATTTCTTACCATGTATCATTTTCTAGGAAACTTTATCGTACTGCTTATGCTCGTAGGATAGATTGAACAAAGTAGACCTCGCCTCACTTTTGTAATCCGTCCGTCCTCTTCGTACTCTTTTTCTTAAATTAGTTACGCTTTGGTGCACTAGTGCGTGTCTTTTCCAGCTCGACAGTATCCTTTTGTATATAATGGTTTGACAAGCATAGTTGGAAGAGCTTATGTCAAAACAAATGGTTTTGCGGTTAAAACGGGATTTTCGTTTTTTGTTTTGTTCGATAGTGTGAATTATGTTTGTGCAAAATTTTGAATGACTCGGAATCCGATAATATGAGCATCGCGGATCCGGATTCAGCCTGGGTGGAAAAGGACATTGTTCTAAAGACAAAGTTTTGCAAAATCATGAAATTTGATATATCGCAAACAAGGTTTGAATATGGCCTCTTTCCCGGAGGAACTCAGATCCCGCAAGAGCTTCTCAAGTGGCCAGTATAGTCAGGAATCCTTGAAATGTCCTCCGAAGATAAAGTTTTGCAAAATTCAGAAGTTTAATATGGCGCAAGCCATGTTTTGGAAAAGATTAGAATATGGCCACTTTCCCGGAGGAATTTAGATTCCGCAGGGCTTCTTTTAGTGGCCACTATGACCAGAAATCCTCAAAATGGCTTTTGAGGACCTAGTTTTGCTTAATCATGAAGTTTGATATGCCGCATTCCATGCTTCGCATCTAAAAATATGTTATCCACCATCCCTGGACAGGTATTTACTCCAGTACTCCCACCTTGGAATCCGAAACAACGAAAATTTTTGGAATATCCAGTGCAGATTTATAAACTAGGATAATTTTGTGATCTGCCTCGGATTTTTCTTTACCAAAAGTTAAGTATATTCTAAACAATCGAAAAACGGTTGTTTAAAAATATGATATCGGGAAAAAATTTAATGGAGTTAATTTGATTTTTTTTTCAATCATTTTTGCATTAATATTTTCTATGGTGCCACAAAAAATCTGCAATGCAATTTAAGGGCTTACGCTGAAGCATTCTCGACGGCAGCCAGTACCTCAAAATTTATAATTGATATAAAGACTGTATTCGATGAAATTTTGACACACGCAATTGTTCGTAACTTTTTAGCAAAAAACGTGGCACATCAAATCCGGAGAAGGCCAGGATGGTATTGAACCAATTTAAGCGTTATCCCAACATTTCGATCAGGGATGTTGCGAAAAAAAGGCGAAAGTTTCAGTTTGTTTTGTGCAGAAAACAATGAAACGTTCTGGATTACATGTGTACAAGGACCAGAAGGCACCGAACCGGAGCGATAAACAGAACTCGGTGGCCAAAACTCGTGCAAGAAAACTGTACAGGGAGTGGCTCACAAAACCGTTCTGCATTGTGATGGACGATGAGACCTACATTAAAGCCGACACCAAACAAATGCCAGGGCAGGAACACTACGTCGCCACCTCTATGTTAGCCGTTCCGGAGAGTGCACAAAAGAAGAAACTGTCGAAATTCGCCAAAAAATTCCTTGTCTGGCAAGCGATCTGCGGATGTGGCAAAATGAGTCAGCCCTTCATCACCTCTGGGACCGTCAACGGACAAATCTACAAGGACGAATGCCTCCAAAAACGACTTCTGCCCTTCTTGAGATCTCACGATGGCCCGACACTGTTTTGGCCGGATTTGGCATCTTGCCACTATGCCCGGCCCGTCTTAGACTGGTACAAAGATAATAATATAGTTTTTGTACCAAAAGACGTCAACCCTTCAAACACTCCGGAACTTCGCCCAATTGAAAAATTTTGGGCAATCATGAAGGCAAAGCTCGTTAAAACTCCAAAACTGATAGAAAATGAACTTGAACTAAAGAAAGTGTGGTTAAAAGTAAGTAAGCAAGTCGGTCCTATCATTGCCCAAAATTTGATGAAAGGGGTCAAGGCAAAGGTGCGGGCATTTGGGTTGGGAGAAGAAGTTCAATAAACCAATGATGTCAAAACTTAACCATTTAGTAATACTTTATTTCCAGAAAGTTTGAAAAGAATCGGGCTCAAGGAAAATTTTTGGTGACCTATTTTGTGTGTCCAAATTTCATCGAATACAGTCTTTAAGTCAGAATCGGTATTAGATATTGGATACTTAATCACATCAGCATACAATGACTTGCTGTGAGCAATCTGATGTAGTTCGATTCGATGCTCATCCACTAACAATCGAGATTTATCAATTTGAAATAGCGAGGTAAATTTGCGAGAGAGAGAGAGAGAGAGAAATAAAAGATAGGAAAAAATACACGAAGCAGCAATTCCCCTTAACCATACGCGGGTCTCCTTTTGATCAAAAGTTTGTTAGTTGTTAAGTTTTCTAAATACCTATGGCTGTTTCAAAATATTCAATCAAGCAAAACTTGAAGAATCTTGAGTTTATTGTTTTTGTATCGAGAGAGAGAGAGAGAGAATGAAAGAAAGAAAGAAAGAAAGAAAGAAAGAAAAAAAGAAAGAAAGAAAGAAAGAGAGAGAGAGAGAGAGAGAGAGAGAGAGAGAGAGAGAGAGAGAGAGAGAGAGAGAGAGAGAGAGAGAGAGAGAGAGAGCAATGATAAAATAAACAGTATGATTTTGCTTAATAGTTAAAAATAATGTTCATGGGAATGCATTTTCATTGTGGTTTCTTATTGGCTGATGACTGCTGGGGCGACGACTGCCTTGAAAATATTCTTTATAATATTGTTAAAAATAATGTTCATGCGTCTCAGAAACTTTAAGATTCATCTATGTTTTAGCTAAATCATGGTGAATAGCTTCAATAGTCTGTTCCGAATACCGTTCCAGTCCTTCATTTGCTGCGAAGCAAAACTCAGTCACACGAAATTTCATAATATGAAACTTCGGAGTCTTTGGTAGCTCTAGAGCTGACTAGCTTTCGCAAAAATCATCAATGGATTGGCCTTATCGGTCAATGAGCTCCATCCCAAAGCATTTTTCGACCACTAAATCAAGATATTGCGTCATGAGGGAGCACTCCTTGAGCCCAGCATCATGCAGAATAAGATGTTTTGATAACAATGCTCGGCAATGCCTTCCTGTAAAGCCTAATTGGGTATGCCGAGTAGAATTTGCTGCCTTGACCCATGATTCGGCAACACTAGGATTCTTCTTGGCAATGTTGTCGTAGGCGCAGCTCATAAAACACAAAATACTGATGCAAATGCTGATCCCCACCAGTATGATCAGTATGACACTCACCGTCGTTCTCTCCGAGATCTATAAGTAATAGTATGACAAGAAGAACAAATGTGTGAAATAGGCGGTGCATGCTAAAAATAAACCCAACAGCTGGAGATAATTTCTCACCCGTGTTAGGCAGTATTGGGAGGGGGACAAATCGCTAGAACTAGAAAAAAGCAATAGGTAGTATAAGAGCCCGATCGGTTGCATAACTTTTTACCAGTCAAGTGGGTGTCCTCCCCCTTGCCTACCCTGCATCTGGGGGCTTGGTAAAAGATTATGCGCCCGAACGTATACTACCTTGATATGCCCTCCGCTCGTTTTCAACTTGTATCTTTCAATTTTCAAAGCCTGCCTATACGGAACTATCGATACACTTTCTCTTCATGTCTATTTGTTCTAGCAATAAATTACCGTCCACTCCTATCGCTTCGCATGGAGATGAGAAATTATCTGCTTCTAACAAACTTCATCATAAAATTATACTAAATTTTGTTGGGTGACAATAAACCCTACTGTTTATGTATAGTTTCATTAAAATGACTCGTTTGTCACCATTATACATAGACAATAAAGTCTATTGCAGCTATGATTTCGATGATGAAAAAAATATGACAAACGATAAATAATAAGCGGAAGAAGAGAAGCGCGAAAGAAAATCAGAAGCGGAGATAAGAAAGAAAAGAAACGGAAGCAGAAAAGTGGAAGAAGAAAAATGAAAAAGGAGAAGCTGATGAAGACGAGCGAACAAGAGCAGCAGGAGCAAGAAAGCTAACGAAAAGAAGTTTAGGGAGGATAGCTGACAAAGAGAAGCTGAAGAAGAGAAACTGAAGCAGTGAAGTGGACGAAGAAAAGCTTAGAGAGACGAGAAAATGCAAATGAAGAAAATGAGAAATAGCATAGTATAGCATAGCATTTTCCGACCAAGCACTCTCCTGGATTGGCTGTTGTAGAGACGATGGAAGCGACAGCCGAGCTGCCTTTGGTGTGGCAGGCTCTTCATTCATGGTTCTCTTTGCTCAACACCTGGCCAGGTCCTTATGATAAGCAGGGATGGGAGAGAAGTGTTGATTAGATGTCTACTTAATTTATTTATTTATTTATTTATTTATTAACACCGTCTTCGACAACAAGATCATACAGACTGAACATATTCTAGCTTAACTTATATAACTAAACGATTCATATAATTCGGTTTTTAAAAATACTCCTGGACATGTTGAAATCAAACTCATCAGAAATGTCATTGAATGACCGAATACAAGCATCAAGAGGGTTGTTGTAACCGTAATTGGTTCGGTGATACGGAACAGCAAGTAAGTTGGAGTTCCGAATGCGTCGTGGAGGAATGTTCAGCGGTATCTGCTCAAGAAGCGCAGGACAGTCGATGACACCGTTAATGACGTCGAATATAAATAAACGCTGGATTTTCACGCGTCTGGCAGACAGCAATTCCAAGCCTATCAATTGGCATCGCTCGGGATAGGGAGGGAGATTGTTTGGATCGTTCCAGTGAAGTTTATTTTATTTTTTATTTACATGGCATAACGTCACAATACTATAACATAGCCTGATACACAATATTCCTCCATAATGCCCGATTCGTGGCTGCTTCTCTCCAATCCCTTGGGCACTTTGTGCCCCCTAGGTCTTGCTCCACTTAGTCTGACCATCTTGCTCGTTCCGCTCCACGTCGTCTTGTACCATCTTGTTTTTTTTCCTTACGTAGTACGGAGACCAAACCAGGGAAGCATATTCTAGGATGCTACGCACCAGCATGCAGTACAGTGTTTTTAAAGCATGTATGTCAGTGAATTCGTAAGCATGTCGACGAATGAACCCAAGGACAGAAAATGCTTTGGAAGTCGTAATCCCAACATGTTCATTGAACTTAAGCTTCTCATCGATGGTTACGCCCAGATCGCAGATAGAAGTAACACGCTCCAGTACATTTTTTGCTGTTGACTGCGACTTGCTCAAGTCGTTCACAATTCATCAAACGATCACCTCGCAACGAAGGTGGTTTTTTACTGCCATCAATACACCCCCACCACGAGTATGTTGGCTTGTTGTTACGGTCACAACGGAACAGCGCATAGTCAGATGATATTTCAGCACTTTTGATATCCTCTCGCAGACAAGTTTCCGTGAAAACAATAACGTCACAGTTGCAGCTGGTAAGCAGCAAGTGTAGCTGAACGATTTTGGTATGTAAGCCTCTCACGTTCTGATAGTGGACCGAAATATTGGTTTTTTGCCCAGCTTCAAACCTTGAAGGGGGAAGCTCGAGACTTCCACGTTGAGTCGAGATAGAGTTTGTGACGAAAGAAGCACTTTCTATTGCTCTTGAGGCTTCCGTTGTGCATCGACAATACTGGATTGGTGCTGCGTTGCTGGAATTGACAAATGCTACCGGAAGGGAGATGCTCAAATTGCATGCATACTTGCCAGCGATAACGGGTTGGAAGACCCCTTCTCCAAACTCATACACAGGGCCGGGATGGCTGAAGGTCGCTGGCAGGAGTGGCTCGACTGTGACGAGGGGATCTAGGGCTTCCATGTGGCTTGGCTCCCGGTTTTGTGGCATCTGTTGAAGACTTGCTCGAAGAAAATGATACATTGAAAACGCTCGAATCGTGCGACGAGCGTTGACGCGAGTTCAAACAGAAAATGGCTGGCGTTGGGTTGCTAGAACGTTACCGGGAGGAAAGAGTTCACATTGCTTGTATATTTACCTTTTAAAACTGGGTGGAAGACCCCTTCTCCAAACTCATACACAGGCCCGGGATGGCTGCAGAACGCTGGCGGGAGTGACTCGACTGTGACGAGAGGATAAGGGACTTCCAGGCGTGCATCCCGGTGTTGAGGTGAAAACTGGCAATTGAGCTTCCAAAAAAATCATGTTGTTGCGAACTGGAGTGGACCACTTCAGCACAGGTCCATAAATGAAGTGACGGGAGATGGAGTTTGAGGAAGTAGCGAGGGTGTTGCTTGCAAGTTCTTCATCTGCGGGTGCCAAAATTTTGAAGATCCGTAGTCTTCAAATTCTCGAAATAAAAGTCCTTCAGGCCATGTTTCGGGATCCAGCGCTTTAAGTTTTAGTGAAGGGTCAAGACCAATTTTGAAGGAAGAAGAAGAAGAAGATGTCGAGAACTCATGCTACCTTCATAGACATCTGGAGTTGGAAATTGGATGGGATTGTGTGGGAGGCCTTCCTTAGCGAGAAAGCATTGCAAATGAAGAAAATGAGGAGTGTGTAGGAATTGAGAATACATTGATTTTTTGTTATTGCAAACTTGCCATTCACAATAGATTCTATGGCGGAAGATAAAAAGCTTAACTGTTATCTTATCGCTGAAAATAATAGAGTATTTGCCATTCATTTTATTTTGGTTTTGCAATAGATTCAATCGTTTTCCCGCATAATCACAAACCATTCTTGGACCATTTCCCTTATTGTTGACGACCGTTTCCGTTATTGTTACGACATTGACCCTTATAGTTGACAACTATAAACTAACAATCTCCTATAAAGTTTTCACAATATGTCAGATGGTAAAAGGCCAAATAACTATATGCCGAATGGGTGGTTAAGTTTAGTTACCAGAAAAAAAATGGCAATGTTCACGAACAAAATTTTTGCTGTACTCTATGCCAAATAGTTGGTAAGTGAAGGTAATCTCGGAATGGACGTGAGTAACCAGGCATTCTGAAATGGGTCACTGGAACTCATCAGAGATATCACTTTCCATGTTCCGGGCTAAAAATGTTTGTCGAGCCGACAACAGTTCGTTTAACTGCAAACATTTTTCTTCAATAAAAACACTGCTGGACGGCGAGCGTTGGATTGTACATACACACACTTACACACACTCTATGCCAAATAGTTGGTATATAATCCAGACCAAGTGCAGAGCATAACCAACCTCTCAATGACTATATGGCATACATTTACAAAATGTGTTAAAATAGAGGTTATATAGTGAAAACGAGATTGAACTATTTGATAACAATAACATAAAATGTGATACTATACAGGGTGGCCAAAGACTCGGGAAAATCGGGAAATGCGGGGAAAATGCGGGAATCCAAAATCATCGGGAAATATGCGGGAAAAAGTCGGGAATTTAAAAATCTACCATGAATTTTTGTTTTATGGCAGGAACCTTGATTACACCTTTTTCAAATTGATGATTTGGACATGGATTAACTTAACTTTTGGTAAAGACAAGTGCGCGATAGCCAACTTATTCTACAATATTTTTTTTTGAAAATTCAAGTATAAAACAATATGCATAATATTGTAATGCAATTTGTAAGCTTACAACATTACTAGTATAGTAATGTGGAATGTGGACTTCGAAATCGGTTTTGCCTCTAAATAGGCAATCGAGAGAATTCGCACAAAATTCCGACAAAGACGTTTTGGCATTCCGCAACGACTGTCAGTCTTTTTACTGTGGTTTTTTAGAAAGCTACTCAACAAATCTCCATTATCATACCCTTGAAGCGTTATGTCACCTGCATTAACCCTGATGTTATTACTCACTTTTCGGACATAGCTAAAAAGCGTCTGGAGCTGTGTCTGGAAACGTTCGTAGATAAAGACCATCTGAGCGCTGCAGTTGCTGACAAAGTGGAAGAAGAATTTCGGCAGCTGTGCTCGATGCCATCTTCAAATACATTGCAGGCCGGATTCCAGAGAAAAGAACAGCATTTGGACAAATTTTGGCTAGAACTGATTGGTCATTCCAAGAAGGAGCTGCCAAATTTGAGAACATACGATGTGCCAAATACGGCGGGTCGCTGACAGTACAAAAAAGTGAAGGAGAATTTTTTTAAAAAAAAATGTAGAGAAGCAGAAAGAAAGAATGCCCAGAGGGATGCAGCGTGCATTGACGAATAAATAAAATGCTTCAAAATAGAGAGTAGATACAACCGGCTTTTGAAGTATAAGTATTTGTGATTGAACTTGACTTATTTAAGATTTTTTTTAAAATTGATCAAGAATAAAAATGTACATAGGTGGCAGACGGCGTCAACCTCTATTTATCCTGCCTGTTGAGGAGTTTTTGTGCGCTTCCACAACGAACAGTCAATGAATACACCAAACCAGCCGCCGTCCTCTGAATATGATTGTTTCGGTTTTTCTTGTTCCATTTGCACTAAATAACCTGCCCATATAGGGTGTCCCAAAAAGTCTAAGCACGATTTTGATGCGCCACTGTTGCTTCCACATGATGTTTGAATAGCTGATCATTATTGTGTATCTCACTGTTTACATTTCAATCTGTAACTCTGTGAGTCTCAAGTGCCGGTGCATTTACTTTTCATGAAAGTGCGAAGCATTTCCCCGGTAAAGCGCAAACAGATTGTGCACAAATGAAGCACTTTTCCCAAAGTTTCGCTGAGTCAGTTGCGAAAATGGAAGGTGTGAGCAGTTCGTAACGCGGAGCAGTTCGTAACGCGATTTGGAAGTATGGTGAGGGGTCTTTCTTTCAGGACAAGACAAAATCTGGACGTAAACCTGGACCGGAAAAGGGAAAATCACGCAAGCTTTCGCAAAAGGGTACTTTCTTTCGATATGTGGCTAAAAAGCTGGGAGCTTCGGAGAGTAACGTCGACTGAACAAAGCCATGAAATGGACTAAGGACTTTCAACAAGCAGAAGTAGCCAAAACGAAGTGAAAAACAAGCAGCGTCTGTCAAACCAAGGGCGCGTAAATTATATGATAAACAGCTGTGTAGAAAATTGGCATGATTATGGATGATGAATCCTACCTGAAATTTGATTATAAAACCAGGTGGTTAAACTATTGACGATGCCGATATGGCCATTTTTACCGAAAAATTCGGTAAAAAAAACATTGGTTTGGCAAGCAATTTGTGGAAGTGTGAGTGTGACATGCTTTTGAATCCATTTGTAACATCCGGTACGATGACTGCTGATGTTTACGTTTGGAAATGCTTGGAGCGGCGCCAGCTCCCCATGATCCGGAAACAATAACCCAGCATTGTTTTGGCCGGATTTGGCATTAGTACATTGTACGAAGGACACGGTAGCCTTGTACAATGCCAACGGAGTCAGATTCGTACCCAAGAAGATAAATCTTCCAAACTGTTTCCAGGCAAGTCAATTGAAACTTTTTGGGATCTGACAAAGGCATATTTGCGCAAACATGGTAAGGCAGCGGATTTCATCAAAACTTTTGAAAGAGACGGGGAAAAAGGATCAAAAATCGTTCGCAAACAGTCTGTGCAATGAGCAGTGTTAGATCGAAAGTTCGCTCTTTTTCGTACGATTAAATGGATCTCGGAAATGTCACTTTGAAGAAGAATATTGTAGAGAACATATAAGTGCAATGAAAACTCAATTAACGTAGAAACCGAGCTCATATTGTTATTTACAAATCGTGCTTAGACTTACTGGAAAACCTATAAAAGTCTACCGTGTTTTAATTGCTTAACCATCAACTCTATTGCAAACTTGGTGGTGCTCGTCATTGTAGATCCATGAACCGAAAGTTTTCCACCCTGTATCTGCGTCATGTTTTGATTTTCACACCGAGTATAGTCTGCATCATTTTGTACACGAAAACAAATGCCTTATTAGTTTTGGTTCGATGTTTATGCTTCTAGAAACTTGAAAGATCAATGACTTATATAGAGCGATTATTGTTCTCGTTTGCAAAATGCGAGGCAGGTTTTGCAAAACGTAAGAAGCCCGATTTGCAGCTGTTATCCGCCATTTTGTCTAATTGAAACCAGTCAGAAGCATTGCAGATTGAACGATTTCCTCAAAAACTGCAAAAATAACTAAAAATCCACTTATACTCACTCAATTTCCCAGTCGGGAAAATTAGGCAAAAATGCGGGAGGAATGCGGAAAAATGCGGGAATTTTTAAATTAAGATTGTGTGGCCACCCTGACTATATCTTACATTCGAAATATAGTTTTGACAAAATAGCAAATTGTTTTTCGTTATGCGGGTTTTCAATGAGATTTTTACAAGGGAAGCCACTAATAGTATCAATTTGTTTTTAACAAATTTCGAACTCTGAATCCTTCCTTGGCAACCCTTCTTTTCACGATCACGATCGGTACCGTTGAAAGGCACTCACTCGCCGCCCTCTCTTTTCCTTCAACTCGCATACTCTCTCGCACGAACGTCGCTTTTTTTTCTTTTTTGCACCATTCTCCTTGATGCGATTGATGAGGATGGTAGGCGGTTGACTGGCTGGTTGGCGATTCACGTTTTTCAGGCACCCAGCAAACCTGGCCCGATGGTATCGACTAAACAAACTCATCAAACCACCCAGCAGCAGCTTCGACGAGGTGACTGACTAACAAACCGCCCCTCCCTCCCATCCTGCAATCCAACTGCAACCTGTGTGGGGTTCACTCATTCTCTCACTCTCTGCTTTCGGGTGGTTTGTTATTTCAACGTGAGAGACTGCCCCCAAGCACGGGTGGCGCTCTTCGTCATCGCCACGGTTCGGGAGGTGACTCACCGACAGACGGTCGTTGGTTGCCAGTTGAGCAATACGCGTGTGCCGAGTCCGTGAGTCCGTGTGCTCCTTCGTGTTCCCCTCATAGATTGTTGTGACGTCCACCGACGTCGTCTCGTCGTCTCGCTTTGAGGACGGTTGGCGATCATTGGTAGCCGTGCGTTATCACATCACATAGCTTGACAATATCTCTGCGGGAATCATCCAGAAGAAGGAGAAGAAGAAGTTTCCGGCGAATTGAGGATTGTGTCTCTTCTATTGTGTGGATCGTCGTTATTATTAATGGGACGATCGTGTTTGTGTCGTTTGTTCGCGTTCGTTGGGGTTCCGTTCCGTTCCGGCTGGATCGGTTTCATTGAAGCGCTTGTATGTAACGAACTTTGTTGTGTAGGCCGAGGAAGAGCAGACGAAGGAGAGTGCTGCGCGTTCGTTTCATAACGTTACGCTACGGTGATCACGCGTTGCTGCAAAGTTTTCGGGTGTGCGTTACCTGATTGAATGTGTTCTTGGCGGTGTTGTCCATCCAGGAACGAACCGGACAGGTTGCAGTGATCAATCGGATTATTTCGGAGCTCAATTGGCAGAAGCAATACGAGGCCACCACGTGAATGTAACTGGGCGTTTACGACTGAGTGCAGTGTGCTGTGAAACAATTGCTTTCCGAAACGTAAATTGTTTGTCCAAAACAGCTGTGCGGTCCCGTGTTTTGCATTGTTTAGTTGTGTGTAGCTACATGGTGTGAGAAAAAAAATAAACCGCAAGGTTATGGGCCCCTTTTCTTTGTTGGTTGTTAATGCCCCTTGGCTTGCTCGGCGCTGTTTCGCTGGGCTGTTATTGATGTATTGTTATCGTTAATAGATAAGCGAGGAAAGATGAAGCAGACTTGACGCTAGCGACGGAGAGCAGTTCGGAGATAACGTAAAATTCTCCACCTCCGAGCCGTGAGTAAGCTGCTGAGTGAGATGAGAAAATTAGATGATTGCCATTAATTAAATTAGTGATTGTGTGAAATTTGAATTGTTCGTAAAGAGCAAAGTGCCTCTGAAGGGAACCGTAAATGTGCAAGAGATCACCGCCTTCGATGCATGGAGCGTCGAGAGATCAATGGCCTGTATCGGAATCATCCTAGTCAAAGCAGACGCAATCTGGTGCTGAACTTCAACACATGGACGACGGGGAAAAGTGAGGACGATAATGAGCTGCTCATGAAGCGGAGGTTTACACACTAAATACACACTTTTGAGCACGCACACACATACACGTACGCTAATTGGGATGTTTTATTTTCGGTGAAGATTTTCGGTACGGGCAGAAGAAAGTTGGCAATTTTTGTGCTTGGTAATTGGTGTCGTGTAGCACAGGCTCCGTGTAGCGGAAGATCTGTTGAAGAGTTTCCGGGTTCGGCGAGCTAAGTGATTGTGATTTTTTCGTGTGATTCGAAGCGATTTTGGGATAATTCACCTGCGCTGGTAGATTTCATCGTTGGCAGTGATCGGAAACACGCCGGGCAGGCGGCAACTGCACGTGGATGTGATTTCTGAATGGTAAGCACGGAAGACAAGCGGGGGCGATTTCGAACGAGAATAAATGGTTTGACGGCGAAGAGGCAGAGGCCGAGCAAAAATGTTTGGATTCCATTTACTTGTCATTGAAACTGGACGTTTCCTGTTTGACCGGGCTTGGGAGGCCTTATCTTTGAGGAGATCGCAGTCGTCTTCCTGTTTGATGGATGGGTCTTCTTTTCTTTAAGTGAGCTGAACATACACCGAACCGGTTGATGTAAGATTTGCTTGCAGTTCGGTAAGATATATCGTCGAAGGATGTTTGTTTTGGAGGAGTAGAATGCTTTCCGCTATTTACTTCAGACTTAGGCCAATAACGGTCCCGATTGTCTCCCAAAGTTGTCGACGATGGAACTTTGCATTGGAAATCCAGTCGTGAGTCCACCAATCATGATTTATATACCGCTTGATGTAATGTTTTGCAGAGCGAATCAGTTTTATATTGCTAAGTGTGATTCAACCACAAACATGGTGGCCGTTCGGAAAATCCGTGAAAATGTGCAATTGGAGAGTTAATTTCATCGTTATTTGTCAACAGCTAAATTTGAACGAAGAGGAATCAATTTTGAGGAAAACCCCGCGATTCTGTCCAAACTGTAATTATGATTTATGGATGATTGTGAAACTATTACCGAACCGTGTATGGACGACTAATGTTAAATATTCTGGATGAAAATGCTTTCTTCGAATAATATTGATCGTCATCATGGTAATATTCCGACACGAATGCCACCAGCGTGGTAAAGTATCTCTAATAAATGAAAAATAATAATAATAATCATGGTAATGCAAATTTCTGAGCGGATCTCAAACCTAGTTTTGTACGTTAACAAATACCTGACTGCTGAGACAATTGAAAAATAAAATTCAACAGAGCAGATTCCTTCTGAAAAATAATGTCATTGCCGTTTCGTTGAAAAATAAGGATATCTGATATAAACAATGATCATCTTCAAAACAATCGTAGGAAACATTGTAAAAAATTAATAAAATTCGGAATAAACAAGCCACATGACAAGCAAATATACGGGGTGGTTGGTTTAGGACTTAAAATTGAATTAAAACATTAACAAGCTATGAATATGAATGCCCAAAGCCTGCCCGTGAGCGACCAAGTCGATAAAAATGTAAAGTGCACAACAATACAGAAACCACGTCATCATGAAAAAGCTTTCTTCGAAATCCATTTGACTACTACGACCACCAAGAGCAGATGGCTTGGTTATGTCACATCCTGAGTCCTGAGTATAGCTGGAAGAAAAAAAAATCCTAGAATGGGAATTTAAGAAGAACACAAACTGAACTTTTCCATGTAAAGTATTGCCGGACAAGAACCGATGGCCAAAGATCGTTAATCTAAATTTTGATAAGCTCGAGTTCCATGTCAAGTCTCACATCAATGCCTTAATACTTGGAGCTGAACTCTCTGCCAGAAGAGATACCGTGGTCACCATACGGTTTCCTATTAAGCTTACGCGGTCGCTCTACAGAATTCAGAATTGAGCCGTTTTTGACTCGCATGCTTTTGAGGCTGCCCTCCTGAGGCATGAGTGGATCCATCCTCAGTAACACGCGTTTCGATGCTGCTATGGGTCGGAGGCGTTCTTCTCCGAGCTCGATCATTTATTTATTGGCCAAGAAGGAGGACCTACATGTCGATTTATCCCTCGATTTGTCCAAGACCTATGATATGAAATGGAGGCTCCTTATCCTGACTACCCTAAAGAAATGGAACATTCGTGGGCGCAAGGTGGAAACCTTCCTACAGAACCGTAAGTATCGATTTTAGAACGCCGGTGCAACCTCTGAACCGAGGTTACTTGAGGTTACTTGGCATCCCGAAGGGTCTGTCATATCTGTCACACTGTTTCTCATTGCGATGAACTTAGTAGTTGAACACATCCCAGCCAATGTACACATCGCCGTGTATGCCTCTTGTTGTGTTTGGTAAATATGCTAGGGCAGTTGGGCACCGCATACAAAATTCTGTGGTTGACTGGACGGATGGTGTTGGATTTATGATTTCTCCCGAGAAGTCTAATGTCATACACGTCTGCATTGATCATACCTACAGGCCGAGGATATCAAACGGTTGTTTTGGCCATCTTGAGGTCAAGCCCGTGCTAGAAATGAAGCTACTTGATTTGACGATCGATCACAAACTGCGATTAGTGAAGCACGCCAAGTCAAGGAAGTGTAAAGTCAACACTAAATGGCCGCTTCTCTGAAGCTTCACGCAGCACTTGACCAAGATTGCTACGGCCACGATCGCGCCTGCCATATTTCGTAGATCAGAGCCATGGAGCAGGGGCGGTCTCTGCTTAAAATCCCGGAACCTTATTTCAATTAGGCCTGTAGTTATGTAGCGAAGCCTCACAAACAGTTTCCTTACTGGTAGAAATGTCCCTCTGGCGAACGTAGCAACCGAAAACCTGGCTATCAAAGCCATGATGTTACTACAAAGGTTCCCCTCTCTTGGCAACAAACCTACCGTCTGTAGAGCTAAAGACCGGTGGCATAACCAGACAGGAGTAGAGATTCCCACGTTCTGTCAGCAACCTAGGATGTGACAACGGGCATGGGGCTCTACGTGCCCTAAAGTGGATTTGAGTACCAAGCTATGGTGCGAAAAAAGGCAAATCCGTAGAATTTGTTGGGCTCTGACGGCTGGGTTGCTATGATGAATTATGGAGAGTGGTTATCCGTAGGTTATTCATTTTATTAACGTCTCTTTAAACTGTACGTCTCCTGTAGACGTTTTAGTTCATTCGAGACGGTCCAAACCCGTAGGTGGCTAAGGCTGAGGGGCTATGAATTTTCTAAATATGCTGCATGAAGACATAAAAAATATCGTAAGAACTTCCTGCATATTTTGAAAACTTTCCGAAATAAATTACAAGGATTACTTGAGTATCAGAAAATATTCATGAATATTTGTTGTGAATTTGTAAACATTCCAAAATTCTCCAGAATAATATGCAAATGTCGTCAGTATTCCAAACACATACTGAATTTTTCGAGCATTCGCGGAATATACATCGGAAACTCTCTGAATAAAATTTAACTATTCTGGGTATTCCGAAAACTTCCTTAATATTTTACAAGCTTCCTGGATATTTCGGGAATTCTTTTCTGAATGCTTTCGGAATATTGCAAAACTACCTGAAAGTAATTCTTAGAATCCGAGAACTTCCCGAATTATGTGCGTACTTCCGTAATATTCCAAAAACTAGCTCAATATTCCAAGACCTTCTTGAATGTGCCAGAATTTCCGGGGACCTTTTCTGAATATTTCGAAAAAAAATCTAGATGTGTCGAATACTCTCCACTATTTCAAGGATATCTTGAATACTCCGAAATAATACTGGAAATTCTGAGAAATTTGTGAATATTCCAAAAACGTTCAAAATTATCCGGAAATACAGGGAATCTGCCTAGAATATCGAGAGCCTATTACAGCTTTGAGAGCATCCCAGAATAATCTTGAAGGTATGCCAGAACAATTTGTATGATGTATGATGTATGATATGTACTACCACCCATTGTAGCACGGAAACTAAGTCTGACCCTCCTCTCTGTTAGACTTGATCAAGCTTCAATAACCACTGATTATCCTTATCATGCCATTGTATGAAAAGCCAAAAAACGGGTTGAGTGGATCGATAGGCAACATCACTTATACGTTCCCACAGGGATAAGAAGAATCTCCTTTCAACAACAAGATTGAACAATTGGTCATAAGAGCGAGCTAAAGGGTGATACGGTCAAAATTTGGTCAAGGGAAAACGCGTGTAAATCGGTGAAATCGTTTATTTAAAAAATCAAATTAAATTTCTTTTTCAAGTTCAATTAGTATAAAATTCAGGAAAAATATTCAGTTAGGCTTCCGCTTTTCTAAATCCGAATTGCCGGGCCTTACGCTTGACCCCTGCCACCAGATTTTATACAGCCTTGAACTGCTGCTCGTCCTTAGCAGTTTTTTTGGTCTTCTTTAGGTTCCGCTTGACAATAGCCCAGTATTTCTCAATTGGGCGGAGCTCTGGCGTGTTGGGAGGGTTCTTGTCCTTGGGAACCACCTGCACGTTGTTGGCGGCGTACCACTCCATGGCCTTTTTACCGTAATGGCAAGATGCCAAATCCGGCCAAAACAGTACGGAACAACCGTGTTTCTTCAGGAAAGGCAGCAGACGTTTATTCAAACTCTCTTTCACGTAAATTTCTTGGTTGACAGTCCCGGAAGCTATGAAAATGCTGCTTTTCAAGCCACAGGTACAGATGGCTTGCCAAACCAGATATTTCTTTGCGAACTTTGACAGTTTCGTGTGCTTGAAAATATCTGCTACCTTTCCCCTTCCTTTTGCCGTATAAAACTCCTGTCCCGGAAGCTGCTTGTAGTCGGCTTTGACGTAGGTTTCGTCGTCCATTACCACGCAGTCAAACTTCGTCAGCATCGTCGTGTACAGCCTCCGGGATCGCGCTTTGGCCGTCGTATTTTGTTTATCATCGCGATTTGGAGTCACTACCTTCTTGTAAGTCGATAGTCCGGCTCGTTTTTTGGCTCGATGCACGGTTGTAGACGATACACCCAGCTTATTTGCGGCATCTCGGAGAGATAGGTTAGGGTTTCGCTTGAAACTACCGGCAACTCTCTTTGTCGTCTCAGCGGCTTCCGGTTTTCGATTTCCCCCCGATCCAGACTTCCTGGCTGTCGACAAACGTTCCCCAAACACTTTAATTACATTTGTAACGGTTGATTTGGCAACTTTTAGCGATTTTGCCAACTTTGCGTGCGAGTAGCTCGGATTTTCGCGATGCGCGAGCAAAATTTTGATACGCTGCTCTTCTTGCTTGGACGGCATTTTGACAACTGAAGAGTGAATTCCAAAATCAAAATAGGAGCAACATTCTACACGCACACACCTTCAAAATGAGGGGTGTTCAGGTTTTTTAAATGCAAAATTGAAAGAAATACGTCAAGTTGATATTGACCAAATTTTGACCGTATCGCCCTTTATCTAACATGAGGATGCCCCAATAGGCGGGGAGAAGAGCCCGTCCTCTATTCACAAACTGTTCGCAATGGGGAGTTGGCATTCCCGCTCTCCCCATCCAGAGTGCTTCAATCGGGTGCCCTGATGGTCCCTCCCATTCCCATGAAATGTTTACATTTATATATTAGGTATGCCAGAACAATTCTAGAATCAGCCCAGTGCTACGCAGGAGGTATCCCTACCGTACCGTATGCCTATGACACATTTTGCCTCACCTTTTTATGCCTAACGTCGCACACTCGCTCCAAGAACTTTAGGGAAGCGTGCACATAAACTCAGGAAAATATGTCAATACTCTGAAAAATTTAAAAGTATTCTGAAGGTTATGAAAAATATTCTGAATTTTTCAGGAGCTTCCTGAATATTCCGAAAACATTCTGAGTGTATTCCTAAAATACTGATAAATTCTCGAGGATATCAAGTGCCAATTAGACGTTGCTGGAACTTCCAGAATATTACGAATTTTATCCGTAGATTTTAAGAACTTCCTGACTTTCTTAAGACATATAAAATATCGCGAGAACTTCCTGAATATTTTGAAAACTTTCCGAAATATCTTTCAAGGATTACTTGAGTATCAGAAAATTTCTTGAAAATTTTCATAAATTTGCGAATATTCCAGAATTGTTCAAAAGACTTCGAAAAGTTCCCAATACATCAAAAATCTTCTGAACTTTTCGAGAACTCCTGATAATCTCGTAAACCTTCTAAATTCTATAAAATACCTATGTGTATTCAGAGAAGTTCCTAAATATTTTGAAAGCTTCCTGAATATTTTTGCAATATCCTGAGTATTCCGTGGTTATTCCGAGAGCTTCCTGAATATTTCAATAACTACCTGAATGTAATCCTTAGAATCCGAGAACATCCTGAATATTGTGCGCATTTCTGTAATTTTCCAAAAACTACCCCAATATTCCAAGAACTTCTCCAATCGACTGACTGAGGCCTCCCAGAATGTCCCGAGAACTTCCTGAATATTGCGAAAAAAAATTCTAGATATTCCGAAATCTATCTAAGATTTTCAAGCATTTCTTGAATATTCCTAATAGCTCCTGAAAATTCTGAAGTATTTGTAAACATTCCAATAGCGTCCAGATTTATCCTGAAAGCTCCGATATCTTCCTGAATGTTTTTTCGTTAAGTACTGATAGTTTCCCGAGAGTACCAAGAGACCACAAACCACTCCTGGATTTTTTAATATTTCTAAAATTAGCTGGAGATTCAGAGAACCCCCCAAATATGTTGAAGACTCATGGGTGGCCTGACCAAAATTAGAACCTGTTAAGCGAGTTCAACATTCAATGAAAAAACAGCAGTTGCTATAGCTAGTTCGTTCCAAAATTGTAGGAAAAATGCCAAGAACGATCCACGTAGTAAAAGATAACACACAAATCCGATTTGTTGGATCAGTTGATTAGTTGAAGCTGGTGTTTGACTCTTTGTAATTCAACAATAATCACTCCGGTCTCTGTTCGCTTATAGTGGACTTATTACTAAGGTAGCTAGCCTAGTCGCTAATTTTTGACCAATCGTGCCGAAGAAGTTGAACTTATCTGCGATTTCAACGTTATTAATTTACCGTAACATTTGGTACGATACTTCAGTTCAAGGATTGCAATATACAGGGTAGGCCCAAATAAGTGACGCATGAAACAATGTGTACATATTTACATTTCGATTCTATCGCCTTTAGCTTTAATTATCGCCCTTAGAAAAGGCATAACAAGTGGCACGCGCCTGATTTTCGGGGATTTCATCCCATATCTTTTGTATAATAGCTTTGAATGTTTCAATACCCATTGTTTTGAGATCTCGAAAGTGAGCTTCCATGATTCCCCAAATAGAGAAATCCAGAGGATTTGCATCTGACGATGAAGCTGGCCATAATTCCTTAGGAATGAAGTCCGGCAAATTCTTGGTGCACCATGCTTGGGTAATCTTTGTTCCATGGGACGGCGCAGAATCCTGTTGAAACACCCATTTGCGGTTACCGAACATCGTTGAAGTATGCTTCTTCAAATGCTTTTCCAGGATCTCTTTTACGTAGTTTGCTGCGTTGATTTTTACATCCTTATCAATGAAAAGTGGTAGACGACCTTCCGCAGAAATCGCACCCCAAACCATGACCGAAATATGTTTTTGGAAGCGTTGAACTGCGCGAATTGAAGAAGGGATATCCCGAATACTCGCTGCATAGACCCTGTCATTTTGAACGTTGAAATTTTTCTCATCCGAAAACACAATCGTGGAATCACCGTGCCGACGAAGTAATTCGCGACAACGAATGACTCTGTTCTTCTTGTTGGCTTCCGATAGTCCATGGATTTTTCTTTTCTTGTACGGCACCAATCTCAAATCCTCTTTGAGAACTGATCTGAGAGTTTTCCTGGAGCCGTCCATATTCTGAACCAGTTTATATGAAGAACGACAAGGATTTCCGTCAGCCCGTCCGATAAGCCGTTTGGTACGTACACTGCGAGGACGACCTGGTTTTTTCTTTGGATCAATGGTTCCCCTCGTCCTCCATCTTCTCAACGTCCGGTCGATTAATGTGCGGCATATTCCTTCCTTCCGGGTATCTGGTTGGGACGCTTTCCCGCCAAATGCAACTGCAAAATCCGTTGTCTTTTTAAATCCATATTTTTCCTAGGCACTTCCTGTCGACGGAATCTAGCGAACACTAGTTTTTTTTACATATTAATCAGTCCCTCTTTAATATGCTGGCAACCAGATGATTCTTGCGATGGCTAGAAGAATTCCACACTGAAACAAACTGGTACGCCGATACTGATCTATAAATAGAATGAATTAGTGAACTTGTGGTGGATGAAATGGATGGATGGGTGGAAACTACTCCGAAAGCTTCATCTTTGTGGTTTGCTGTGTAATTACACTAGTTCTGATCAGTGAAGGAGGAGAGACAAAACAAAAATTGGGATAGCAAAATCCCAACGATTTGTAACTCCACAATAAACCTTAATACACCTGTGGAATGGTAGGCAGAATTAAAATCCATCTGTATTAAGAAAATTTCATTTTCTGTTAAGATTCTTTTGAGAAAACGGAACAAATTACTACTCGTACTAATAGGCCAAAAACCGGGTCTGAAACCCTAGTTTTTTTTAGAGGTTAGAAAGGGGATTAATTTGAGTAAAAGATGCAGACAGGATTATGTTATATTTATTTTGTCCGTCAAATTTTCAAATCTTACTCCAATTAGCGTTTTTAAAGAGGATCCATTGTTTTAAAAATTACTGTTCCATGTTCTGAAAGTACTGAAGATTGATTAAAGCTGAAATTTCCACGAATCAGCGGTAAATTGTTGGCCCAAGATGGGCAAAAAAACAAACAGGTGAATAATATGCAACAGCAGAATATGGTGAGACCATTCCGATTAGATAAAACGTTTTGATCAACGAGTACTTCGCTTTCGTTACCAGTTTTTTAGGCTTTTTCCAGTCTTTAGTTGAATCCACCGCAGCAAAAACAATCATCCGCTTCCAATGCCGCTTGATTTTTTAACGTCGGAATCTGGTGAATCCTGAGAGCATTGTGAGAGTGAAGGAATTATGTTCTTCTTATGTGCTGGATGAAAACCAAAGTTTCTAGTAAAGGTAAAGCTCGATTAACTTAATATCTGGAATTATTTTGATGATATAAAACAGTTAAGCAGCCACTTTCAGGGAAAACATATCAACAGTCTTATTCCGTTTTGGTTTTGCTGAAATTACGAACTTTTCTGGAAATACTTCGCATCATCTTTTGAATACTCTGTTCGTCAACTTGAGCGGCCATCTCATTCCACCATCTCTTCATCTATGCAGGATCCCGAGTCACTTTTCCAGTCTTTTTTAGCTTCCACTCAACAATTGCCCAATATTTCTCGATTGGGTGAAATTGAGGGTGATTGGGTGGGTTGAGGGCCTAACAGTACAGTTGTCTGTATTGAGTTATTTTTCGATGAAATGTATCGAAATTTCACGAATACTGTAATCGATCTATGTTGGTGATGTCTGCAAACGCCAATATTTGAGTACCGTTTGAAAATCGTAGTGTATTATGCTAACACAGACATCAGTTTATAAGCCAAACGACATGACGAGGAAATGGAAAACTCTAACACAGACATCAGAATAGATGTACCAAATTGGCAACGAAATACATGGGGTGATCGTTTAAGGATTTCAAATTACATTTATTGCTAAGCTAATAATACTACTAAACCACGCCAATGATTGATATTATGTAGTCTACATGTGATTGACGTATGAATAAATAAACAATAAAATGCGAGGTTCGCTGATCGACTTGTAGGCCCTAGAACAATACAAAAATCTCCTCATCAGCTTATATTAACCAAAACGATCACCAAAAGCCGGAAGCTTGGCATAGCAACCTTAACACGAGAAAAGGACACACCAGAAGGATAAGTTCAATCATTCAAGGCTCACTCGTGGATTCCTGTTAAGCTTTAGTGTGGCCTACTGTTAAGGTGAAGATCGCAGGAATACAAAAATGGCCGCCATCAAGGCCGTTTCGCATCGCTATTTCGAAGATATAATAAAGAAACTACAAAGTTTTCACATGACCAAATCCAAATTAAGAATTGTATAGATCTGTACTAAAGAATCCCTCGAAAGTTTTAAAATGGCGCTGTAATAAATGAAAGAGATCGAGAGAGGAGAGAATCTCTCTTTGTAAGTTTCGCCCTATTGAAAAAAGTTCCTAGAAATATAACAAATCGATTACAGATCGATTCCAATGGAAATGAGGTTAGGTGTTCACCAACAAAAGAGAATAATGAACTCACTTGTTTGTGCTTGAAATGTTAATAATTTCTCTCAAAAAGTGATGATCCACCGATTTAGAATGGAATATTTCGTAAATTTAAACTATTTGAACTTATAGAATTAAAATCAAGAAATCAATCCAAATTTGTAAAAATGCCAGAAAATCAATTGACCGTAATCGCACTGTTCGAATAAACAAATCAGAAAGATCAAACACTGTTCGCAGTTGTCAAAAAACATAAGCGTCTACAGCGTCATCTGTTGAGTTATTGGTGTATCAGTCAGAAATATGAAACTAAATGTGCGCCTACAACGCCACCTATTGACAACATTTCAAGTTGAGAATTTTTTTAAATCTACTTTTGATTTGTCATGATTTTCAATGAATTTAGTTGGAACTTAGTTAGGAAAATGAAAAAAAAAAATAACAAAAATGTGATGGTGGTAGTGGTGGTGTTTTGGTGATGTTGGTAGTGATAGTCGGATAACATTCGTATGCCAAATTGATTTTTTTATTTTTTTGTATGGAAAAATGCCCTTTTTTCAAATTTTCCAATATTCCGGCTTTTCCTTGGGAATTTTCCAACTTTTCTTTTTTTTTTAAACATTCGTTGCGAATTTAGCTGGAAAGATACGTTTTCAGCCAAAGTTTGAAGTTTTGAAGCAAAATTGTCTTCTACAAAGTTGTTTCTAATAATAAGGCCCTTAATTTGGTGTAAATGAAAACTAGGGTGGTCCTTGTTTTCAGAGAAATGGAAAATCTAACTTTTTTATTTGAAGAAATAAAGGCATATATTCTTCGGAAAATGATGTAGATAAAAAAAATTGAAGCAACTATGATTGAAAAAGTTTTTCTGTAGCTTTTTAAATGACCGAATTAGAGCAATTTTTCTTGCTTAGCTAACTTAGGGTGTCCCTACATAAAAACAAGTTTTTGGCTCTAACTTTTTTATTTCAAATTTGCCAACAAAGTTGTCCCCCGATGGTTTTGAGAACTTAAAAATATGTCTATAAATCTTGCCGATGTCTTTAACCGTTAGCGAGTTATTTAAGATTTTCTTATAAAATTACGCCCTTTTCAAATGTGTTTTATTCAATTTAAAAAAAATAACTCATCTCCGATTTTGTAATATTATTTGCAATAATATAAAACCTTCCAAAGGCAGTTGAGAATTATTTTTTCTGTCTGCCACAACAAGAGGAATCAACATTTGAAAAAGGCCTAAATTTTCACAAAAACCAACAATAATTTTTGTTTGACATACGATAGCGACGATTTCAGTAAATCAAAAGTTGTATCTTTTATTGTTCTAGAATCAATGGCCAGACAACTTCGCTAAAAAATTTGAAATAAAAAAGGTAGAGCAAAATTACTGATTTTTACAGGGACACCCTGAGCTACGCAGGAAAAAAATGCTCTAAATCGGTCGGTTCAAAAGAGAAAAATTTGTTCAATCAAAGTTGCTTCAAACTTTTTTTATCTACAACTTTTCCGAAGAATATATTGCTTTATTTCTGCAAATAATAAAGTTAGATTTTCGATTTCTCTAAAAACAAGGATGACCCTAGTTTTCATTTACACCAAAAAAAGGGCCTTATTATTAGAAACAACTTTGTAGAAGACTTCAAACTTAGGCTGAAAACGTATCTTTCTGCTTAATTTAGCTCTGTGCAATGTGTGAGGGTTTCGGTTTTCTGTTTGTTGGTTTTTTGGTTATGTAATTTATTGCTTTTTGGTGGTTTTTTGTTTAGATAAGAAAAAAAAAAATTATATTTGTTGGGGGTGGGGCGTAACGGGGAAAAAGCGGGTCGTTTATATTTATTAGACCGAAGAACAGAACTCTGTTGTGAAATATCATAGGGTAATCGACAGGACTAGTAGTTCAACCAACGAAGTGCAAGAGGATAGTCTATAAAAGTGCCATTGACGTGGTCTATGTGACCGGGGAACAGTTTGAAGCTTGATTGATTTACAACTGTCAATAGTAAGTGTGCTGCCCAAAGAGGCAAAAATTCAACCAAATTCTATGGAGCTGGAAGTGCCTCCACCAAGGTTCTTCTGTCACATTCAGAGAAAAAAATATTGGTAACTGCGTTTCAACAACTGTCCCAATTGAATTATTAAGGCAAATTTGAAACACCACCACCACAAACACGCAACGTTCCTGAGCGGTAAAAAAAAGAACTTCTATCCCAACTGACAAACCCACCTCGAGTATGGGCGCGGCCTCGCCCCAGCAAACTAAAAAATCGATAACCCCTCCGGCTTGGACACCATAGGCCATAGGCGCGTGCATTTGCCGCACCTAATTACGCCCGAACAAATCGGATTAAAAGGTCAGGTTACTCAACTTCACGTTCTGCTGGCTGACGACGACTTCTGTTCTCGCACTTCGAACCGGTCGAAAGGAGTCAGCCAGCCAGCCAGCAAATCCGTACAAATGCACCGCGTAACTGTTTGTATTCCATATGGCTTGGGTTGGACCAGTGAATGAAAAAAAAAAAATTAAAATTCGGCCATCAATTATGATCGGACGAAGCCCCCCCGAGGGGGAGACTCGCGAGGAGAAGTTCTAAGTGCTATTATTACTGCGTTTTCGAATCAAACCCGAACCTAACAGCAGTGGCTCAGTCGTCCGTATGTAGCGTAGCGTGCGGTTATTAATTGCTAGGTGTTACTGTTTATTCAACGTTCCGCTCTGAATTCCTCGCGGGTTGCTGCCTCGGATGTGGCGATGGTGGCAACCCCAGCCAGTCGAACGCATGTGTTTCTGGTTTCTTTCATTCCCCAGCCATGCCAGAGAGAAGAGCAGGAATCGTGTAAGCTGAACAGTTAGATGCCCAATTTCCATCCCGAAAGAAGAACGACGGCGGCGGCGGCGGGGAGAACCAAGTCATTATAGTGGGATCTTAACTGCTTAATTCTGGGCCGACTGTGTGTGTGTGTCTCTCTCTCTCTCTGCCACTGTTTACGAGGTGAATAATAACAGCTTTTGCTGGCTGTGTCCAGCGCTGAGAAATGAGATGCAATCCGACAATAATGCAGCAGGCCATCATCATTATTTCGAGACAGAACCGAATTGATCAACTTCACTAAATGACCATTTTCTCACGATTTGAAGATTCGATGCTACCGGGCTGAATGGGCTCTTGAAAACAGTTAGTCAATGACCGAGCCGAAAGGTTAGTGGAGCGAAACCTTGAGCCCACCTCGACTGGCCGCTTGGATCAATCGATCGATGTGCCCTTCGAGGTTGAGCTTCGATTGATAAGTAATTATGCGGCCGGTTAGCAGCGGCTGGGCGCCTGTTTGGTGGCGCATTTGTGAGAAGCGACCGACAACGTCGTCGGCTTCAGTGGTGCATGAATTGAAACTGTTCTGAAACTTCTGGTGGTGACAGATGCTTTGTGGTCGAATCCGTCAAGTTTTGTAGACAATTACACATGGCTGTCAGTTGGGTGGCTGCTGGAAGGTGGATGATTTGAATATTTCTGGAAGAAGGTGGGAGAAATTATCCATCAAGTGACGATGGTTGGCTCCAAGGTTGAATGTAAACTTTTTCAAAAAATTACAAAAACACAATTGAGAGCTAGTTCCATAAAATTACCACTTGATCGGATATTCGGATCTTCAAAAGACCAATTAGTCCTATTTTCTAATTTTCAAGCATAAAAAATCTTCAGACTAAACTTTTAGTTTCAACGATAGGCCAGTTGTTTTTTAATGTTACGGATTAGCCCGTGAGCCGATTTCAGACCCTCTAGTTCCATGTTCATACGAAGGCTACAAATTTGCTCTTAGCACAGCCCCAGTTTTATTCTCAAAAAATCTCTGATCCGTAGGATCAAATTCAAGAGCTTCCGAAGGATTTCCGTTGTATTTATCCGCCGTATTTAGAACTCCTTTCTGAATATTGAAAATTCCACCTTAATGACGTGGTACAACACTTATGTATTGAAGCCTCTGAGGCCTAAGGGATCATATATGATCTCTCAAGAAATATGGCAGCAAAGAATCATACACTGAATAAAAGTTAACTTTATCTTTGGCAAACTAATTTTAAACTTACTCCTCTATCAGGACTACACACATAGAAAATTTTACAGTATTCGGTAATTTTTTACCGAACTTTCAACAGCTGAACGTTCGGTAATCCGAATAACCGAATTTCGGTGAAATTTTACAGTATTCCGGTAAAAAAATTACCGGAACTTGTCAAATTTTAGCGAAATCTGTTAAATCGGATTACCGAACGTTCAGCTGTTGAAAGTTCGGTAAACAATTACCGAATACTGTAAAATTTTCTAAGTGTGTAAATTAATAAAACAAATCCCAGAACCCAGAACATCGTTCGCATACGTTAAAAATTTCTGTTACAACCAGGGTTCTTCTAGGTCTTCCAAACTGTTCAAACTGAGTTAAGAGCTGGAGACATCTACAGCCGTAACAGTAGTTTTTCGGTTGGCATTCTAGAAGACTCAATGAGCTCGATTGACTTCATATTGTTAATTTATATAGCTAAAAAGTTATTGTTACAACTGTAGACCTAAAGTTCTGAGCTCCAGAGCGGTTCGGATGGCCTGAAATGTCTCAAAACTATTTTACAATATGTAAGGAGTGTATCGAAAATAAGCTATCAACAAACTTTCTTTCAAATTATGTTGAAAACCGATATTTTATTGATACAAAAAATTGATCCTTTATTGTACGAGGTTAAACTTGAACATAATGAAGACCGGATGAAATTTAAGTTATTCCTTCACGAATTTTCGAACTTTGGATCGAATGCTCTTCATCAAGTTCCGGACAAGTGTTGCATCGCATTTTTTGGACGCTTGAGCCCAAATTTTTTTGAACTCCTGCATGTTCCCAGCTGCCTTACCAGTCTTCTTGAAGACCCTCTTCACGATTGCCCAGTAACGTTCGATGGGTCGAAGCTGAGGGCAATTTGGTGGATTGATATTTATCTCAACGAAATCTATACCCTTTTCCGCAAGCCAATTGAGAGTGGTTTTGGCATAGTGAGCCGACGCTAAATCCGGCCAAAACAGTGGAGGTGTACTATGCTTCTTATATAAAGGCAACAATCTCTTCTGGAGACACTCAGATCGATAGATTTCCGCATTTATAGTTCCGGTAGTGTAAAAAATGGTTGACTTCAAACCACAGGAACATATTGCTTGCCATGCCAGTACCTTTCGACCGAATTTCTCCACTTGAATCGACCTGTCCGCATCGCTCACATCCTCCCCAACGACGGCAGTAAAGTATTGTGGACCTGGAAGGGTTTTTGAGTCCTCCTTTACATAGGTCTCATCGTCCATCAAAACGCATGCATCCGGACGCTGCAAAAGACGCGAATACAATTTCCGGGCCCTTGTTGCTGCTCGCTTCTTCTGTTCTGCACTTTGTTTCGAGATTTTCTGCTTCTTGTAGGTCTTCAGGTGGTTTCGCCTCTTGATACGCTGGATCATTCCGACACTCGTTCCTGCTTTTTTGGCCAAATCACGTATTGACATTGATTTGTTCTTCATGATTAGAGATACCACTTTCTGCTCCAGTTTCGGGTTGGAAGAACCGGGTTTTCTGCCTCTTCCTGGTAGCTCATCCAAAGAATAGTGTTCCCCAAACTTATTAATGATGGTTTTAACACTCGCATGATGAATTCCAAACCGCTTCGCCAATTTTCGCATAGTAATACCCTTCTCACTTAGCCATGTGTCCAGAACCTTAATTTTCACTTCCTTTTCAATACGCGACATTTTGAAAACGCAGAATTTGAACCGCACAAACAAGTAAACAAAAGAAAGCTGACAGTCAAACGCACAGCATGCAGTGTTCAGAGCATAAAAAACCATCACAAATACATGCGTACAACGCAAATGTATGTGGATAGCTTATTTTCGATACACTCCTTATTCACCATCCAGAAGATTCAATGAAAAGTGTTGATTCTGCAACGTAACTCTGTACAGCGAAAAAAGCTACTGTTATGACTATAAATATTTAGTTCTGAACTCTAGAGTTTATATGATCTAGAACATCACAGATTATTTCATGATCTTATGATCTTCCAGAAGATTGAATGAACATATACTGTTACAACTGTGAATGTTAAGTTCTTAGCTCCTGGACAGTTTGGATGACCAAGCATATCTCAAAACTATCCTATCATGAAAACTCACTAAACGAAAACTGCAGTTACAACACATTGAACATTTAAACTCCAAGACAGTTTGGATAATCTGGAACCTCCCAAACTATCTCGTAATGTCGAGAAGATCTTCCAGAAGATTCAATGAAAATAATTCAATACAAGACCTAACTTTGTACAGCGTAAAAAAACGATAACTAAATGATTTAAGTGGAAGACGCGGCTGGGTAGCTCAGTGGTTACCCGTTCTGCTTACTAAGCAGATGGTCGGGAGTTCAATCCCAGGCCCGTCCCCTTCCTTGCCATTTGTCACTTGCCTCTTTCTATCACCACTTGATTTAAAATAAAAAGCATTCTACTGCGCTTTCTTTAATTGATCGCATCACCTACCACAGTGCATCCATGATCTGAAAATAACCTGCCTCACTAACACAACTATCCTTCCCTTGGCAATTGTAGAGATGCAGTGGTGATCACGGTCTCTACTAACAACAATTGTCAAACTAATCATCCTTCTTCCCCCTCCCCAAAAGACCGTGAGGACGTGGCCGGCGCCGGTACTGATCTATAAATAGAATTAGTGAACTTGTGCATTGAAGATGTAAAGCTACTCCCAAGCTCCATCTATGTGGTTCTCTGTGCAATTACACTAGTTCTGTCAGTAACGGAGTAGCAACTACGAAATTACACGGTCTAATGTCTGTTGCCCAGCCAGAAATGTTGATGGGAATACAATTAATGAATTACTATAGCCAAAATTGTTAGGTTTAACTTAAATTTTTTATTTTTTGCATTGGGGGTTGGTTGGGGGGCCCTAACATATCCAAACAATTTTTTGGGGCAAAAAGCAAAAACTTTTTGGGGGTTGTTTTTTTTTAAATCTATATTTTTTTTTTTTATATTTTTTTTTTTGTTGGTGGTGGGGAAGGTTGGTATATTTATTTATAAAAATATATAGTTTTGCGAATAAAAAAATAACATTCCTTCTTTTCCAGCTTTTTGGGGTAAGTTGGAGGTCTAAGTTCTTCTTGTTCTTTTTTTTTTTTTTTTGTGGTGAGAAAAACCATTGAAGTCTGCTTTCCTATGGCATATCAGTTCTGGAGTAATCAGTGGTTCCCGAAGTACTCCAGAAATTTTTCAAGTGTATTTAAAGAAGTTGAAGTCGTCTCCAAATAATCTACGAATACAGACCGTTTTGACTGCTAGCTTAACTTTAACTGAGTCATGCTTGTGTCCGAGTAAATTCATCCAGAGTCCATCGCCATCGCATTCCGAATTTTTTTTCGCTAAGTTCTCCAAAACCATCCTGGATTTCAATCGCTAGACTATTTTTTTTATCATACAGAAGATGACAGAGTCATCACAATTTCAAAAAATTTCGTACCATTACAATTGGCTTATTTCAGGCTCTCAACTTAATATTCAAGTGCCGTTTCCAGTTGTAAGTTATGATAATAGTTTAACCGAAGTCTTCAAAATTATTTAGAACACTTCACCGAAACTTCCTGCGAGCACAAAATATTGTCTGTTAGTAGCCAACGAACTTAACTAATTGAGGTGCACTCTTAGCAGAACACCTCCCCCTTAAAAGTTACCTGAACATGTGTTCGTTGAAACGGTTAACATTTTGTCAACATTCAAAATGCTCGCTGACCTTATTCCTTACTTACCTTACCAATCAGAGCAAGGTCGGGGTGGTCTGTGCTGTGTGCAGAAGTTGTCTCCATTCTATTCGGTCCACGGCAGCATTTCGACAGCCTCCGAGTAGGCCAGAGTCCAACGAAGGCACAATTGCCAGCTATAATGCGCATTTCGTATCTCTCTGTTGGTGTCGTTATTGCCGGTCACCAATGAGCCCAGAGACATGAATTCGTCTACCGCCTCGATTTCATCACCGTCGATCTGAACTCGTGGTGGGAGGCTAGCATTGTCTTCTCAATGTTCTCAATTTGTTTTCAACGCATTAATCACAAGCTCAATCCTACTTGTTTCTGATGTACGATTCCGCCATCGTCTCAATGTTACATCCTACGACATCAACGTCTTTGGCGAACCCAAAAAGTTGGACAGATTTCCTGAAGATCGTGCCACTCGTGTCTATCCCCGCTCTTCGAATCACATCCTCCAATGCTACACAGCTCGAAAAAGTAGTGTGAATTTCTGTTCAATATCATGCACATAAATGGAGCGTCACAAAACATAAAATATTACATTATGCATCGTGTAATGATTTGGGACATTGCATACATTGCGGATATTATTGTATGCAAAAGTGCTTCTTTGTTAGAACTATTTCATGCAAGTTGCTGCTTCGTGTGGAATAAACTAAAATTTTACATGCTCTGATATTTACATCACAATGAAAACTCAGATTTTTTTTCTGTGTATGTTAATTTCATCCTTCTAGGTCACGAGTTTCTTCAGATACAGAAATTAAAAAAATTTGGCCCCCACGGTGTGTGGTTGTTGTATATAAAAAATATAAAAATACATTGTCTGAAAAAAATAATTAATAAATCTTTTTTCTTTCTTTTGGTTGTTAGTACAGAAGTTCAAAAAATAGTCACTAAAGGGTGTCCACGATGAAATTGCCACACACAAAATTGATTCGCAAAATTCTAGTTTTCATCCGATTGCCATCAAATTTTCAGGGATTGAGAAATAACTATTAAACTTCATTTTACCATTTTACTCGTATTTTATTTACAGTCCATACGCAAATACCCGCACCTTGGCCTTAACCCCGGCCATAAGATTCTGCACAACCTGTGAATCAACCGTGTTTTGCATGTAAACCCATACTTTCTTCAGTTCCTCGACTGTCTTCACTACCTTAGGTCGTTTAAGAAGGTGCTGCTTCATAATCGCCCAGTACTTCTCGATGGGGCGGAGCTCCGGAGTGTTGGGAGGGTTGAACAGTTTCGGCACGAAATTGACCTTATTGTCCGCATACCACTTCAGCACGTCCTTGGAGCAGTGGCATGAGGCCAAATCCGGCCAGAAGATTGTTGGGACGTTGTGGGCCTTCAGGAGAGGAAGCAGCCGCTTCTGGAGGCACTCTTTTATGTACACCTGTCCGTTCATCGTGTCCTGGGTCACGAAAGGTGCACTCCGCTTCCCGCACGTGCAGATGGCTTGCCAAACCAGGAATTTCTTCGCAAATTTGGACATCTTCTGAGTGCGGACATGCTCCGGAACGCTGAACTTATCCTTGGCCGTGAAAAACAGGTTGCCGGGGATCTGTTTGAAGTCGGCCTTCACATATGTTTCGTCGTCCATGATGCAGCATTCAACTTTCGTCAGCATGTTGAGGTACAACTTCCTGGCACGGGTTTTGGCGGACTTGTTCTGCTTCTCGTCGCGATTAGGGGCCTTTTGTACCTTGAACGTTCGAAGCCCAGCCTTAGTTTTGGCCTTCTGGACAAAACTTCGGCTTAGGTGCAGCTTCTTAGCCACATCCCGAACGGAGGCGTTCGGATTTCGGTTGAAGGCCCCAACTACGCGGTTGTGATTTTTGGTGTTGTACGGAATACTTTTTCCTTCACTTCTGGGCTTCCGATAGGTGGTCAACCGTTCCTCGAAACGCTTAATCACTCGCGACACCGTGGAATTCGCGATTCCCAACGTTTTAGCGATGGAACGATGCGAGAGATCCTTGTTCTCGTGATGAATGCGCAAGATTTTATCACGCACGAGCTGTTCTTTCGACTCCATTTCCGCGTTTTTTTTTCCGAGTTTTGATCACAGGACTTTAAAACTTGCAGGATGTAAATAATGCACTATGAACTAAATCCACCCAAATTTTCATTAAATTCTACCCAACGGTTAAAAAGTTAGAGCAATTTCATAGTGTGGCAATTTCATCGTGGACACCCTTTAGCACCACCTGGTGACTGAATTACTTATCGAATTGGACATATTCAGGCACCCCAGATCACCATAGGAACTTTTTCGATGTTTTCATCTTTCTAGCTCATTCTATTGTGGAGATTTAATACAAAAACTCGAAAAAAATTCTGTTTACTAGCACCACCTGGTGGTTGAATTCCGCATCAAACTGACAATTTTCAGGGAATTATTGATCATCAAAAAACTTTCCCGAAGATTCAATTCTTCAAGCTCATCTGATTCTTGAAATAGAGGAGTTGCAAAAATGGTTTGCTCACTAGCACCACCTGGTTGTTGAAATCCATATATTTGAAGAGCTTTTGAGTTGGTGATTTCCTTTTAATAACATTATAATTGGCTATCCTTTGACAGGTATGTGCATTTCATCAACTAAATACAGACTTCCTCACCACTTCGATAAAAATAAAAAATGGTCCCAATATTCTGATCATTGTCAGTAGATCTGGAACTCAGTTCAGTTCAGGCCCTTCAAAATTTCCAGCCTTCTTGCTTGATTTGTTATTGAGTTAGAGAAGTTCAAGAATTGCTTGATTATTTGTGCCGCCAAGTGGCTTGGCTAGGAGACTTCTCGAAGTGGCCGTGATGGTCAAAACTGTCTTAGGAACCTATTATTAGTCATGCAAAATATTCCTCAACTGCATCTTGAATGATACCATTCCAGATGAATACGTCAGTTGGTCATACTTTGGTATTCCAAGGCTACCCGGCATAGATCCGGAACCGCTTCCGCCTTGCACCTGTTTGCTCCAGAATCTTCAACAGGGAGAGTTTTTCTGCAAGTATCCGTACATGTTAGTGTTTTCGTTAACATTGAAAATGGATGTTGTCAGGATGGAGATACGTACAAGAAACCACGATAGACTGATCTTTTGATAGTTTGATGGTTTCGATTTTTGATAGACAATCAAAATAGACGTTTGGCTCAAATCCAGCGTTGCCAAATGGCATCTTTATTGCGCAGCAACGGTAAACATAACTTCTTTGCTTTAATTCGTACGTTTCTCAACGAATCAAATCAGTGAATCATGAAGACATCAAGGCCGTAAGAAAGAGTTTGGCGTATCAGGGAATCTCATGAAAATTGTTTATCTTTCTCTCTCTCTCGTCTCTATTTCTTCCAGTTTTCACTCGAACTTAAGGTTCTCTTGTTGCCCTGCCCTGCATGCGGCAATGTTGAGTATGAGCTGCTGCATCACATCACTCTTCCTTTTTCTCTATATATATACAACCATTTCATTGAAAAAGGATACATGAGCGCTAAGAATTTCGTATGATTTTTTAGTTTCATTTCGTCATTCGGGTGACCATTTCCGCGTTAGGGTGGTCCAAAATATTGGCTTTTGAAAAAAGAAACATATTTTCAAATATTCATAACATTTAAAACGACTGAGCAGATTCTATCAATCAAGTACGCAAATGAAAGGAAATCAAATATGCTTCTAAGAAAAAATAGGAAAATGCACCTAAATTGCGATGTATATTCTGAAAAAATAGATTATCTTCGTTTTTCATGGATTTCATGGTTTCACCCCTCATTGTTAAATTTTTCCTTGAAAGTTTGGACCTTTTTACACAAAACATAAAAAAATTGACTTTGTAGTTTAGATTGTTAGTTATTTTTTTGTCAAAAATTCTGTTCTTAGTTTTTTACAGAATACCCGCATAAAAATCTACAATAAAATTACAATGCAAAACCATAAAATTGTAATTAATGAAAAAAATTAAAATTATGTTTTCTAGAAGTCGTCATTTTCTAGGATGCTTTCAAGAATTGGCTGCGTTAGTGTGAGATTAGATTAGATTAGATAACTGGCCTCGATATTTAAGAGCACAGCATAAGAGGTAAAATACCTAAAAATTGCACGCAAAATATATCTCGAATAACAAAACTTGTTATTTGGGATGCCTGGGAATACCTGAGAGGTACTATTTGGTATTAACATTGTGGGAACATTTTTAGGATATTTTTTTTGTTTTATGGATTCATTTATTTGTACAGGCTCAATCGAATTAACTTTACAGAGCCAAGTTTTCATGTTTATATACATTAGTTATCTTAGAACTAAGGTTAAGGGGGTGGAACCGATTACTCGCGGCCGTCTCGAGGTTAATAGGAATTACAATTTTATGGATGGGAAAATTGCGGTGGAAATTTTAAACAAAGCAAAAGGAACAATGGTTTTCTTAAATCTAGAAATTCAAATTACAATTTTTTTATTGAACGTTTTCAATTTAAAAAAAAAATCACTCACTCACACACACACACAACACTCAAACACACAACCACAATCACACACCGATGCACACAATCCTCACAAATTTAACCTAAACAAGTAAGTTAATCAAACTACAATCTAAGGCTAATGTTAGTCAAAAACACATAAATGAGTTTCATAAATTCCAGATCGCGTGCAGCCAAAATGTCTCGAATCGGTACATTGGGTTGTCTACCTCGAGCCCGAAGGGAATCATAAAGCTCAGATCTGACTCCACGATGCTCAGCACAATACCAAATTACGTGATCTGCGTCCTGGTAACCTTGTCCACATTCACAGAGATTGCTATCTCCCAGCCCAACACGGAACAAATGAGCGTTTAAAGAATAATGATTGGACATGAGGCGAGACATGACACGAATTAAGTCTCGACCCACATCCAATCCCCTGAACCAACATTTTTTAGACACCTTAGGAGTGATAGAATGTAGCCATCGCCCCAAATCTCCTTTACTCCATTTATACTGCCAGCTATCGAGTGATATCTGACGAAAAATATAGAAAAATTCGTTGAAGGCGATTTGTCGGTCATAAATATCGCCTTCCATAGCGCCCACCCTTGCAAGCGAGTCCGCTTTCTCATTGTCAGTAATCGAACAATGAGAAGGGACCCACACAAAGGTGATAATAAAAGAACGTGAAGATAAAGCACTTAGAAGACCTCGTATTTTCATAAGAAAATAAGAGGTGTGCTTTACCGGCCTCAAGGAGCGAATAGCCTCTATAGAACTAAGACTATCCGTGCTAATGAAGTATTGATCCGGTGTAAAAGAGGCAACAGTCTCTAAAGAAAAATGAATTGCTGCCAATTCCGCGGCAAAAACAGAACAAGGTGCTTGAAGTTTACGAGCGACGCTATAATTTTCATTGTATACACCAAAGCCAGCGGAGTCCTTTATCAAAGACCCGTCAGTGAAAAACGTTTTGGCGGAATCAACTAGGCCAAACTTTGCAGCAAATATCACAGGAGCAATCATAGGACGATGATGCTCTGGGATTCCACGAAGCTCCTGCTTCATGGATAAATCAAAATGAACCGAATTTCCGAAGTCGGAGAAGCAAACACGATTGGGAATATTCAGCGAAGGGCTGACATCCTGTGTTATGTACAAATGGTACAAAGTCATGAAGCGGGTTTGAGGATTCAACTCAAGGAGCTTCTCAAAATTTTCGATCACCTGGGGGTTCATAACTTCACACCTGGTGAGGAGCCGGAGAGATAATTCTGAAAACCGATCCGAGAGTGGCAACATGCCAGCCAGCACTTCAAGACTCATGGTGTGAGTCGAGTGCATGCAACCTAACGCGATACGAAGACACCGATACTGAATACGTTCCAGTTTAATGAAGTGCGACCGAGCCGCTGACTGAAAACAAAAACTACCGTATTCCATAACCGACAAAATCGTTGTCCGGTACAACGTTAGAAGATCTTGTGGATGAGCTCCCCACCAGGTCCCGGTAATTGTGCAGAGAAAGTTGACCCTTTGCTGGCATTTTCGCTTCAGATACTCAATGTGGGATCTCCAGGTGCACTTTGAATCGAACCAGACCCCAAGATATTTAAATGACATAGAATGAGTTATCGATGTACCCAAAATTTGAAGCTTCGGTTGTGCAGGGTTATGCTTCTTAGAAAAATTTTTTAGGATATTATCCTCAGGTATTTTACCTCTTATGCAGCGCTCTTCAATACCAAGGCCTGTTATCAAGTTAGTCGTTCCTGCTCGGGTTCCCTCAAGATATCAAGTAACAATAACCTAACAGATGGCGCCACAGATTTGTTTTTATTGGTAAGGTAAAAATAGGTTGCCAGTCAAACTTTCAGAACGGTCACCACCACAAACCAAGTAATGAATGTAGCAATAAGTTGACTACTGTGCAAGATGATTCCAACGTAATTAGATTGGAAATTTTACACAACAAATTTAAATTGTTTTGTTCGAGCTTGAATATCTGTCTGCAGTATAACCATAGTCAGGAAAACCACTTGTACACTAGCGCCACGTAGTGAAAATATCCTGAACTATTGTAACTGATTATCGACTGTGACTTGGTGGCGCTACGATGATTTCTTTGGCTTTCAGTCTTAATGAATAATTAAAACAGATGCTTTTCTTTTTTCCGACGTTTCGGTGTACTATATTTCGCCTTCTTCTGTCTTATAAAATAATATATATCAAATTTAGCATTTTTGTTTTTATGATATCTTATTTTTGGTGTACATGCTATACTAAATAATAAATAACATATAACGGGGAAAGGAAGGGACCATCAGGGCACCCAAGTGAAACGATTTGAATAGGGAGCATGGGACTGCCTCCTTCCTATTGTTAACATTTCGTGGAACGAGGGCGGGCTCTTCGACCCCATCTATTGGGTTTATTCTGTCAACCGAGGGCTCGATTGTAGTGCTGTTAGTGTGAACTTGCTTTTGGAAGGAGATTCTCTTCCCTAAATTCGCGGGTTTCCCGTAAGTGTCTCTGTTCACGGGCCCGTCCAAACGTTTTTGGCCCTTCATACAAGAACTTGATGATCACAGACAACAATAGAATCCTGATCAAATCGTTTTTCAGATTATTCCACTGCTATGGAAGGTTACCTTGCTACAATAGATAGTAGTATTAAATAATCATCATCATCAAATCATTATATTTCGCCTTTTTCTAGGGATTACTGTTAGAATATTATGTTTCGGTATGCTGTGTGTGTTGTTGCTTATATAATTTACTCACTAGATTTCTGTTTTTGTCATATTGTGTTCTGTTATTACATGTAAACGTCTAGTAATTCCATTGGACATCACTTTTGTGTCACATACAAATATAACAAAGGTCAAATAAATTAAACAAATATCTACAAAACATAGTACGTGAGAAAACTATGTTTACAATTTTACACTGTTCCGGTATGTCTAGCTAACTGTTGAATAATGGTTGCGTTGCATCCTGAGAGGTGGTGTCACAACACACACAGCATACCGAAACATTATATTTTTACAGTAATCCCTAGAAGAAGGCGAAATATAATACGCCGAAACGTCGGAAAATAGAAAATCATCTGATTTCATTGTTCACAAACACTGAAAGCCAAAGAACTCATCTCAGCAATATCCTGAACTTCTGGTCACAAATGGCTACTGAACAGCCTTGCTGACGACTAAAACCTTGTATTTGAGGCGGATTCAGCATATTTCAAAAAATTTCAAGCACACTAGCGCCGCGTGGTAGACATATTTGGAACTGACGGTCATAGATGAAAAGGTCTTGACCAAGTGAACAACTTTATCCAAGACAGAAAACTTTTTAATGTTCAAAATTTCAAGTTACAGCTTGGTCAGGAAGCTCAATTTCACACCAGCGTTGCGTTGCGAAAATATTGTGAACTATTAATAACTAATTATAATGACTAATGTGTTTTATAACTTATAAAACTAAACTGTGAACTAATAATAACTAATTAATAATAACTGTCATCAATAAAACGATTTTGTTCCACATGAAAAACTCCGTAGACAACATCTTTCCGAATGGTCTGGATCCCTAGGTATGGCATCTTCTGGGAAAACATTGGAATACCAGCGCCGCGTAGCGAGACAATTTTGAACTGCTTTCAACTGCTATTTGTCACCATTCAAAAGGTCTTGACCCACTGAATACCATTGTCGAAAAAAGAAACATTCTCTCTGGTCAGGGTACCAAGATATAGCATATTCCTCCATCTCCATCAATCGTCACTTATTTTGTATGGACGACAAACAATGCTCATATGGATCGTCACATTTTCTATCACTGCTCCCCCTCCCTAAAACCTTTACGTACTCAATGAATGTTCCTTTTACATATCCTCTCTAACTATTTTGAGAAGGCAAGAGAGTTGAAATCATGAATTCAAATGTACACACAAGTGTTGAGAACTTAATCCTTAATTTATACCAGTGCTACAGTATCACTGATGACTGAAACATGTCCAGAGGTCATCAATCTCCAATTCCTTACAGTATCCGGAATTTATGACAAATGTGGTCCTGAGCTCCTGATATTGCTCTTTCTACTCCAGGTTCTCCATTGCACGTGATTTGAAGTGTCACATGATAAGGACTGTATCGAAGATAAGTTATCTACATATTTTTCTTTCAAATCATAAAAAAAATGATGTTTTATTCCAACAAATGGATGATTCTTCACTGTACGGGATAGAACATGAACATTGTAAAAACCGAATGAAATTAATATTATTCTTTCACGAATTTGCGAATTTTTGATCGAACACTTTTCATCAAGTTCCGGACAAGTGTTTCATCACATTTTTTGGACGCCCTACCCCAAATTTGTTTGAGCTTCTGCATATTCTCAGCTGCTTTACCAGAATTTTTGAAGACCCTCTTCACAGTTGCCCAATAGCATTCGATGGGCCGAAGCTGAGGGTAATTTGGCGCATAGATGTCTTTCTCAACGAAATCTTTACCCTTTTCCGTGAGCCAATTGAGAGTTGTTTTGGCGTAATGCGTAGACGCTGCTTCTGAAATAAAGGCAGCAACCTTCTCTGCAGACACTCAGATCAATAGATTTTTTCAAACTTTTCGACCAAACCTCTCCACTTGAATCGACCTTTCAGCATCGCTTACATCCTCCCCTACGACGGCAGTGCAATATTGTGGATCTGGAAGGGTTTTTGAGTCCTCTTTGACATAGGTCTCGTCGTCTATTATTCCGATGCTAATTCCCGGTTTATCGGCCAAATCACGTATCGAAATGGATTTGTTCTTCCGAATTAGAACTTCCCCTTTCTGATCCAGGGTTGGAAGATCCGGGTTTTTTGCCTCTTCCTGGTAGTTCATCCAAAGAACTGTGTCCCTTAAACTTGGTTATGATGGATTTTGCACTCGCGTGATGAATTGCAAAGCGCTTTTCACGTGACCATGTGTCCTAAACCTTAATTTCACGTCATTTTCACTGCGCGACAATTTGTAAACGAAGAATTTAAACCGTGCAAACAAGTAAACAAACGAAAGACGACAGTCAAACGCACAGCATGCTACGATGAACACAATAAATCCATCACAAATACATGCGTACAACGCAAATGTACGTCGATAGCTTATTTTCGAAACATTCCTTAGTTTTGGGTTCAAGCAAGGAACATGTCCTCATGAGGATGTTATCCAGAAGATTCGAAAAAAAAAACAGAAGAATGTAGCGGAAACTCGACGGCTGCTGAAGCCTGAACTGCCTTTGAAGAACTTAACAGGTCCTCGTAAAAATGTTCGTCATACCTTCAATACATACTTTCGACATGTCCGGAAAGTCCGGTAAGATAAGTCGAAAGAATTTCTGGAATAAGCATAAGTACTTGATCTTCCTTTCGTTACTAGAACATCCGGAACCACCCAGAGATAATGGAATCTGCATTCATAGAAAAAACTCACCATCGACTCCCATCAAATTCTAGCTATGACCGTCGTTCCAACGACCGCACTGAGTCACCGCCCACAAACCAATCAATCACGCCCATCCCCCTGGGTCGCCGCTTTCACCACCTTAACTTTTAAGGGATGCAAGCCCATATCCATACCCATTTGCGATGATGGTCGTGCTTCGTCGGCCGTAACTTGAAGACTCGCTGATTTTGAGTCGTGATTTTGGTGGCCCGTGGACAGAGAGGAAGTAGCTAATTGCCGCTGCCTGCCTGCGTCGCCGATCTGCGTCGCGTCCAAATTCGACCTTAACCTGAAGGGGAAATTCCATCAATCGCCAGGTGATGTGATCGGTTCGGTGTGTTTGTGGTTGTCCGTTGGTTAAGTAGAACGACGTGCTTAGTCGAATGGAAGAATTACTCCACACCCTGCTCGTCGCCTCGGGTGTGTATGTAATTGTGCACCGCTTGGGTTGGTGTTTCGTCCTCGACGAGAAGCGGTGTGTGCTTTCGGTTTTCCAAACCCAGCAAGCCACCGTCCAGTCGTCAGTCAGTGCCACCGCGACTCTCGTTTTCGATTAAAGTGTGACAAAGAAGATGCTCCTCGGTCCCTAAGCGTTCAAGTTCGTCGGTCGGTTCCGAGGGTCCTAGTAAGGGACGCGTTGTGGGCAGGTCGCAGCGCGAGTCAGTGTTATGTTTGTCCAAGTGGAAAGGAGTATTTCAATCGGGAGAAGTGGCTGGCGATTGGCCGCCATCGGTGCCGCCGCCACGTTGGTCAATAGTGAACCGGATTTTTGTGGTGGCCAACGTCGTTGCAGCGGCCCTAGCACGGATGCTGCCTCCTCCGCTGGTCGGAGCGGTGCAATGTTTTGCATCAAACATCACCTCGTTGATCAGATTTCTCGTACGTATTGCAGAGACGTTTGTGGAATCGTGACTTTGTCACAATCGTGGATTCTCGAAATCGCCTTCCCTCAGTGTACCGACCGATCAAAAATTGTTTCTGAATTAACTTCTAAAATGTACTGTTGTTTCACATTTTCCCTCGATTTCCAACACTCATATGCACACCAAATTGGTACGTGTGGCGTGATTGTTCCACCATTGAATCACGTTCGCCATATTGGCTGTTGCCATTTTTGTTTTTCGTTTGTGGCGTTTGCTCCATCCGTCCAATTTGCTATTGGCTGCTGCTGCAATCACGCCGATGTTGATGTTGATGATGATGATTGCTAAAATACTGGCTGGTGGTTGTGCAGTGTGTTCGAGCATTGTTCATAAACCATACGACGACGACGACGACGACGACGACGAAGAGGACGATACACCGTTACGGATGAGGGCTTTCGGCTGGGGTGGCGAATCGATGCGAGTGACGTCAAACCGTAGTGACGACGGTCGATCCGACTAGACTATGCTGGACGCGATCGTTTGTTGTTGGTCGATCGATTAATTGGATTTCGAAGAAGAGGGAGGGAAGCCGAAAGTGCACCGAGTGATTACTGAGGAAAAGGCTCTCCAATGCAATCGGATCAGCATTTTTGCGTGGGTGGTGATTTGGCTGGAGTGTTGGATAACATAGGCGGTTGAATTATGCATGGAATGCATGCAGCAGTGTGGGTCGTGAAATGTGTTTAAAGCTGTTGGTAATGTGGGGTATTGGAGGTAGGATGAAAGCTTGTATTCTGGTGGCTTTGATGAGCTTCTCCGAAGAGAATGTGGCTTGCTTTTTCATAGGATCCTTTCCTAAATATAGGACTTTTTTTTAGAATTACAAAGATGTTTCAACAGTCGGGAATGTATGCTTGCAGTCGCAAAAATCGCGAATTCATTTTATAGTGCTGCGAAAATTGCGAATTGATGATTCTTAAAACTCACACGAATGGACGAAATTGTTGGCTCTTCAAATGAATTGATCCTCAAATGAAAGCAGTTGTGTCTCGTCTGAATGTTACAGCTGATCATTTAACAAGTAACAAGTTGTATCTAAGCGTTAGTACTCATATGTGGTTGTTTTACTAAACCTTTACGTTCCCTTCAAAACAAGAGATTTTCTACCACACATCCTAGCCTATAAATATGGACCCACTTATTGAAATTCATTTTGACTTTAGGGCAGTGAAAGCGAAAATTTGTGTGCGTATTTATCATTGTGGGTTTAACACTGTGGTCTAGCAAAGACACCTATTTTATATAATTGGAATGGTCTCACCAAACCGCTGTCGATATAATTTAACCAAACTCGGTCGATATATTTAACAGTCTATATAAATATAATCCCTTTGTACGTCTTGGGCCAAAAAGTTAGGAAATGTCTTAGGACTGACTGGATTTTTGTTTTGGTTTCACTTGCTCATCGAAATTTTCAAGTAATTGAAAGCACTCAAAATATCATTGAAATAATAACTAAAACATTAAACCAAAGAGATTAATTTGATGGAAGCGAAAACATCTCCTCTCTCTCCTGATCGTTCCATTAAAAATATTACCATTCATAATCTTTCCACTAGATTGTATTGTAATTTCGCGTGATTTTGTATTCTAAATCAGCACCAATAGTCCAAAATCCATGCACTGTAAAAAAATATATGAAAAATCATCACCACATTTTGTAAGTGGCATCAACAGCATCCGTACCATTGGTTTAAATTGGAACAAATTGGCCCTCAGTCGTTTTTTTTTTAAATTATATTGTCTTTCCAATCAAAAACCACCATCACACTTAATGACCCTAATGGCATCCTTAACATTGGTTTAACCCTTGCAGGCCTAAATTTTTCCAAGCGTTATTATACAATTTAACGTGAAGTATTCTGATTGATTTGGTGCTCGCTAACATAGAAATGATTAAAAAATGTAGGAAATATTTTGTTAAGATGTGCTAGGCCGTCCAAACTGTCCTGGAGTTCAGAACTTACGATCTACAGTTGTGATAGTAGCTTTTCTCGATAAACAAAGTCATGATATGTATTCAATCGTATTTAATGAATGTCCTGGAAGACCAACAGACATTATGAAATAACCTTAGGATATTCTATGCCAAACAACCTGTCCTGGACTTCAAAACTTAAGATCTACTGCTATAACAGTAGATTTATCCACAATACAAAGCTACGGAATGTATTCAAAAATATTCAATGAACGTCCTGGAAGGCCCACAGACATTATTAGATCAGTTGCAGCTGTAGATTTTAAGTTTTGAACTCTAGGATATTTTGGATAAACTAGAACATCCGACAATTATCTCATAATGTTGTTCTTCCAAAATATTCAATGAATATGTTTCAATACACATCGTAGCTTTGCATATCCCAGAAAGCTTTTGTTACAACTGTAGGCCTTATGTTCTGATCTCAAGGATAATTTGGATGATCTAGAATATGTGCTGGAGGTGACTGGGTTCAATTCCCGGTCTGGTCCAGGAATTTTTCGTTGAAGACTCATGCAAAAAGTACCTGGCATCGAAAGCTCTCAAATAAAGGGTGTACGGAATCAAATTGCGACACACACAAATATTCGGCAAACCTCGCCCGTTCAACCAATCATCTTCCAACTATCAGGAAGTAAAATAAAACATGTTATGAATATTTTCCCAAGTTTGTTTTATTCAATTTCAATTCCATATCCAAATGCATGAACCTTCTTCAGTGTAACTGAACTCATAAGGTTCTGTACAACATTTGGACCAACTTCATATATTCTTCCGATTTCACTTCCTTAGGATGCTTCCGAAGTGCCTGCTTCATGATGGCCCAGTACTTTTCAATTGGCCGCAGTTCCGGTGCGTTTGGGGGGTTGAGATGCTTCGGCACGAACTTGACCTCCTTAGCCTTGTAGGTACCACTCCAAAACCTCTTTCGAGTAATGGCACGAGGCTAAATCCGGCCAGAAAATCGTAGGACCATTGTGTAACCTCAGAAGAGGAAGTAGACGCTTTTGGAGGCATTCCTTTAGGTACACCTGCCCATTGACCGTTCCAGTTGTCACAAATAGGGTGCTCCGCTTTCCACACGAGCAAATTGCTTGCCAAATCATATATTTTTTGGCAAACTTTGACATCTGCTTTCTAACGTCCTCAGGGACATCGAATTTATGATGAGCAGTGAAAAACTGGAGCCCCAGAAGCTGCCGGAAGTCTGCTTTTACATACGTCTCATCATCCATAACGAAGCAATGTGGTTTCGTCAACTTCTGGGTGTAGAGCTTCCGTGCACGTGTTTTACCTATCGTATTCTGCCGTTCATCGCGAGTATGCGCCTTGTGGACTTTGTACGTGTGTAGTCCTTCGCGTTTTTTCACATCTTGCACGATCTTGCAAAATTTGGTAAGATTCAGTTTCTTCGCCACATCTCGAACTGAACTGTTGGGATTCCTCTTGAACGCTTGAACTACCCGCTTGTGATCCTTAACACTATACGGAGATCCATTTTTGCCACTTTTTTCTTTCCGATCGATGGTCAAACGTTCCTGGTACCGATTTAAAACACGAGACACCGTAGAATGTACCATCCCATCCCAAGATTATCTTCCTATGTATTTTGACGTGCAAAAATATTCACTGAACATGCTTGAATACGTGACGTAAATTTTTATAGCCCAAAAAGTTACTGTTACTACCGAAGATTTCATGTTCTAAACTCCAGGACAGTTTGGATAACCTAAAGGATCACTAAGTTATAAAAAAAATTACTGTTGGCTTTCCAGAAAACTCAATGGATATGTTTGAATACATATCGTCACCTTATATAGCCCAAAAAAGTACTGTTACAACTGTAGATCTTATGTTTGCAACTTAAGGACATTTTAGATGACCTAGAATATCCCAAGATTGCCGCATTATGTCTGTTGATCTTCCTGTTATTCCTGAATATTGTTAAATTCATATGGTCCCATTTCAACCGCCAAAAACCTACTGTTACAACTGTAGATCTTTAGTTCTGAACTCAAGGACAGTTTGGATGACCTAGAAGATCACAGAATGATCAAATAATGAATGTTGACCTTCCAAAAAGCTCATTCATTTGAATACATATCGTCACCTTGTTTAGCCCTAAAAGCTACTGTTACAACTGTAGATCGGAAGTTCTGAACTCAAGTATATTTAGGATAACCTAGAACAACCCAGAAAGATAAGCAAATGTTTAACATTTATCAACGAGAATTTAACAATACGTATGCACATGTACCATATTCTGAAACAAAGCTGTAGGCTACTAAATGCTAAGGCATTTATTGTTTCTTTCTGAATTTCTATATATTCAGGATGTTCTAGGTCGTCAATTAGGCCCTAAACTCATATGTTTGTTTATTTTACCCAGATAGAAGAATTAATGTAGAACAATTTTTTAAAGACAGTGTACACTTTTATTCAGTCTGTGATTTTATACAGTCATTTTCATTTTGAGGTCATATATGATCCCTTAGGCCTGAAGCGGTTACATCGGTTCAATGCGGCAATTAAGCGTAGCTAAAAATTTTGCTTCCCCAATGAAGTAAACCGTCATCACAATTGGTAAATGGCTCTAAAGGCAACCATACCGTTAAATTAAATCGGTATCAAATATATACACTACCAGTCAAAAGTATTGACTCACTTCGAAAAGTATTGAAACACACACTTGAATATTGAATCACCCTCAACATTATCGACTCACAGAGAACAGTAGAATTTATGACACTATCTTGAAACCTTGTTCAGAAGGTAAAAAGCTTCCGGAAGGTAGGGAATATGGTTCGGAATTCGGCCACTATGTGGTGCTAGTGTTGATGTAAAAGGGAGCATGTTTTGACGAGTTTGAATCGTGATCCCGAGCTCTTAGAAGGTTTGAATCTTTAGCAAAATTGTTCAGAAGGTCAAGAGCTTCCGGAAGGTGGAGAGTACCGTTTGGAATTTAATCCCTACGTGGCGCTAGTGGGCATGTAAACGCGTTCATTTTTTAACTATCTTTTATCGTGATCCCAACCACCTAGAATGTTCGAACTTTTAGCCAAGGACTTTCGAGAGGTGAAGAGTGTGGTTTAGATTTCGGTCACTTCGTGATGCAATGCATTATATAAACTCGATCGAAAGTTCTCCATTTTCTATGTCCACTAGCGACTCGTAGTGACCGAATTTCGAAACAACACTCTCCTTCTTTCGAATGTTATTGACCTTAGAAACAATTTTCCCGAAGCTTTCTAGGTGATCGGGATCACGATATAAAATCGTTGAATATGCTCTCTTTCACATGCCCACTAACGCCACCTGGTGACTGAATTCCGAAACATACTCTCCACCTTTGGAAAGTTCTTGGCCTTCTGAAAAACTTTGCTTGGTGTTTGAACTTTTAATGTGATCAGGATCCCAATATAAACTTCTACAAAACTCTTGTCCATGCCCATGTAGCGTCCGAATTCCGAAAGTCCATGTAGTGTCCGAATTCCGAAAGTTCGTCACCTTATGAACAACTTTCCTGAAAGTTCAAACTGTCTAGGTGATCTCGATTACTATATAAAATCTTTCAAAAATGCTCTCTTATACATGCCCACTAGCGCCACGTAGTGACCAAATTTCGAACCATACTCTCTAGGTTCGAGGGTTCTATGTGGTCAGTATCACTATATAAACTAGCTTAAAAAATCTCTCTTTTCTATGTCCACTAGCGCCACGTAGTGGCCGAATTCTAAAGCATACTCTTCACCTCCCGAATGACGTTAACCTTCTGAACAAGTTTGCTAAAGGTTCGTGTATTGTAGATGGTCGGGATCATTATATAAACTCGATCATAAGTTCTCTCTTTTCCATGCCGACTAGCACCACGTTGTGACCAAACTCTAAACCACACTCTCCATCTTCCAAAAGTTCTTGACCTTATAAACAACTTTCCGGAAGCTTTGTACTTTCTAGGTGGTCGGGATCCCGGTTTAAAATCTTTGAATATGCTCACTTTCCCATGCCCACTAACGCCAAGTAGTGGTCGAATTCCGAATCGTACTCTCTACCTTCTGATAGCCCTTAACCTTCTGATAAACATTGCTCAATGTTTGAAGTTTCTAGGTGGTCGGGATTACTATTTAAAATCTTTCTAATCACTACTAGGCGCTAGTGGGCATGAAAAAGCTATCTTTTACTTGCCCACTAGCGCCTAGTGGTGACCGAATTCCGAACCATACTCTTTACCTTCCGAAAGTCCTTAACCTTATGAATAACTCTACTGAAAGTTCAAACATTCTAGGTGATCGGGATCACTATATAATCTCGTTCAAAAATTCTACCTTCATGCCCACTAGCGCCATGTATTGACTGAATTTCGAACCATACTCTCCTCTTTCTGAAAGTCTTTGACCTTATGAACAACTTTCCTGAAAGTTGAAACTTTCTAGGTCGTCGGGATTTCTATATAAAATCTTTCATGAATTCTCTATTTTACATGCCCACTAGCGCCAAGTATTGACCAAATTCCGAACCATACTCTCCGCCTTCCGGAAGCCTTGACCTTCTGAACAACTTTGATAAAGGTTCGAGCATTCTATGTGGTCAGGATCACGATGTAAAATCGTTCAAAAATGCTCTGTTTTACATGCCCACTAGCGCCGCGTAGTGATTGAATTCCGAACCCTTTCCACCTTCCAAAAATCCTGAAGTTTATGAACAACCATACTGAAAGCTCGAACTTTCTAGGTAATCAGCATTTAGAGATATAATATTACGAATTTACCTCGTTTAAGGTGAGTCGATACTTTTCGGGGGTGATGTAATATTTAAGTGTGTTTTGGAATACTTTTAAAAGTGAGTCTTTTGAGTGAGACTTTTGACTGGTAAAGTTTGTATGGGCATCCCTTTGAAACCAACTAAATGGAGAGTAATCTGAAAACAAAGATAAACAAAGCTAAAGAAATTCAAAGTCTCGTTTATCAAAACAAATCCTTCGTCCAACCCAACCCTTGTATCCAACTTCCCAGTGATTTGTCGTGGAAGTGCAGAGGATTCGTCGGTCTGCAACGAAGCGAGGGGCAGGTCAACCTATTCCTACCCGTTTTTTATTAAACCTGCAACCGGGTGGGGCCATTATTGCCTTATTATAAGACCACCAGTTTTGCACATTGAGGATGTGGGTTAGTCACAAGCATCATCTGTGGGTTGGGGGCGACCTCGGCGTAGTGGTTAACATCCATACCTCTCACGCCAAAGTCACGAATTCGAATCTCACCCCCGGACAAGTTACGAAAATACCCAAAAGAGGTATTTGAGTGACTACGACGGGAGATGAACCAGCCCGAGGCTGAAATTCTCGATAATCCAGAAAAAAAAAGCATCATCTGTCGGTTCTCTATGTTATTACAGCTGATCTTTCAATAACGGAGTAGCAACTTCGGGCGGTTAATCATGCTCATTATGTTGCTCATTGTACGATAGCATTTTCGATGTGCTTATCAGTAGAAACTGCAACGCATACCTTGACATAAACGACGTCGATAATGTCACTACAACGTTCTCGAACAAGTTTTTGTCGATAAGTAGAACTTTGTGAGTCCATTCCAATTATTAAAAATATGTACAAGCTGATTTCGATCCAAATTTCGATTTCGTTGACAAGTTTCGATTTTTTTCCCCGGGAAATATCGGTGTTGATGCATCTACAGTTCAAATTCCTCCACCTTTCAGTTCAAACGCAAACCACTGCACCGTTCTCCAGTATCTTAAACTTTGATCGGCAGGTACGTTTCAAGCAAAATTTCACCAGCCTCAAGAAAAGTTTTAATCGAAAAAGTTGGTGATTTTGTTTCTGACATATATCGCCATTTCTTCGACTGCTGTTTGCACCAGTTCCACCTTGCAATATGCTTTCCCGATCTGGAACCCCAAGTTACAAAATGATGTCCAACGTGTTGAGCCATATACCGCCGCTTCATCCCATATGCTCTTCGTAAACTGGTTCGGAGGGAATCTTACATCCTTCCAAGTGATCTACTAGAACACTCTTCAGTTCTCGTTGGTGATCTACTGTCAGATCAAAAAGGCTGCTGCTTGCCGATATTCAACTCCAGACCCGCTCTTATCCGGCTCTTACGAAACACCTCGCTCCTTAGAGTTCCACTCAGGAGAACCGCCTACCAAACTAATTCAAGACTAAGCGTTCTGTTCCGCAAATAAAATGTGTCCGTTTTTGGTAGCTTTTCTTTTTGCAAAACAACATGTTATGTTCTCTTGATTAAAGTTTGTGGAATGTTTGAAAATATAGAAGAAAAAAAACGGGATATGTTACTAGAGGTAGGCACTGTTAGCCAACTTTGCCCCAATCAGAAAGTATGGAAATTATGTGACAAAGCATTTAGCTCCAGTAGATGGCGTCCACATCGTTTAAAATTAGGTCCCTTAAATTATTGATGAATCAAAAATAGGCGCTTAAAGGGTGTTCCGATCAAAATTTCGCCAAACAGTAATGTGTGTGAGACGATCAAAGTTTGTATTAATAATTCAAATTCTTTTTCTTTTTCAACTTCAGTTAATACAGAATACATGGGAAATATTCAATTAAGCTTCCTTTTTACCGAATGCGCATTGCCGGGTCTTTCGTTTAACACCTGCCATGAGATTTTGTACAGTCTCCTTTTCCACTTTATTAGCCGTAGAACGTCAGTTTGCCTTGAACTGTTTCTCGCTCACAAGAGCTTTTTGAGTCTTCTTAAGGTTCCGCTTGACGATGGCCAAATATTGTTCGATTGGGCGGAGCTCTGGTGGGTTGGGAGGGTTCTTGTCCTTGGGCACCACTTGAACGTTGTTGGCAGCATACCACTCCATGGCCTTTTTTCCGTAATGGTAAGATGCCAAATCCGGCCAAAATAGAACGGAACAATTGTGTCGCTTCAGGAAAGGCAGTAGACGTTTTTGTAGGCACTCGCTCAGATAAATTTCCTGGTTGACGGTTCCGGTCGCAATGTAAACGTTGCTCTTCAAGCCACAGGTACAGATGGCCTGCCACACCAGATATTTCTTCGCGAACTTTGACAGTTTAATGTGCTTGAAAATATCTGCAACTTTCTCCGTCCGGTTGCCGTATAAAATTCCTGTCCAGGAAGCTGTTTAAAGTCTGCCTTGACGTAAGTTTCATCGTCCTGTACCACGCAATCAAACTTCGTCAGCATCGTCGTGTACAACTTACAAGGCGATCGTGCTTTGGCCGACGTGTTTTGTTTATCGTCGCGATTTGAAGTCACCACTTTCTTGTTAGTCGACAGTCCAGCTCGTTTTTTAGCTGTATCCACGGTTGAAGGCGCCACTCCCAGCTTTTTTGCGACATCTCGGACGGAGAGGTTGGGGTTCGACTCGAATCAGCGGGCAACTCTTATTGTCGTCGCTGTAGCCTCCGGCTTTCGATTTCCCCCCGATCCAGCTTTCCTGGCTGTCGACAAACGTTCACCGAACACTTTAATAACTGTAGTGCCAATCTCAAAATCAAAAGAGAGGCATGATGCTACACGCACACATCCTCAAAATCAGGGGTGTGCAAATTTTTTTAATGCACGATGAAAGGAAATGCGTCAAGTTTAAGTCGACCAAATTTCGATCGGAACACCCTTTATGCGGCATGTACATGAAGCTGGATTATCCAAAAGTGTTTGTAAGTTCGTTTTGGAGATTATCAATCCTGTTACCTTCAGGGGCCGATATTCCATTGGTCCGTAGTTATTCAACTTAAAGCTTCGTCAACTAGGTGTAGACCGAGAATTTTTAAGTAATGGTTTGAAAGGGTAATATGTTTTAAGATAATAGTAGGATAGTTTATTTCTTCCTTCAGGTTTTCGAGTTTAGCTCCCCCTCCGGATATTCTTATTGCAGTTCCGAATGAAAGCATCGACAATTTCAAAGAGCAGGTGTAAATTTTATCAAGTTGTATTATTTGGTGGGACCATTCCAATTACGGAAATGCTGGTGAGACCATTCCAATTAGTTCGTACTTCCTTTGATGAATGGCCATCAATCGATTGGAACCGAATAAACACATACGATTAGAACAAAAAAAAATGAGTGGTGGCGCCACTACTGAAATTTACTTTTTCTTTTGCAAAGACCTTCTCAATTCAATAAGAAAAGTCCCTTAAAGAAGCCTTCAAAACATCGGAAAATGAAGCGACAAATCTCATTAACAAACACACCAACGAACGAAAGTAATAATCAAGTCTTACACGTCGTATGGGGTTTAAGACTCTGCTTCAGAGGACCATTTCTGTCGGCAGTTTTTTCACGCCGCAGGAGGTCGCCACAACCACACTCAGCCAACAAAAGCTTCGCGACCATCAATGGTGAAATTCGGCATTGACTGACTTCACCTCTTGCTGCGTCTTCGGTGTACGTCCATATACGGCCATTTATGGAAACTATAAGAAATATGATGAGTTGCCATCCCCGAAAACGACCATCACCATGATCAACTTTCCAAACTCCAATAACGACGACACCCTTTTCCGATCGAAAATGTAGGTCACGCCGTTGCATTGTGCGCCCTTTCTCCGGTAGAATTTCGCGAATCAGAACGCACGGCCCGAAACCGGTCTCCCTTGGCCGGTCTCGATCGACGCGTATTGATTTATCGACATATTTGGTGGCACAGCGCTCAAGGCTCCGGATCGACCTCTTTCGCTCGGAGGCTGTTTCCTTTCGCTTTTTGTCGTGTCCAATCGCGCTGCCACGGGCGTTGCGGTAAGTTCCCGGAGGGCAAATCCGAAATTCAGGAATGATCTTACTTGATCTACCAACTTTAACTGTTTTCAACGAAATTCAAACTTCACTCACGTTGCGCAACCCAATGGTTCAGGAAAGTCATTTTCTTAATTTTGCATAGCGTTTTCATCGGAACGCTTGCGCCCGATCACCGCAACGGCAGCCAAACCAAAGCGAAATTCAAACCGTTTCACACGGGCAGTGCAGGTAAAGAAGGAGAAAATTACGTTGCTAACTGGAGCACATCTTGGCGTGGATGGAGGTACCCGTCTCTCGAATGAGATGCATATGCCTACCCATTGACGCATAGAGTATGCGAGTTTGTCGGAAAACAGGTTCTTAACCGATTGGAAGAACCTTCACCCGGATTCAATTAGTTCCAGACAGCTGATCTCTCATCCCTCCCTGCAGGCGATGGCTAATTCCCGCTAACGACGTCCAAATTGATGATACCCGGCCATCGCCGCGGCCTTGGCTGCCAACAAGCACGAAGGGAGGAACCGTTTTCCAGTCAATCTATTAGTTTGTCTGTGCTGCTAGTGGAGTGGAAGTCCCGAAAGACGACGGGATCCGGGTAGGCAACGAAAAACCCATCTCATTATGTGTGATTCATCATTCCGCCATGATGAGGCCAAAACTCGAATCTCGCGGGATCCGATCCACAGGGGAGGGATGGGTGTTGAAATCATGAACTACTGCTGCGAGACGTCGAGAGCTGGAGGAGTTGGATGCCCACATGTACGGAAAAAGGTTAACGCACCTACGCCCCCATTTTTTATGCCTTTGCCTTGCGAGCTCGGCGTGTCGCCCGCGGAAACTGCGAGAGAGGCTGTGTGATTTCGTTTCGTCAGCAGCAGCAGCAGCATCATCATTAGAGGGCGAAGCGTGGGGGATTAAAACTGAACCTGCTGCAGTTCCAGTTTCAGACTTGTTGTAAGGCAGCTTTCTGCGTTTTGTTCGATTATGGGCAGATGTTGGTCAACTTTGGAATTTTCGTAAAATGCCTAGAAATTTGTTGTAAATTTCTCGTAACGTCGATGTGACATGCGATGAACCATTTCCTGAAGACTTTCCATTGTCTAAGTTTCTTCAATGCAATGACTGTATTGAGAGACAATGAGCTGCATTGATTTACCACTTAATGTTCACTGGATATTCCGCTAAATATCCCTTTCTGTGGTCGTGCTCTGATTTTTTTTCTTTGAACGATATATGGGCTTCACTGAACGTGGTCCGAAAATCTGGAATGTGATTTTGAAACATAACCTCAATATTCACTATACTCATTTAGTTCTTTATCCTTTTTCATTCATAAACGTGCTTCGAATTTGTACAAAACTTCAGAATTACTTTTTTTTCTTCTAAAAACCCCGACAAATATTGAAACTGACCCTCAAGATTTTCAGAGGGAAAGGAATGAATTTGAATTTCATCAATCAGCAGAACTTTGTGAGTCCATTCCAATGATTGAAAATATGTTCAAGCTAATTTCACATCTACTTTGCTTTAGTTGACAATTTTCGATTTTTTTTCCGGGAATTATTGGATCTGACACATTCACAGTTCAAATTCCAAAACCAGTTAGCTCAACATTTCTAAACGGAAATAAAATAAGTTGAACTTCACCAATTCGTCGAACTTTGTGAATCCATTACAGTTATTAAACATAAATTCAAGATCATTTTGATCCACGTCTTCATTCTTTTTGCTCACATTTTTAAATTGTTTTTTCCCAGGGAAATATAGGAACAGACGCATCCACAGTTCAAATTCAACAACCTTTTAGGTCAACATTTCCCGAGGGATGAGTAAAAAGTTAAATTTTATCGTTTAGTAGAACCTCTTGAGTCCATTCCATTTATTAAAAATATGTTCAAGCTCATTTCGATCCTCAGCTAGTTTGTTTCCGTTAACAATTTTAATTTTTTCTCCCCAGAAAATAATGGAACTGACGCATCCATAATTCAAATTTAAAAATCGTTTAGCTCTACATTTTTAAAGGGAAAGATCCATCGATTAGTAGAGCTTTGTGATTTCATTTCAATTATTATAAATATGTTCAAGCTCACTTAGTTCTAATCTATTTTGTTTTCGTTGAAAATGTTCGTTTTTTTTCTGCAAGGGGCTGATGCATCCACAGTTCAAAATCTACAGGGTGTCTGCAAATTATCCGTACAGACTTTGTCGGCATACCTCATCACAACCAAGCGGATTAAGCTAAGCATACCTACATGGTTTAACATCTTGACTCATTGTCTTTATACGCAGTAAGTTTGGTACAGTTGTGATTTCTAATTCATCCAAAATGAAGCCAAATGAGTTTCGCGCAGGCTTAATTAAACTTGTTCGAAAAGGAAAAACTGTATCAGTGATAGCAAAGACCTTGAATATGGCAAAATCTACAGTGACGCAATAAAACGATACCAACAGCTTGGAACGCTAGATGACAGCGTAGGGAGGGGAAAAAAGTGCACCGTTCGGACTCCGCAAATGTGTGAGATTATCCAGCGACGAATCAAGCGAAATTCTTCGATTTCCATCCGAAAGCTCGTGAAATCACTGAAAATTTCGAAATCTTCCTTTGGAGCCATAGTTCACGACGATTTGAAGCTTCAGTCATAATAAACTGTGCAAAAATCACTATTTAAATGACAAAATGAAAGCAAACCGGTTGAGAAAATCTAAGGTTCTCCTGAACCGCTTATCCGAGGGCCGCTATCGGTCAGTGCTGTTCACCGATGAAAACGTTTTCACAATCGAGCAGCATCACAACCACAAAAATGATCGGCAGTTGCTTCCTGCTGCTTCCAAAAATCGTGGAAGTATTTCAAGGAGTCATCATCCCGCTTCTGTCATGGTTTGGGCTGGAATAACTCATTCCGGCAAAACCCCTATGATCTTCATCAACAAGGGGGTGAAAGTAAATCAAGCGGTATGTCAGAAGCCACTTACTGACACAGTAGCTTCTTGGGCATCGCAGCATTTCGGCAAAAATGAATGGATTTTTCAACAAAACTGGGCGCCGGCTCAGGAAGCAAAAAAGACTATTAGTCTTTGCGAACGCATTTTCCCAAGCTTTTTGACGAAAGACGAATGGCCTTCTCACCGAATTTGAATCCGATGGACTATTCGGTATGGTCCATCTTGGAGTCAAGAGCATGCAGTACACCACTTAAATCACTAGAACATCTAAAATCGTCTCTTTTAAAGGTTTGGGAACAACTATCTGTCGAAAAACTCGCGGCCATCGTGGATAACTTCTCAAAACGTTTGAAGGCGTACATTTGAGCACGAGGTGGCCATTTTGAAATGAACAAATAATACTTGTAATTTACAAACATATTGCTATAACAAACAATACATATTGATTTTTTAATCCAACAATAAAAGATAGTTTTAACACCATTTTGTTGTATGGATAATATTCGGACATCCTGTAGAACCTTTTAGATCATCATTAACAAAGCAAAAGGAAAAAAACTAAAATTTAAGAAATTTTTTTAAAATTTAAGGATAAGTAGAACTTTGTGAGTCCATTCCAATTATTGAAAATATGTCCAAGCTCATTTAGATCTACATCTAATTTGTTACCGTTTACAATTTTCTATTTTTCTCCTCGGGAAATATTGAAACTGGCGCATCAACAAATTGAAAGTCAAATTCTCCAACTATTCGACTCAACATTTCCAAAGAAAATAAAAAGACGTCAAATGTCATTACATACCAGAACTTTGTGAGTCCATTCCAATTTTGTTTTTTTTTTTGTATCTGTATTATCAAGATTTTCAGCCTCGGGCTGGTTCATCTCCCGTCGTTGTTAATGAAACACCACTTTGGGTGTTTTTCATAACTTGTCCGGGGGTGAGATTTGGACTCGTGACTTTGGCGTGAGAGGTATGGATGTTAACCACTACGCCGGGGTCGCCCCCCATTCCAATTATTGTAAATGTGTGCAAGCTCATTTCGATCGTAATCTTCTTTCTTTTCGCTTATAATTTTAAATTGTTTCTCCTCTGGATATATTGGAACTGACAGTTCAAAATCCACAAGTATTCAGCTCAAGATATCCAAGAAAAGAGTAAAGAAGTTGAATTTCATAGATCGGAAAAACTGTGTGAGTCCATTTCAACTATCGAAACATGTTCAAGATTATTTTGATCCACATCAACTTTGTTTTAATTTACAATTTTATTTTCTATACTTACATCTTTCTTAGCACGTTGCTTCCAAAGCACTTTGCCAATAAGTGCGTGACCTTCCTTTTGTTCTTTCTATTAGCTTCCTCTTCTTGGGAGCTGTTTCTGTTTCGACTAATCACAATTCATTTTAAAATATAGACTGTTCCAGAAATTATAAGCACACCTTATGTTAACGGTCATTTTGGATTAAAAACAAAATTCAAATTATTTTGGCTGCGTTCATTTCTGTACGTTATAGGATAAAAAAAAACTTAGTTTCTGGTTGACTTTCAAAATACGTGGACTCCGGAGCAGAGAAAAAGTATCTTGCACAAATGGTACACTGTGATTGGAATCTCTTTAAGAAAATTGGCCAAGGAAGAGGGAGTACGAACTCCAGGTTAACAGTATGGAAAACAATGTACTTTTTAAGATGCACCGTGGAGTGGTCGGAAATCCATTCATGTGCGTCCTGCTATTGACAAAAAGATCAGGGATGCCTATAAGCAGAAACCATCGGCTTCCGTTCGTGGCGAAAAAGGTAAGGACTTCGACGTCTAACGTGATGCGTGCAAAAGAGCGACTTGGACTCAAGACATACCGGAAGCAGAAGAAACCCAAAAGGTACTCAAATGAGGCCACGTCTGTGAAAACGAGAGCTCGGAAACTATATGATACAATTTTGTGTAAAAATTCTGGGCATATAATCATGGACGATGAAACGTATGTGAAATTGGATTATAAAACTTTTCACGAACCACAATACTTCATAGGACAGGGATATCCCCGAAACGAAGAAGGCCATTTCCACCGAAAAATTAGGTAAGAAGGTGATGGTGTGACAGGCAATATGCGAATGTGGCAAAATATCTTGCCCGTACGTAACACCGGAGACAATGAACACCCCGAAGTACATCAAGGAATGCCTCCAGAAGCGTTTATTGCCGATGATCAAGCAGCATGAAGGTCCAGTCATATTTTTTTTGAAATCATTACGCCAAGGACACACTAGGGTGGTACAAAAGCCAAAATGTCTGTTTCGTGCCGAAAGACACGAATCCGCCAAATTGCCCAGAGGCACGGCCAATCGAAATTTTCTTCGTAAAACCAGCGGATGACATCGACAAATTTTAAAACGATTGGACATAAGTGGTGAAAAGGGTGAGAAGTGCAACTGTGCAGAAGCTTATGGGTCAAGTTCTAGGAAAAGTTATATGTCTCGGTTATAATTAGAGATTTTCATTGAAAAAGAGTAAGATGATATGGGGCTTTCATAAACCACGTAGACTTTTCTGGGGGGAGGGGGTACCAAAGTCTACGCTCCATACAAAATTTCAAAAAAATGTATGAAGAAAAGTCTTCGAGGGGGGGGGGGGGTCTAAGATTTTCAAAAATGAGACTATGTGGTTTATGAACAGGCCCTATGTAAAACACCAGTGCTGATATAATTCGCCAAAAAAAAAAAATGAAATCTTAAAAAACACATTTTTAAAATTTTGAAAGTGTGCTCATAATTTCTGAAACAGTCTATTGTTCCTACATACTTCCACGAGAAATATGTTTTGCTTTTCGAAAAACAACAATTGCTGACTCTCTCTAGCTCTCCTGGGAATTGTCTTCAAAACTCTTCAATACTTTCTGTAGATTTTTCTGTGGGTTTTTAACAACTTTCATGTTTTCAGTTCTCTTCTTTAGGGACTACTTTTGGAATTGTTGGAGATCTTCCTGTGAAAATCCTTCAGATCTTATTTCTAATTCACCTACAATTTCTTACACATTACCTGTTTTAACCTGGTTAAAATTTGACCTTTAGTTAATTTTCGATTACTTTTTGGAAAAGGTTTAATAAATTTCAAGAAAAACCCCATGGCTAGTTTTTGTGTTGTTGGGTCGGCTCTATAATAAAGCTTTGAAGACGCTGGTTTGTCATCGCTGATTCACGTCGCTTATTTTTGCAGCATTAAAAAGCAATGGATAATATTGAGCTACTTTCTCTGAAGAATTATTGCATGAGAGAACTAAAGATCCAGCTGGTAGTGATGGTATCACATCTGTTGTACCTTTTTCTAACAGCCATGTCCTAGTACATTTATGTGAAGGCATTGACGTTAGGTGTGATACTGGCCGGTTTTGCCGCAAATCATTCTTACGAATATGGAAATTATGCTTTGAAAAATAGTTTGAACATTAAAAATGTTACAATTTTCCTATCATTCCCCCTTTGCTTATGTGGCAAGCATTCATTGTTGTTGCTTCTAAAATATTATTCTAGAAATAACCGGAAGTACCATTTTGGTTGTATGTGCTACTGTAATTGTTTTTGCCTGTTTCATTCACATCCTGTGGTTGACATTTTGACTATAGCTGGGGGTTCCAAACGCGTCGTGCTTTTATTATGATGTATTCTAGTTGTGTGACATAGTGGGAACATGGTAGCATAGTTGAAATATTAACATACACAATATAAAATTCAGATCAACTCAGGTGTCAGTTAGGGCAAACGATCGAGGTTTATGGGAGAATTTTCTTAAAATTTTTGAATAGGACGCGGATGGCCCGCTTTTCTTTCGGATTTTTTTTTTTGCTCTGGCTTACACATTCCAATTTATATGGATCTATTGTTTAGATCGGACCTCTTCGGGAACATATATTTCCCTATTTGCAGAGTTGTTGCAACTGAGCTTAAGTAACTTCAATGTGACTCGGTTAAGTCACAAACAAGTTGCTGCACCAAATTATGGCGGTTTTGTGTTGTTTGGGTGTGTTCTGTTGATACACAACAATATATACAACACAGTGTTCAACCTGCTGACATATGCTAGTCCGTCTGTAGTATTGTTGAAAAAAAAAAAAAAAATTCATTTGGGTGGGCTTGATAACCAAGCCTTTTTATTTCAGTATTTAGCTTAATTTAACCCTCTGGGTTAGGCTTAATTTAACTAACTGAAGGTACTTGAAGTCATTATGTTTTGATCAGCCAATCGGTGATCGATGCAGAAGACGGGAGAGAGCTACAGATTGAGAGAGATACCACATAGTCAGCGCTAACGCGCTGCATGTAGCTTGGAAACAGAATGGCCTAGGAACAGCCACAAAACAATGACTCTGTAAAATGAAACTTTCATTGGAAAATCCAACATGACCAACATCAAGATGACGTTTGGTCTGATTTCTACGGATTTATGTTAACTGTAAGAATGCTGTTTGAGTGCTCACAAAGTGTGATGGTGGTTTACTTCATTCGAAAAAAAAAACAGATCAATTTGTCAATCCGTGGGCTCCGTGGTCGTGTTATTAGTGGCGTCCACCGTCGTTCAGGAGAGTTTTGAGCGCCACAAAGTGAGAGTTTGATTCCCGCGAAGCGAGTGTTTGATTCGACGATGGAATTTTACGCAAACTGAAAATCTCTGGTTGTTATGCGTTGTCCGTTGCCTCTTATGTGGCGTTTTCAGTATATACAACATCTGATTGAAGACGATGTCGATTGTCTTTTTTTATAAAAATGAGCTCGTGTTTTTTGTTTTTCATTGGCAAAAATAAGAATGAAAATTCAATTGGAAAACTAGGATAATTTTAATTGACACTTCACTTGATTACTTTAAAAAAAATAAAAAGTTAAAAACTCAAACACTTTTTCTAACTATCGCTATTTTTTAAATTCCACTAGAAAAAGCTTATCCTTTGACTGATAGGCCTACTTCGTCTTCGACTTACAGACTTCTTCAGTGTCGAGTGCTCAAAAAAATTCAATGTTTGAGAGTCAATAAACACCGGTTTCAAACAACAGTAAGGATGCTGTTGGTTCCACTGAGTTGGTGGATTTTTCATTTGGTAGAAAAGACGATGAAATAATACTGTTTGAGGGTTCATCTGAACCGATTGATAAATGGTTATAAACAATTTGCTACGCCACAGTATTTTTCACCTTTTCAGCAAACCCAAACTAATGGTGGTCTTTTATATCTCTTTTTAGGTACGTATTCAAAGCTTGACATGGTCCGACTGAATCATCCCATACAACGGCTTTCAGAATCGCAAGTATTTTCCTCAGAATTTTTGTTTTACTATATGAGCATCATTGAAGGTCGTAAAATCTACGGTACAATTTGCTCGATTGAACAGATCTTATCAAATTTGGGGCTATCTGAGCTCAGTCGGTAAGAGCACGGTTAACCAAGCCAGAAGCGGCGGGTTCGAGTCCGGTCGAGGAAATCTTTCGAGTTGGAAATTTTCTCTCGATTTTCCCGGGTATAGAGTATCATTTTGCTTGCCACTCAATATACAAACTCGTGCATAGAAAGCTCTCAATTAATAACTGGGGCTTCTAGAATACGAAAGCTTGTTGAAAAGAGCTTTAAAGTCATTAAACAACTTCCATTTCAAAGGAGTGAGGAGTTTTTAGAGTATGCAAAAGCGGTCACCATTAGGTCACCGAGACCCGTGACACACAACTGTTGACCCTGAAGAACTTGAGGTGAAGGTTGCTAGAATCTAGCAATGGTCGTCATCGTGGCCAATTAGCATCGCCAATTTGGTGTAGTGATAAGTCTCACGCCAGTCGGTCTGGTATCAATTCCAGTCAACGCCGTTTGGATTTTCAGAGACGAAAGTTCTATGATCACGCCTTCCTTCAGAATGGATGTTAAGCCGTTGGTCCCAGCCCATGTGTTGATGGGTTCGATACGTATACTTCAACAATAGTCCCTCGACGAAAAAACACTTTAAGCGCATGTTCAAAAGCTCTGACCCGTTAAATGCTTTAGAGGAGCTTCGGGTTGATTTCCGACATTTCTGAACCAATTCAGTACATTAATCTTGCATCATTGTGGCAACTGGTGAGTCTGTTCCAATTATAATGTTAATGAGTTTGTTCTCATTGATTTTAAGTGACATTTGTTTCTCGGTGGAACAGCCTCGATTGTGGGTTGTTTGGCATTAACATATGGAGTGATTTTTGACCATAGATTTTTTGAGATCATTTCGTGCATTGCATTGTTTGAATGTTTTGATTCTCCTCTGATGCAAATCACGTACTTCCGGAGTCCAACAGCAGCGTTACCGTTCGTTTAAATCTGTTTTCATTGATTATAAGATTGCACTCCACTGAAATCAGGCATAATATGGGAACCAAATAGATTTCTTCGTGTTGGTGGAAGTCATGACATTAAATTTTTTTTCGGTGTATGAACAGAATTTTGTTTAAATTTTGTTGGAAGTCATACTGAATTTTTGGTGCTAATCTTCTTGACCTTTGAGAGATTCTTGCATGAAATCGCAGTTGAACAAGATTTCTTAGTAGAACTGTAAGCACATTGTGCATCGGATTAGTCATAAAATCTCATAAAATCATTTGAAACATTTGAAACATCCTCGGGATACACTAATTTATCGTATGTTTGATTTCAGATCTCATATTTTTGCGATTAGAGCGTTATACGGATAAAAACGAATGCAAAGATTTCTACCCAAAAATTGTGATTTTTGACATATTTTGTCCAATTTTAGTAATTCAAAAATCGATCTTCTGAGAACTCCTCGTTTTGCGATTGGAGTGTTAATTACGGAGATAAATGGATATAATGATTTAAAATGAAACGCAGTGATTTTTGACAAATTTTGGTCATCAAAAAATCGATCTTCTAAATGAAATGGAGGGACCGTCAGGGCACCCAAGTGAAACGATTTGAATAGGGAGCATGGAACTGCCTCCTCCCTATTGTTAACATTCCGCAGAACGAGGGTGGGCTCTTCGAACCCATCTATTGGGTTTATTCTGTCAATCGAGGGCTCAATTCTAGTGCTGTGAGTGTGAACCTGCTTTTGGCAGGAGATTCTTTACCCCACATTCGCGGGTTTCGTGTAATGTCTCTGCTTACAGGCCCTGCCCAAACGTTTTTGTCCATTCAATCCGGGAGCTTGATGATCACGAACAACAATAGAATTCTGATCAAATCGTTTTTCAGATTATTCCACTATTTGATGATAATACTACCATCTATTGTAGCAAGGTAACTGAAAGTGGCCTCGCTACAATAGACCGTACTATTATCATCATCTCATCATCATCATCATCATCATCATCATCATCATCATCATCATCATCATTATCCAAAAATCGAGCTTCTGAAAACCCCTGTTTTCTGCGAGTAGAGACAGAGATTTTCTCTATCGCTAAGTGTTTCTTGCTGTGAAACATGAGAAACAAAAAAAAAAATGAAAATAAGCTTGATCTTGTTTCAATAATTTAATAATCAATAATTGGAATGGTCTCACCAAGCTATGCGTTGAGGTTAAGCCTCTTTTTTATGTAAAATACATGAGCTGATCGTTAAAGGATTTAAAATTAAATTGTCAAGCTATGAATATGGCTACTAAATTCTGACCAAAAGCGATCAAGTCAGTAAAATGCCTAGTTTGCTGATCGACTTCAAAGTCCCGAAATAATACACAAATCGCGTTATCAGCAAATATTCGTCAACAACGCTCACCAAAAGGCATGTTTCAACAAGTGGTCTATATCATCCTAGTACTAATTTGCATCAAACTGAATGGGTCGCCAGGAACAGGAAGAGGACAGGAACAATTTTGTTGATGACCTACCCCCCCCCCCCCCCCCCCCCCGCATTCAATTTGAATTCAAAAGCCGCTTAGATCAACGTTAACGAACGACGTTTGTTCAAGCAATCAACGTTCTGCACCCCAACAAAAAAAATGCAACAACCAATCGTGACCACCCCTTCCGAGTCCAAATCCCATCCCAAGATCGCCGCCCAACAGACAGCGTTCCGATCGTCTTGCCCCTTTTTGATTCGCCCCTGCAGCACTATTAGCATCAACTCAATTATCCCAAAAATGGCTACCCCATTTGATTGGTGGTGGTCACACAGTCGCTGTGTCTGCGACGAAACTCGAAAACCGACTCGCGCGCTCGCGTCCGTCGTTGCACGCCTTAAGTTGAAGGCTAGCCGACCAGTTCCGAGTAACACTTGGTTCTAAAACTAAACAAATCAAACGGTACAATTCGTGGTGAATGAGTTCGATGGGTGACACACATTGGCTATAGCCAATCGGAGGTTTTGACGCATCGCCGGCGGCGGGTGACACGCTTTTCCGAATTTGTTGAGAAATTTAAATTAGTGTCGCTCGCATTGCTCTATCGAAAGTGAATGTGGATTGAATGTCTTCGCGGTTGATCGGCATGTTTCAATTTGATGACCATTATCAAACGCGCACCCCACATCGCATCGGATCAGTGTCACCGCGTTGGCCACCGCACCGTTGTCGTTGATAATGATAGCCTTACTCCCGCTCGACCTAGTAATTAAGCTAATTTCTCCTCTCTATGGCAACCTCATTTGCGTTTCATGTGTCTCATCCGGGACTGTCTGTGTTCGCTGAAACATGTTTCCCAGATTTTCGATTATGAAGGGGGGAGTGGGATGGGCGCTCTTCTTCGCCGTTGATGAAGATGATGACGGTGGTCAGACCAAACCTGGTTCGCCGGAGTCGACGCATAGCAATCAAAGCCACTACGGCAAACGCACCATTAGGATGGACGGACTTATGGACATCGGTAGTCACTTTAGCGGCAACAACAGCTGCAGCAGTGCGTATAATTATTCCTTGTATGGTTCGGGTAACGCATAAACACACGATGCATTTAGAGGCGTACATCAAGGCGAAGGTAGGGTCTGTTATTTGCGCGATGCAACGCGAATAGAGCACATAAGTGCGCTACTTGCTGATGATGATGGCCGAGGATTCCGGGCAGCTTGGACTCGATCGGACTATTTTTGCGTGAGGAAAATATTCTGTAGAACTAACCTGAAACATTTATTAAACGTGATGAATTATGGGAAATGGCCTGTCTCGGACAACGGGTTGTTCGGTTGGTTTGTTATAGGACATTGTTTTTGCAACTTGTATTATGGCATTGATCGTCATTTTTCAGAAGTTTTCAGGCATTCGAACAAGGGATGGTCCTAAGTGAACCGGTCAAAATCATTCAATAGCGAAGTTGGTTGATGAAGTTGGTAATTTCCCCGAAAATTTCAAACAGAGTACAGAAACATTCACTTTACATTGGAAACAAGTGAAAGATATTAAACTATATCTGATCTTTAACAATGGTAGATTAGTGGATTTAGAAATTTAACTTATTTTAATTTTAATTTTACCGAAAACAAAACACGTTTCCAATGACAAGCAAGTCTGAAACCTAACACATAGAATGACAGTTTGAAAATTTCAAAAAGCAAGTCATTAACCTACTCTGATATTATTTCATTTGACATAGCACCGCCTGTAAGGCTGAGCTGGTTGCTTAGCTGTTTAAGATTAAAAAAACATACAATTCCAAGTCGATAAAAAGCAGCTTAGAATTCAATTCGGCTTTGTTGTTGGCTTTGACAGTCAAATAGCATTCTAAGCAGTTCTCAAGTTCATCACCTGTCACGGTGTTTTCTTATGTCTGTATTAAATCTTTGCTATATCGATAGAATGTTCAAGACTTAACGAAAACTTATTATTATAGGTTGTAGGACAAAAGGTCTAATGACAAAAGGTCTAAAAGACAAAAGTTCGAGAGGATAAAATTCGAAAGGACAAAAGATCGAAAGGTCAAAGGTACAAAAGGTAGAATGGACAAAAGGTCGAAGGAATACGGGTAGGATCTGGTCAAAAGGACGAATAAAAAAATGGTCAAAAGTTCGAATAATTAGGAAAATTAAGAAAAAGAGGGACACAAGTTCGAATGGACAAAATGTCGAAAGGACGAATGAAAAAATGCTCAAAATTTTGAATAATTAGGAAAATTCGAATATAATTCTCTAGCACGGACATCAGAATATAGTTACCAAATAGCAAGGAAATTCTATAATTTAAAATCAGATTTAAAATTGACAAGCTATGAAAATGACAAACAAAATCTTTCCAAGAACGATCAGGCCAATGAAATGTGAAGTTTGCAGTTCGACTTGAAAGCCTCAAAACAACGCTGAAACCTTCCCGACCAGAAGGGTATAACATAAAAATAACTAAATAATATCAAAGCTTGTTACGACAAACTGATTTTGATATAAATTTGTTAAGGACGTTTTCATCTGGATAATTGTTTAACATACTTATAACAAACTAAGATATAATGCCCTGGGAGGCACACTCTGCGTAAAAAAATAGATTAATTCTAACAATAGCTGATATGATCTTGCTTCATCGTAACCAAACTGTTAAAAAAGTTTGATTTGTGTATGTTATTTCTGTATCATAGTTTGCTTCAATTTCGTTACCTCTTGAGGACTTTTTGTTACAATTTCTGATATTTTAACAACATGAATAACAAAACTTGAAATAATTTGGTTGTTTCCTTCTGGTCGGGATTGTCATCAATAAACACTACAATGATCACCAAAAGCAGATGGTTTGGTCATGTAACATTACCCCTGAAAGTATGTTCATACGAATTTCTAGCTTTATTCGATCGAAATTATAAAAAGTTTCGCACAAAATGCAAATGAAAAATCGACAAGGCATTGTGAAAAAAAAACTTGTTTGAACTAAAATGCTGTGGAACATTTCCCTGAAATTTGTATCAAATCCCATATCGAATGACGAACATGGCACTCCAATAATCTTACTAATATTGCCATACAACATTTAGCTAGTGAGCTCATATTTCACTGTATGCTAAACAGAATGCGACCTTAATTATGAGCTTGGCATATTTACCATAATAGACCTTCTCGTTCGAACAATATTCTTTGGTAATCTCGAGAAAAATGTCTGAACTTGAAATCCCTGAGAGATTCGTTAATATCCCAAAGGGAATTTCCACAATTTGCGCCGAAATTCCTGCCTAAAATTAACCTTTGATTGATTTACACGATCAATACACCAGGTAAGATTTATTCGAAAGCCTGAGATGAATTTGTTGTTGGGTTCTGAGGGAAATGCATATCGATTCTTGGTTGAGATTCGTTGAAAATACTTAAAAAAGATTTGTTTTTTGAAACGATCAACCTGATTCCATCACAACTTGAGGAGGTTTCGCTAACAATTCTGATCAGGCTAACCCTAATAGTGGACCTGGATGGATTATTCTTTCATCATAGAAAGAAGATTTAAGGAGAAGAAACTCGAGTATCATCTCAGAGCCATAACAATGATATTTTTGTGATTCATGCAGAATGAGTAGAGTTTATTCATTATTCTCGTGACTTCAAAAAAATGACTGTGCATTGCTGTTTTGCTCATCCGTTCCGTTCCGCATAACTCATTTCGACACAACTCCGGTACTAATCGCAGTATTAAAAAAAAAAAAGGTTTGGTTTGCGACTCTTCGTCCACTTCGCTTAAATTGGGTGCCCTGTTGGTCCCTTCCATAACCTGATTATATATAAATTCACAGTATGCTAAAGCTGGGCATGTTTAGCGAAATGCACTCTCTCGTTCGAGCAAGTTTCCTTGGTAATCCCGAGCAAAATTCGATAAATGTATGAACTTGAAATCCCTGAGAGATTCATTAATACCCCAAAGAAAATTTCCAAAATTTGGGCCGAAATTCCTCCCTAAAATTACCACCTCAGCTTGATTTACACGTTCAACACATCAAGTAAGATCTACTCGGAAAGCTGAGATGAATTTGTTGTTGAGTTCTGAGTCTAATCAATATTGATTTTCCGCTGAGATTCGTTGAAAATACTTACAAAAGATTGGTTTTTTGAAATGATAAACCGGATTCCCTCACAACTTGATGTGGGTTTGCTAACAATTCTGAATAGGCTAACCAAAATAGTGGACCGTGATAGACTATTCTTTCGTCATACAAAGAAGATGCAAGGAGAAGAAACTCGAGTATGATCATCTCAGAGATAACAAAGATAATTTTGCAATTCATTCAGAATGAGTAAAGCTTATTCATTACGCTCGTGACTTCGAAAAGCGACTGTGCACTGCTGTTTTTTTTTCATCCGCACCGTTCCGAATAACTTATTTTCACACAACTCCGGTATAAATCGCAGAGGTAAGCAAAGTGTTTTGCTGTGTTTTCACTCTGTTTGTTTCGGGCTCTCCTCTCTGTTTGACTTAGTCAAGCTTCGATTACTACTGATTGCCCTCATCATGTAATTTTATGAAGCGCCAAAAATCAGTTGCTTGGATCGATAGGCAACAGCAGCTGTACGTATCCTGAGGATTATAAAGAATCTTCTTTCAACAACAAAACTGAATAATTGGTCAATATTGCGAGGTGTCTGACAAGGAGAAAACCCCAATGAGTGGCGAGAAGGGCTAAACCTTTATCCATAAACTGTGAGCAATGGCGGGTTGGCATTTCCACTCTATCCGTCCAATTCGCTTAAATCGGGTGCCCTGGTGGTCCCTCCCATCTCCCGATTGTATGAATTTTTATGTAATGTATATGTAACAAAAATATACTGCTAGTAAACGCATGCTAGACTTCTTTAGAAATAGTAGTCCTTTAGAAAATAGTAGTTGAACCCCAAAGGTGCAATTTTAAGGTACATTTTTTGCTAAAAAGCAGAAAAATTAAGCCATCAATCCTTGTCTTGTTGCTCTATGCTCTTAAAATAAATGGAATACGAAGATTATCCTAAATCGTGCTGAAATTAATAATCAAATGAGAATGGCAGACATGCAATGTGATGTCAGGAAACAACATCTTCAGTCGCACCCTCTCACTTCGCCCTTGTCATTTTGACAACATTGCCCAAATATGGTGATTCACCTACTTTCTAGTAGGAGGTACTAGTGTACTTCCGTTGATTAGCAACCATTTGTTTAACTTTGATTCATTATCTTATCCTTACCTTCTGCTTAAGCGACGAAGATTATCTGATTGTTTCCAAAAAGTTGCAGCCGATTACCGGCATACCGGGTATCGGAGTAAGGGTAGATTGAAGAGCAAAAGAAAAGTTACCTGCTCTATATTTAAACAAGAAATCGAATAATAAATAATCAGTCTTGATCGGTCTTGGCTCAGGAAAGCCTCAGTTCAAATCACATCCATCCCATATTCACGATGTAGTATAACTGGCTCTATCTTCGGGAACCAGTCTTTAAGTCGTTACACAGGCTACACCTACCAGCGCTACAGGTTTCAGCTGGCAGCCTTTTATTTTCACAAAAACGTCTTCGTTTTCAGGCTACGTTGAAAATCTGTTCAGGATTTTCCAACGTTTGTCGATATTGATATGCTTGCCAAAATGCTCTTTGTTCTATTCAAGAATACAAAAAAGTATATATGATATTTCACAAAAATAAAAATGTGAAAAACTTCTCCAATGTTTGTCATAACACCTACAAAACTTCTCAAGATTTTCAAGTCTTAATTGCCAGATTCATATCGGGATTTGCCAGTTTTCTTTAAAAATTCAACGAAATCTTCAAAAACTCAACCAGCATCGTGAGAGAGCTGTACATGTGCCATGTACAGAGTTTTTCGGAATGCTTTTACGAGTTTTCTGAAACTCTATCCGCGATCTCAGGAATTTCAGCATTTTCCAAGATCCATTTCTCTTCTGTCAAGCACTCCTCCAGAATTCGCCCCTTCTCTCTACTTAGTAATAATCACCCGAATCTATACCTAGATTTGCCGTTACTGTCTCAGGAATTCGCCGTAATCCTTTTCTAAATTTCCCAGAATGCTCTTGATTAGCCAGAAGACCATTTGGAATCTGTTGCGAAGTTTGTCAGAAAACACTTCCACAGTAATTTTCAATGCCGGTACCATTTTTGGATTAGTCTTATTTTTAGGCAAGAACAACCACCATCACACTTTGTGAGTGACCCCAACAGCATCTTTACTGTTGGTTTAAATCATTTCACATGGACTCTCAAGTAAAGTGTAGTTTAATTTTTTGTCTAATGATTTAAACCACTATCATACTTTGTGAGTGGTCCGCAACAGCATCCTTACTGTTGGTTTGAATTGGTTCAAAGCGGCCAATAAGTAGAATTAAAAAGAAGCATGTTTGTTACCCCAATTTAGTAAACCACCATCATACTTCTTCTTCTTTCTGTCTTTAGGTGCCTTTTAGTCTTCAGCTAGTTCATCACCAATAAATCATACTTTGTGAGTGCTCCCTACAGCATCTGGTTAAAATCGATTCAAAGTGACCAATAAGCAGAGTTTTAAAAACATGCATGTTTTCCCAAAGTAGTCAACCACCATCACGTTTTGTGAGTGGCCCAAACAGCATCCTTACTATTGGCTTAAATCGAATTAAATCTACTCTCCAGTGTAGCTTGAAAAGTTGTTTGTTTTCTCAATGATATAAACCACTATCAAGCTTTGTGAGTGGCCCTAAAGATTGGACTCGGAAAAAATGCGACACTTTGTTTGGGTGTAACTTTTTATCGCGTGGCCCTAATAGCATCCTTATTGTCAATTTAAATCAGTTCGAATCGGCTCTCAAGTGAAGTTTTTTCACCCCAATGAATTGGATTACTATCACACTTTGTGAGTGGCCCCAATCCTTGCTGTTGGCCTAAATCGGTATTAATTCTTAAAATTTTTTGAGCATCTCGTTAATACAAACTTAATGGGGAATAATCTGAAAACAAAAATAAACAAGAATTCAGCATATCGTTTGCCAAAACTAACCCGGCTACCAACGCAATCATTTTATCCAATTTTCTGATGGCATGATTTGTCATGGAAGTGCAGAGGATTCCTCGGTTTCCAATGAAGTGAGTATCATGTCAACACATTCCTACCCTCTCCTTATTTGACCTGCTATCAGGCGAAGCGTGTGCCGGTATTTGAGATCATCTGTTTTTACATACTGAAGATGTATGTTAGTCTTGTGCATCGTCTGTTGGTGTTATTACAGCTGATCTAGCTATAACGGAGAAGCAATCTTGGGTGGTCGATCATATTCATGGTTTGGCAAGTATAGTCATATCCTATGCCCAGGGAGTCGAGAAATTTTCCTTGCTGATCCTTTATAATGGATAGCCAGGATGAATTGACGATTGATCATTGTTCTAATAATGACTTTGAACAACATCCTCAAGCACAAAGATTATAACTTAACGTGTTAAAGCATCAATTTAACTATCAAATCAATCAATTTACTGATTTCGGTGATCGTACTCGAGCCTTTATACCTTCCATCAGGTTCTAAATAGTGGTTTTTGTGCACTTCCTGGACTCTGCTGACCAGTTTTTCTTGAAGACTTACATGTTGTGGGCCACCTGTTTTTTCAGGTTCCGCTTGACGATTGCCCAGTAGCGTTCGATCGATCGTTTTTTGGGACAGTTTGGTGGGTTGATATCTTTCGCAACGAAATCAACGTTGTTATCAGAAAAACCATGTAGAGTCAATCTGGCATAACGGGCAGAGGTCAGATCCGGCCAGAAGAGAGTGCCACTGCCGGTGGAAGCAATCTCTTTTGCAAGCACTCGTTTCGGTAAATTTAAGCATTTATTGATCCTTTCGTTTAGAATACGGAAGATCACAAGCCAGACGTGCAAAATGGTTGCCAATCGAGTACCTTCTCACTGAATTTTTGCGTCGCAATAGTCGTATCTGCAATTGGGACACTCTCCCCAACCGATATGCTGTAGAATTGAGGACCCGGCAGTGTTCTGGAATCCTCTTTCACGTACGCTTCGTCGTCCATAAGTACACACTGGGAGAGTTGTCCAAAAAAAAAAACGGTTCTACAGCTTACGGCGTATCATTTTGGACGACACTTATACTCCGGAGATTGCTTCGGTACTTTCTGCTTTCTGTAGGTCTTCTAAACATTTCTTTTCTTAATCCGCTGGATCATCCCGAAGCTGGTCCTGTATTTTATTTCTTGGCCAAATCACGAATAGAGACTGATTTGTTCTCCTGAATATAATCGACAACTTCTTCAGTTCTCGACAGATCATGCATTATGCACTGCTTATCATACTTTTCAATCACTCGTTTTACACTTGTTGGATCCGTTTTGACCTTTTTATCAAACTGATTGTACATTACATTCCAGTACAACAAGTGTGCAGAACTCTTATTCGTACTTCAAGTTCAATCCGCGAAAATTTTGCCAAAAACTGTGATAATGAAAAGAAACGAACCGAAATTGGCTTTTTGACATATAAACAAAAAGGTAATACGAATACACGCTAAAAAAATATGCACTAGTTCAAATTCAACAACGTATCAATATCTTTATAACTACTTTTCGATACACTCCTTAGTGCACTGCAAAGCGTACTCTCCGGGTCTTACTCTCGATAACATTGTTGCAGATGGAGAATAAGACCAGCTTATAAAAAAGACGTATTCTCAAAAAATAATAACTTCGAACGGAATTCGTTTTCAAAATATCTCGAAATTGGCTGCAATTAGGAAATCGCCGTCTACGAGCATCTTGATTGAAGTTTACTTGAAAAATCACATTCTTTTACCTAAATGTGCCTATTGATAAGAACACACTAAGTTTTAGGAATCATCAAAAGTTTCTTTTCCATTGATTACATAACATATAACAGGGAAAGGGAGGGACCATCAGGGCACCCAAGTGAAACGATTTGCATATGGAACATAGGACTGCCTCCTCCCTGTTGCAACATTTCTTGAAACGAGAGCGGGCTCTTCGACCCCATCTATTGGGTTTATCCTGTCATTCGAGGGCTCGATTCTAGCGCTGTGAGCGTGAACTTGCTTTTGGAAGGAGATTCTCTTCCTTATATTTGCGGGTTTCGGGTAAGTGTCTCTGCTTACGCGCCCGCCCAAAAGTTTCTGGCCCTTCATACAGGTGCGTGATGATCACAGACAACAGTAGAATCCTGATCATATCGTTTTTCAGATTATTTCACTGCTATAGAAAGTTACATTGCTGCAATGGTAGTATCAGACCATTATCATCATGAAAACATATTTTTTCCATTTCTTTATGGTTTTTTATCTTTGACAAACTTTAATTTGCTATTATTTACTTCAAGATTTTCCTAACAGAAATAACTGCGCTTTGGTCAGTGATCATAACGGCGCTGTTATGCCAAGTTGATTGTGGAACATTGTGAAGTTCTCGCCATTCGCTGCCTGAGTGTGCCTGAGTCGATTGCAAGTACTTTCAATAATTCCTCGTTGTTGTAACAGTGAATTAGATTACTGTCCATTAGGGCTTGTTCGTAACCAAATCTGGACAGATTAAATTTGGAATAAATCAAATTTGCTGTTAGTTCAATCCAAGATTCATTTTTTATTTATTTAATTGTGCATTATTAGTCGTCTTAAAACTAATTACAGTTACTGAATTAGGCTGCATGAAGAAACTACGAACTTATGAGTTTACTCCAGTCATTAGGATCTGTGCAGACTTCTCTGCCACCGATTTAGCTGCTTTTGTCCAAGATTTTCGAAATTTTTCGATAGTTGTAGCTTGTTGTTTATATTGAGAGAGTTCTCTCTTCACGAGAGCCCAGTACCGCTCGATAGGTCGCAACTCCGGGCAGTTAGGTGGATTCGCCTCTATCGGTACAACATGGACTCCATTCGCTTTATACCATTCCAAAACATCTCTGCGTAGTGACAAGAGGCCAAATCAGGCCAGAATAGCGAGGGAGATTCCTGAGATCCGTTTTTTTTCCGCTTCCAGCCTTCCTTATGGACAGTGCTTTCAGGAAGTTTTCTCACTGACAGATCTGGATTTTCATTGCGACCGCACACAATTGCTATTCGCACTTGCTCTTCGCTCGACGCCATCTTCGATCTAAAAGCTTGTAGTATCACCAAAAATTGATTTTCTCAATGAACAGACATACGTTCATCAGTCTGCAAAATATTTCACGCGTTGATGAAGTTTTCCAGAGATATACGTATTTAGGGGTGTCCAGATTTTGTCGCGAACAAGCCTTAAGCTGATACAGTAGCAGGGTAGTTTTATTTTTCTGAATATAATTTAGCTGTGAATTATTATGAGGATGTAAATTTATGTATTGGAAATTAAGTTACCGGAAAATAGATTGATTCATTTTCTTGTTAAACTCTTCACTTAAGAATGGTCGACCATTTTAACGGCCCACGTGCGTTTAATGTATGTGTGACTCGCTGATAAATTCAAGTATAATACTTTCTTAGTTTTTATTATTCTTATTTTTCGTCTTCTTTACTTTTTATAACATCGAATCAATATCGCTCCGAGTGCCTATCGTCAGGAAAACTTTAGGAAAGGAAGGAGTAAGCCCCATGTATAAGTTCGCATATACAGGATTTGGTGAGACCATTCCCATTACAAATCTGTGACATACATATATAGGGAAACTGCCCCCATATTAATCTCATTGTTCCTATATTCATCCTACGATGAATCAAACAATTGGGCAGTTGAAGGATCGGTTTCGTTTTCTAATAATGTTTGCTTACGTTAAATAACTACAACAAACATTACTAACTAATTCTGTCATGTGTATATCGTTTTATTTCAAGTAGGATGAATTGCAAAGTGATGAGATTAATATAGGGCTTGCTTCATTTAGAATTGGAACAAACTTTTGCTCATATTGTGGCGCTCTTGGTGGACGGATTTGGAAGTTCTTGGCGCCCACGTGTCGGGAATTTTGTCAGCTTCACGTATGTATTTTTGACATTCCGCAAATCGACTGTACTTTGTAAACAATCAACATGGAAGCCGAAAGAAGGGAAAAAATTGTGCACAGTTATTTGGAAAATCCATTGTGGTCTGCATCTAGGCTAGCTAAACAGCTGAAATTGCCCAGAAATACCGTATGGCGCGTTATCAAACGGTATACGGAAACATTGACGACGATTCGGAAGCCTCAAGCCAATCGTCGGAGTGGAACTGTCGACCGGAAACTGCGTGGTAAGATTTTGAAGACGATTAAGAGGAATCCCAATCTGTCGGACCGTGATTTGGCCAGAAAATTCGGTGCTGCCCATAGTACCGTGAGGAGAACTCGACTCCGGGAAGGAATCAAGTCGTATCGAGGTAGCAAACTGCCAAATCGGACCATAAAACAGAATAGTGTGGCCAAAATCCGTGCTCGGAAGCTATACGACCAGGTGCTGACCAAGTTCGACGGGTGTCTTCTGATGGACGATGAAACCTATGTCAAGGCTGACTTCGGGCAAATCCCAGCTCAAAAATTTTACTTGGCAACGGCTCGGGGGGATGTTCCGGCCAAATTTAAATTTGTTTTTGCCGACAAATTTGCACGAAAATTCATGATTTGGCAGGGCATTTGCAGCTGTGGCAAAAAAACGAAAGTTTTCGTTACAAATAGGACAATGACGTCGGAACTATACCAAAAAGAGTGTCTCCAAACACGAATTTTGCCGTTCATTCGATCCCACGACCATCCCGTAATGTTTTGGCCAGATTTGGCAAGCTGTCATTACAGCAAAGTCGTTCAAGAATGGTATGCAGAGAAAGGGGTCCAGGTTGTTCCGAAAAACCTTAACCCACCCAACTGCCCCCAGTTCCGCCCTATTGAGAAATACTGGGCAATCAAGAAGAGGAGACTCAAGGCAAAGGGAAAGGTTGTCAAAGACATCAATCAGATGAAGACCTGGTGGAATAAGATAGCTAAAACGATGGACGAAGAAGGAGTGCGCCGCCTAATGAGCCGTGTTACAGGAAAAATTCTAGAATTCCTTCGAAACCGAGGCGAATAATTTTATCCGTATTTTTTCTTAAAAGTATGAAGAAAACGCTACATTTGTATTAAAAAAGATCTTGAATTCAATAATAAATAACTGAAATACAGGCAATTGTTTTTGTTCCAATTCTATCTGAAGCAAGCTTTAGGTACATCTTCCCTAGTCAAAACGAACAAAATACAACTTAACGAACCCAAGCAAGAACAAACGTTGTTTACATACAAAACCAATATAGAAAAATACAATAGTATGATACGAAAGGACAACAGATTGATGAAACATTCTACAAAACTGGAAGAACTTCACGACTCTGAAACAACCAAACAAAACCATACATATAAAAGAACTTTGAAATAGTGATGCAGCACAATATAAACAAAAATACATGACAAATCGAAACCTTTACACACCTTCTCACAAAACCTTTTGAATCAAATCACAGCAGTGTTTTTCTAGACACCATTGCATCTGAAAATCTGCTAAACTGTCTCTAAAGGATTATGAAATCTTTTCTATCCAAGGCCTAGCATAGAGGTTTTGATGCTATCTAGTGTGGAGTTAGTAACCAACAAAAAACAAGGGACTTTCCAAAAAAAATGAATAAATATTAATGGGTTCAAAAGATAGATTCTCACTTTTGTAAAAAAAATAACGTGTTATTTCTCAGTGTATATTTTTTTTGAAATTTTTATTGTCTTTTTCTTGTATGTAATTTCATTTCGTCCAGCGAAATTTGAGCAATAATCTTTTGAGAAAAGTATGTCTAAAAACACATGTTCCCTTTACAAAAGACTGCCTTGAGACGCATGAATCTCGAAAATTTGGTGAAAATTCATCTTTTCCTATACCGAAGAAATGTGAAAAGTTCCAAATTAAGCATGATCGTGCCTATTTTTGGCTATTGCCATTTGGCAAAAAAAAAATCGATGTCAATCGATCTTAGTTTTCTAATTTTATTTTTTGTCTTAACCCCTCAGCCTTCTTAAATCATAAATATCTAAGAATAGAAAACTCTGATTTCCTGGAATATGATGCCAATAATCATTTATACTTGGGATCGCTTCATAAACAAGGTCAAACAATTTGAATCGTTTCACCAGCTCCAACTCCCCCTTTCTTATCATCTTGCACCGCCAACCCGACGCATATGTGGGGCAGACACGTACGCCTTCATTTCCCCAGATCAGAGGGAAAGTATATTCAAATTGATCCCCCTCATCGTCTTCCTTCTTTAACCCCCCCCCCACCCCGCACGTTCTTATTGCATATTCATTCAGCGTGAGGCCGGTTTTCGGTCCCGTCTAGGTCGATCTTAAAAACCACTTTCCCACCGCACGCCGTCGACTGTGTGACGACGGCTAACTTGTCGTCGTTGATGACAGGGCCGCCCTCCGTCGTCGTCGGTTGCCTTGTTTCGAATTTCGCATCGCAGCATCAGCGCGCGAGTGCACTTTCTGCCTCTGGAAACTGTGTCAGTAAGTCACCTGCTGCAACGACGACGACGACGACGACGAAAAAGACTTGCATTTGTGCAGAGCAACTGCTTCATTATCAGTGCGAGTGGATCTCTCGTCGGGGGAGCGTGCCTTGTGGGAGGGGGAGATTATTTCAGGCGAGCTCACCGCTGACGGAAGTCCACTTTCCCGATGTGATATGGATGCGCTGATAAATATTTATCAGTTGCAGAAAGGTTCTGTTAGATGGATCCAATTACCCGTTCAAACCATTTGAAGATCTATCAGTGGTTCATGCAATGTGTGAAATATTTCAACTTTTCAGTGGAAACAACCTACAACGCCAAACGACATTTCCACTTTTGGTCACCCTATCCCATCACCGATACGATAGCAAACAGGTCGATTTCCGATTTAGGATCGACCCTCAACTTCTTCAGGAGAATCCAAGTCACCGAACAAACGACCACCTTCTGTGTTTTGCTCCCGTTTGCACGCGTGACTTGGTACAACGACGACAACGACGACGACGATCAAAGTCAGCAGCCAGCAGCCGGTTTCTGGTTGAATGCGACCGTCTGTCAGTCAGTCACTCCACCAAGGTCACCGTTGACCTTCGTGCGTCGGCAGCCGACGTGTACCTTTGCTTGTAGTATTTCACGCAGTACTGCACCCGGGCGAAGACTTTGGTGCCGGTCGACCGGTTGCTGAGCTCAGTCTCAGAGGCTAAATATTTATGATTTTTCGCTCCTTGAGTTATTCCTACAGGCCGGTATAGACACGGACAATGTGGAGGCGCACAATATAGTTGAGTAGGCTCTACCCGGCCTCCCTCTCTACAGTGACTAACTACCGAGCATTGTCAAGTGTCATGCGCTCCAAGTTTGTTTTCTTTTCGTTTTGAGATGATAGTCAATATGTATTGTGAAGGTAGCTATTTTGTGCGTGGCTGATTGGATGCAATGCAGCAAGCGCCGGTCGGTGGATTGAATGGTGGTGGGGGAGAATTCCCTCGCTCTTGTCAGGGTCATCGATTTTTTGCTTGCTGCCCACTCGGCTGAGTAAGACACGAGTAACAGTGGGACGGGGGGCAGAGTTTGTTCAATGTGAGAAGAGGTGCATTCTTGTTACTCTTGTTCTTGGGTACACTCCGTAATAGACCTTATGGATATTGTGTCGCTGCAATTCAATATGTTGCTTGGGAACGAAAGCACAACCGCGCCATAAGGACGAAAAATCAACTAGAGCGAATGGGTTGGATTTCTTCGGAGTTGTTGATGGTCAACATTGTTTAGATAGATAGATTGTAATGTAATATGTTTTCAAGGCCTGTCTTCAAAGACTTACTTTTAAAAAAATGCTCTTCTGGCTAAGCTATCCCTAAAGGCTTATTTGTTAACATTCCTCATGCATTAGCAAAAAGCTACACATAGTGGAAAAGCGTCAAAAATGACCAATGCCAATGGCGCTCTATCAAAATTCTAATAATGATCCGATTATTGATCTCTCACCATCATCTTAAAAGGAGACGGATAGGGGAAGTGCATGCAGAATAGCATCCTCACAAGATTATTTTTTGTGGCAATAAGGGTGGTTCAAAGTATCGGCTCAGCTCCACCCCACTCAATCGATTTTAAATCAGGTCGTGACTATTCTCCTGAAATTGGTTTCGAACTACATCTCCAAGACACTAATTAGACCGGTAGTCCTCTACGGCCACGAAACATGGACGTTGCTCGTGGTGGACCAGCCCTTGGTGTCTTTGAACCGAAGAGTTTTGTGTACGATCTCTACGTTAGAGTGCAAATGGAAGACGGAACGTGGAGGAATTAACCACGAATTGCATCAGTTGCCGAGAGAATCTCCCATCGTTCACACCGCTAAAATCGTTCGACTAGGGTGGGCTGGGCATACCGTTAGAATGTCAGACGACAGCCCAGTTGAAATGATTTTTGATAACGAACCGACGGGGCACAAGAATAAGAGGCGCGCAACGAGCAAAGTGGATCGATCAAAGAGAATGCGACCTGCGGACCTTTCGCAGACTGGCTGGTGAGGTGCTGCCATGAACCGAATAGAATGGAGACAACTTCTCCATCTAAAAGTCATCCTACGACAAATTTGGTTTTCCCAACTAAAGTGTTCATTTGATTGAATTTTATCTCGATTTAATTTTACTTACCGTTGCATATTCTCGTCAGTTGGCAGCCAGCGGTGGCTACGCAGATCATAAAGCACAACGACGATGAATTAAATAAACTACTGTCCTGTGTGAGCCAGCCGTTGCTTCTCTGTAGATGACTCGTAAATTTTTTAATCTTTGGCGAGAACTCGGGAAAAATTCGCAGAAGATTCCGAAGAGTTCAGTAGAGCATGTCGGCAAATTTTGATGTCTTGTTGTGCAACTTAGACACGATGCTGTAAATTTCGATGGAGCTGTTGATGAACTCTAACGAAAGCTCTAGCAAATCCAGTTCCGTATGGTAAGCATAGTTGAGAACGCGAACTGTACTGAACCTTTGAAATTTCTATGTAAATTACTATAAGATAAATTCCAAATAGATCCAACAGAATTGGTCAATAACGACGCATCCGCACGGTTCATCTGGGGAAGGGAAATAACCGTTATGTAGACTACCGTTGCTGCTGCCGGTTTCACAGGTAGGATGTTTTGTTAGTAGGAAGCGAACATGTGATCTGGGTTCACCTTGGAAAGCGATGCGATCTTACAACCGGGTTGGACCGATTTTAATAAACAGTAAGGATGTTGTTACGGCCTCAGAAAAAGGTGAAAGTGGTTTTGAAAGGCATTGTTGTAAAGCTGAGTCATTTAACATCTGGACGCAAAAATACGGATCTATCTCGGAACCATGATAATGAAATTAACATTTTAGCATTAGCATTAGCATTTGCATTGACGTTTGCACACCTCGTGGATGGAGCTACGGTGAGGAATAATTCGTTGGAGACATTGGACATTGGACGTTGGAGACAGTTACTAATACGTTTCTTCCCGCAATACTGTCCACGAAGACACTCCTCGATCGCTCACCTGGCCACGTCCATGCAACCGTTGGAAATAGGGAGGATTTGGTATCTACCATAAGAAGACACGGGGAACCCACGTAGCCTTCAGTAAATATCAAAGAGAATAGTTAAACAGAATGCCCTGTTTGGTGTACAGAACAAAAAAAAAAATATTTAAAACTAGCTGAACCCGGTGCGTGCGCTGCTACGCTTGCAACTAAATGAAGGAAAATTTAATATAACTGTCACGTTTATGGTTTTTTTTTTCGAAATGAGTTTTTCTTCTTGAATAAGCAGGGGTTCAAACTTCTATCAAAACATGCTTCTTACCCGAGAAATACACGGTTTGTATTTAAGTAACCTAGATAATTCTCATTTTTGGTTGAAATTTGTGTTTCATTTGTATGGGAGCCCTCCCTTCCAGAGGGGGGTGGTTTCTCAAACCACCATACAATCATTGACTTCAAAACTCTCCACATGCCAAATTAGGTTCCATTTGCTTAATTAGTTCTCGAACCATCACACTGGGCTCATCGATTATAATAAAAACGTGAGTTTCATTTGTTTGAAGACCCCCCCCCCCCCCTCAGAAAGGGAGGGGTCTTGAACTACCATAGAAACATTCTTGCCTTCAAAACCCCCCACATGCTAAATTTGATTCGATTTGCTTGATTAGGTCTCGGGTTATGATGAAATTTGTGTCTCATTTGTATGAGAGCGCCCCTTCCTGAGAGAGAAGGGGTCTCAAACAATCATAAGAACCTTCCCCAGCCCCAAAAACCCCTTCATATAAATTTTCACGTTGGTCGGTTCAGAACTTTCCGTGTCTATAAGGGTCTGACAGACAGAAATTCATTTTTATGTATATAGAAATCTAGCCTCCAAAAACCTCCATATTTGCTAAAAGTGGTTTCATTTACTTGATTAGTTCTCGAGTCATGCAGAAATTTGCTTTTTATTTGTAGGGGGAGCCCCCCTCCTCTTCAAAATGGGGAGGGGTATTGAACTGCTATAGAAACATTTCTTGCCTCCAAATATCTCCACCTGCCAAATGTGGTTCCATTTGCTTGATTAGTTCTCGAGTTATGCAGAAATTTGTGTTGCATTTGTGTGTAACCCCCCCCCCCCCCCCCCCCTTCCAGATGGCGTAGGAGTCTCAAACTTCCATGGAAACATTTCTCTCTTCCAAAAACCTCCACATGCCAAATTTGGTTCCATATGCTTGATTGGTTCTCGAGTTATGCACAAATTTGTGTTTCATTAGCATGAGAGCCCCCCTCTTACAGAGGGCGGAGGGGTCTTGAGTTACTTTAGAAACATTTCTTGCCTTCAAAAACCTCTACCTGCCAAATTTGGTTCCATTAACTTGATTAGTTCTAGAGTTATGCAGAAACTTGTGTTTCATTTGTATGGGAGCCTCCCTTTATAGAGAGGGGAGGGGTCTCAAACTACCATAAAAACATTTCTTGCCTCCAAAAACTTCCGCATGCTAAATTTGGGTTTCTTTGCTTGATCAGTTCTCGAGTTATACAGAAATATGTGTTTCATTTGTATGGGAGCCTCCCTTTCTAGAGAGGGGAGGGGTCTCAAACTACCATAAAAACATTTCTTGCCTCCAAAAACTTCCGCATGCTAAATTTGGGTTTCTTTGCTTGATCAGTTCTCGAGTTATACAGAAATATGTATTTCATTTGTATGGGAGCCTCCCTTTCTAGAGAGGGAGGGGTCTCAAACTACCATAAAAACATTTCTTGCCTCCAAAAACTCCCGCATGCTAAATTTGGATTCGATTTGCTTGATCAGTTCTCGAGTTATACAGAAATTTGTGTCTCATTTGTATGAGAGCGCCCCTTCCTGAGAGAGAAGGGGTCTCAAACAATCATAAAAACCTTCCCCAGCCCCAAAAACTCCTTCATATAAATTTTCACGTTGGTCGTTTCAGAACTTTCCGTGTCTATAAGGGTCTGACAGACAGAAATTCATTTTTATGTATATAGAAATCTAGCCTCCAAAAACCTCCATATGCTAAAAGTGGTTTCATTTACTGATAGCCGGTCATGAGAAATGTATTGGCGAACTGCTATAGAAACATTTCTGCCTCCAAATACCTCCACCTGCCAAATGTGGTTCCATTTGCTTGATTAGTTCTCGAGTTATGCAGAAATTTGTGTTGCATTTGTTGTAAACCCCCTCCCCTTCAGATGGCGTAGGAGTCTCAAACTTCCATGAAACATTTCTCTCTTCCAAAAACCTCCACATGCTAAATTTGGTTCCTTTGCTTGATTGGTTCTCGAGTTATGCACAAATTGTGTTTCATTGCATGAGAGCCTCCCTCTTACAGAGGGCGGAGGGGTCTTAGTTACTTTAAAACATTTCTTGCCTTCAAAAACCTCTACCTGCCAAATTTGGTTTCTTTCTTGATTAGTTCTCGAGTTATGCAGAAATTTGTGTTTCATTTGTATGGGAGCCTCCCTTTATAGAGAGGGGAGGGGTCTCAAACTACCATAAAAACCTTCTTTGCTTTCAAAAACTCACACATGCTAAATTTGGTTTCTTTTGCTTGATTAGTTCTCGAGTTGTGTAGAAATTTGTGTTTCATTTGTATGGGAGCCCCCCTTTCCAGTGAAGGGAGGGGTCTCAAACCATCATAAGATTATTCTCCGGCCCTAAAAATCTCTGCATACAAAATTTCACGCCGATCGGTCCTTCCGCTCGCGAGTTAAATCGTGACAAAGGAAACCCCAACTCATTTTTATTATATAGATTGATCGTTGGGAGCATCGAGTCTAAGAAGGTTAAGTGATGCTCCATTTTTCTTAAAACGGTTGACTCTTAAGCATTAACTTTGGTCCTGGCCCCATGGGGTTTTTTTTTTGGGGGCCTTTTTCCCCCTTTGGAGAGAGGAGGATAATAGGGGGGGGGGGGGGGGAGAGAATTTTCCTGTTTCGCGGGGTGGAGCACCACAATAGTGTTATTTTAAATGCTACTTTCTTTATCGTTATTTCAAACTGAACAATGCATAAGGTCTTAAGTAACATTGGGAGACTCTCCTCGTCGACTACGGCTCAATCTCTACATCTCTGTTGCATCCCGAGTCACCTTTCCACTCTTCTTCAACTTCTGTTTGACAACTGTCCAATTTTTCTCAATTGGGCAGTTGGGTGAATTGTCTCGATACCTCTGTAGTACTTCTCCGCTTTAGTGGCAGCTGGCCAAATCAGGCCAAAACTTTACAGGTCCATTGTGAGCTTTAATGTACGGAAGAATATGTTTTTTTTTGCACTCCTCCTTGCACATTATTGAATCCATAGTCTTGTTTGTCACGTAAACCTGGTTTTTTGACCACGCCAGATCAGAAACTTTCCCCGTGACTTTAAAAAAAAATTGGCCAGGAAGCTGCTTATAATCTTCAAGTACGTTTCACCATCTATGAAGTTGCATCCTTCATACGTCGTAAGAACCTCAAGTACCAGATACGACGTCTTTTGGACACTAGATTCGGCTTCAGTATTCTGTTTGGTTGCTTACTGGCTCGAAAAAATCAAAAATCCTCTCGCAGACGAATTCGTATGACGGTGCTTTTATTGGCATTGAATTTCTTGGCGATATCATAATCCGACAGCCCTGAGTTTGGGGTCCTCCCTTAGCTCAGTCGGTAGAGGCGCAGCTACAAAGCAACACCATGCTGGAGGCGGCTGGGTTCGATTCCCGGTCTGGTCTAGGAATTTTTCGTTAAGGAAAATTTCTCGACTCCCTGGGCATAGCGTATGGATTGTACTTGCCACACAATCATACTAATGCAAAAATGGTATTTGGCATCGAAAGCTCTCAATTAATAACTGTGGAAGTGCATTTAGAACACTGAGTTGAGAGCAAGCAATAAGCTAATTGTGAAAGCAATAAGCTTGAAATGCTAAAGAAGAAGAAGCCCTGAGTTTGCTCTAATCGTTCTCAACGCCTACATATGCAACTTCCGATCCTTAGGTCCACTAGGACGCTTGCTGTGATCTTATCGATCGATAGTATACCGCTCATGGAAATGTTTGAGAATGCTGCAAACGGTTGATTTAGCCAATTTCAACGACTTCGCCATGTTTGAACCGGTGCACGTCGGATTTTCGAGGTGGGCGCCCAAAATTAGTTTTCGGTTCACGGCTTCCATCAAGTATAGCTTTTTTGAAAAAAAAAAATTAATCGTGATGAACTTTTCAGCACTGAAAGTGGAAAGATTTCAAAACAACTGCTGTCAAAACATCCCAGATCCAACCGCTAGAAGCGCTGCAGTAAATATCTAGTGTGTCTAGATACTAAATGACTCAAACCTTAGAAACGACGAGAGAGCCGATTAGAACCGATATATACCAATATTAATTATGCTTTTGGGTTCAGCCACAAAGTGTGCTGGTGGTTTACCTCACTGAAAAAACAAACCATTTTTAACTAGGCTGTTTGGCCACTTCATAACATGTGATGGTTGCTTTTCTTTGCAAGATAAGTCCAGTTTGAGACACGCTTGTGAGCTGAATTGGGACGATTTATTCCAACGGTAAAGATGCTATTGAAGCCAGTCACAAAGTGTGATGGTGGTTTACATCATTGAGAAACCATACATTTTTCTATCCAAGCTTAAAAATCGCTTTCAAGCAATTTAAACCAACAGTGAGGAAGCGGCTGGCAATGTTTTTACTATCATTTTTTTAACCATCATTAAGGATGCTGTTGGGGCTGGTGATTCTTCATATGAAACAGAAACGGTCGAGAGCAGATTTGGACCGATTAAAACCATCAGTAACGATGCCGTAAGGACCACCCACAAAGCGTGATGGTAGGTTTTAAATGAGAACACAAGACAATTTATAGAAACCCTCGGGACTCGGGATTTAAATCGATTCATACCAACATTGACGCAACTCTATATTTTGTTTTCAAACTACGCTTGTAATAGACATGTCATAGTATTTATAGAATACCTAATATACTCCAACCTGTTCTTGAGTGCAGGTCTTGATGTTCTACACGATCAACAAGGCTATAAACGATGTTTCCACCGTACTTATGAGTTTAAATAGCTCCATGGGACATCATAACAGTGTAATAGACATGTTATAGTATTTCTAGAACACCCAAGATACTCCAAACTATCCTTGAGTTAAAATCTTGATGTTCCGGTTTAGGATGATCCACTGTACGTATGGGTAAGAAAAACTTCATGAGATATCATTACACTATTTTAGACATATGACAGTATGCTCAGAATATCTACGGTTCTCCAAAACTCTCTCTCCTGAGTTCAGATCATTATATTCTATCAAGAAAATTTACGATGTCTCGACCATGGAACATCATAAAATCGTTTTAGCCGTTCATTGTTGCCAGAATATCTACGTTACTCCATACTATTCTTGAGCTTAGATCTCGATGTTGCAAATGATCAAAAAAGAGATTTACGGTTTTTATTTGCAGATGTTTTGGTTATTATTATTTTATCATTTTGTTTTGAAGATGAAGAGTTAGATAGAGGACATTTGACTCATATGACATGCATAAAATTTTAAAATTCGTTTTTTTTTTGGAAATTTCAAGAGTATTGAACGTACGTATTGTTGAACGAACGTACAACAATACTCACTTCATGAATTATCGAAAATAATATTTAAAAAATCTGCGGTTCTGCCCACAAGTCACCATCAATTTTTCAAAACGCGATTTCAGACAGCATATTAAAATGAAGTAATTGAATAATTAATTCCTCACTTTCAAGCCCTTCTAATCAATCAAAACATTTAAAAAAATCCCTGTCATGTCCATATTTTGGTCGAAATGTATCCGGAATAGAGAATTGGGATCAACTCTGTCCACTACCACCAGTCGATCAATATTCGCTTACTTATGTTTTTGAAAACCGGTGCTAAAACTGTCAATCTCAATAAATGGAATGCACATGATCATGCCATCTTATCCGCCAAGCGATCACTATGAATGGATAAGGAGTCGATCAGCAGTGATTCATGACATGTGGAATAGCCCGTCACCACACACCACATCTGCCTGAGTTTGATTAGTAAATAGTAAATAAGGGGTTGATCCTCTAGAGCATTCAGATACGAACTCCATAATGGTTTGAAGTACCCATGATATTGTAGTAAAATTCGGCTTGTTGTTCATGCAAAACACCATGGGACATGGAGCTTCTGCTAATCATAAGTACGATGAAGACCGCGTTAGTCGCCTTATTGATCATGCAAAACATCAAAATCTGAACTCAAGAATAGTTTGGAGTACTGTATTAGTAATGATGTACCAGGGAGCTTTATCAACTCATAAGTCCGATGCAGACCTCGTATATTGCAATGCTGATCAAGCAAATATCAACATCTAAACTCAAGAATAGTTTGGAGTGGCGTAGATATTTTTAGAATACTGTAATGTGACTATGATTGTGCTTCTCACCACGTGATGTACAGATGGAGAGCTGTGAAGTTTTTTTTTCTTCCGTTGCACAATGATTTTGATTTTCAAGTTAAATATCTCCTCGGAAGTGCTTTTTTTACCTGTGATTTTCATTGTATTGCATTTGTGCGCGAAGTACTAATTGTATTCGGACTGTTCCATTCGAAAAGGATGATGTGAAAATATTTACCGAATAGCGGAGTGCTACTTCTGTAGACACATAAATGCATCCTTTAGCATCACAGGGAAGCCGTCCAAATAAAGACTGTACATCAGCAACAATTTCCGGTGAGATCTATCTGATTATAACTAAATTTGAACGATACTGCTAAATACGTGCCATCCTCAAAACAATATGCCTTGATGATGGAAGTGTATGCACAGTACCTATATCCATTTGATGTGTGTACTGTGTCTATGCGAGGCTTGTTGTAAGTGAAAGTGACCTCGGAATGGACGTGAGTAACCAGGCATAAAAATAATGCCGGACGGTGGGCGTTGGATTGTATATATACACATACACACACTGAAATCTGACTATGATTGTGCTATGATGTCCCATGGAGCTTCACCAACTCATAAGTACGACGGAGTCTACATTAATCGCTTTGTTGATCGCGCAAAACATCAAGACCTGAACTCAAGCATAGTTTGGGTAGCCGTAGATATTCTAAGAATACTATAATATACCAGCAACGTTGTTAAGATTTTCATTGCAGCTTTTACAGCTGAAACCACTCTGAACCTCCTTGCCGATCATGTACAACATCAAAATCTGAAGTCAAGGACAGATTGGATGATCTAGATTATCATTGTTACTATAACTATAATTGTTCAATATTTTTCCTTTTTTTGAACAAGTTTGTAGAACAAAGTTTCTCTATCATTCTACAAGCCGAATTTTGACAGCAAATCTGGGGTCATATATCACCCATCCGTATTGAGTCGGTTCAAATGAGAAAAAATGCTATTTTAAGGAACGCCTGGAACATGGTTTGGGCCAATTTATATCAACGATTAGGGCATCTTCAGCGGTGGTCTATTTGAATCAACTTTATACTTGATTTGCATCAGCAAAACTTGAATAGAACCAGCTAAAATAGATCAACTTTGCGTTCCCTGCACTGGTTTTGTATTTTTTGTTGTTAAACCCGCCGACTTCTGGCATCCGGTCAATCATTCAACATCAGAGATCAGAAAGTTTTTTGTTTCAGAGATCGCAAACTCTTTGAGATTGGTTTGACCAAATAATGTATACTGCCGCCAGTAGTGCGTCGTTAGCAGACGAAGAAGAATACTTGCTCTTTCGTTTGGCTGAAGGTGAGTGTGTGAATGCATGCTTTTCATTAAAACTATATTAGATAATGCTAATTTGTAATTTGGGAGTGGTAAAACAAGTGTCGACACGGAGAGGATCACGTCCTTGAAGACGCCACAAGTTCAGAATTCAGAAACCGTCCCAGAAATCCAAGAAAACTTCTCTTTTCGAGCATTCTCAACAGTTCAGGAAACATTCCAAGGATTTTTCCATAAGTTTCGAAAGGTTCCTAGAAGTTCAGGGATCATCCTAGAAGCTCGAGAAACTTTCCAATAGTTCAGGGAACATTCCAGAAGCTCATGGTACTTAAGTTTTAAGAAGAACATAAACTTCTTACTACGAAATAATTTTTCGTACCGAACCAAAACGAGAATCAAACGAGAAATACGAATTGAATCTATCTTCAAGGTATCATCGGCTTCCCCCAGAAAGCTTATCAAAACTACCATAGTAAAATGTGACTGCTACTTGGCACCCCAGTGGGTCTAGGTTCAATGCCAGTCGACGTCGGTGGTTTTTCTGAGGCGAAAAAATCTGGTCACGTCTTCTTTCGGAAGGGAAGTAAAGCCGTTGGTCCCGGCTCATATTCATGAGTCGATAGGTAGGATCCAGGTGGTGGAATCGTCTTCCTGGCGTCGGTGATTGTCACCATGTGAGGAAACAGGCCGACGAAAAAAAATATATATTAAAAGTCTCCTTTTTCTTATGTAACAGTATTTTTCAGCCTTTGGCTGGTTCACCACCAGAAAAAGAAACCTTCACCCTATATATATATCACTCATCAAAACATGAACCGAGACCGATGGCTTTACTTTCCTTCCGAAGGGAGACGTGATTAGAGGCTTTTTTGCTTCGGAAAAATCTCACCGACCTTGGCTGGGATTAAACCCAGACCTATTGGGGTGTCAAGTAGAAGTAAAAGTAACGATTACCACTACACAACCGGCGTTGGCAGTTATAAAAAAATGAAAACTATCCCATTTTCTCGTTTTTAATCCCAACTAGTTTCTTGTTACAATTAATCTGTTTCAAGGAGCCAAGGACAGATAGTATGTGGTTTTCATAAGGTCATACGGTCTTCTTATTCTGTGATGGGGGGCTGTCGTCACCGAATGCCAGTCACTGGTGAACATCCACATAGAATATCAGCTGGCTCGAAAAGTTTTCAAAATATATTTTAAAGAATTTTGGAAAGCACTCTCCCCTGTTTAGCGGTTCGAATTCGATTTTGATGTCTGTATGAGGGAAAGTGATTACTGCATTATTTTTTTTCATCATAAGTATGATCGGCTTTGACATAGGGTGGTGATAAAAGACGAATTATTTTTTTCAAAACATCATAGTTTTTAGACTATACGACGGAATTTTAGATTGTTTTTTTTTTTCATTGAAATATAATGAGTTGTGCTCCTAGTAAAAATATGAAGAGAAAACAAAACATATTTGTATGTGCTATCATTATAGATTTATCCTTTTTGATTAAAAATTATTTAGCAAGTGCTGAGAAAGGAGGCACGCATGCTGTTGAGATGTGTGAGCCTTTTTTAATAAGTATTTGCTAATGAATGTTCAATCAAAATTCATAATTAAAAATGGCGCAATACTATCGTAGTCAACAATATAAAATAAACTTATGATTTTGGTGGTGTTCGACCATAACGACTTTATTTATTTATAGTATTCTAGAACATTTATACATTTTCACGTATTATATTAAAACTTGAGATATGTGTTGACCTTATCTTGAGATTTTTTTTAACTGCAGAATAGCAACACATTTACTAACTATTGCCAAAGTCTGAGAGTTTGTATATGGCTGATGAACAAAAATGATTGATTCCATGATTTTCGTTAACGCTTAATAAGGTCTGTATCCACATTAATCCGGACACCTTCAAATCATTGTAACTTTTGAAATATTGCACGTAGGAATGAAAAATTTCACTGTGGTATAGCTGAGAGTCTATGATGAAAAAGACTATGATTGATGTTTACATTTCATGTTTAGTATTCAAGATGGCGACGAAAGAAAAACAAGTGCGCGAGCGAATTTTGTACGGGCCTATGGCAAATCCTGACTTGTCAATACGGGACTTTGCAAAAACATTGGATTTGCCTAAATCCACTGTTCACGATGTGCTCAAATCATTTTCGGAACGTTTGACGGTGGAGAGGAAACCGAGAAGTGACAAAAACATTGGACGCGGCTGATCCTGTCATGGACCGAAAGGTGAAAAGGATATTAACGAAAAACCCAAATCTCTCCAGTCGAACGGTGGCACGTAAAATAGGGATGTCGCCTGGTTTTGTCCAAAAATCAAAACAACGTTTGAGACTTAAGTCGTATAAAGTAAGTAAAAACAGTTCCAAATCGCAACGACAAACAGAACTTGGCAGCAAAATCACGAGCTCGACGTTTGTACTGCGAATATTTGACGAAGTTTTCATGCGTTGTTATGGACGATGAAACTTGTGTCCTGGAGGATTTCAAGCAGCTTCCAGGGCTGGCTTTTTATTCTGCTATGGCCAGAAATGCTACAGCTGAGCATTTCAGAACGAAGAAGGCATCGACATTTCCCAAAAAATACCTTGTGTGGCAAGCAATTTGCACGTGTGGCAAAAAGAGTAAATCTTTCGTCACTACAGGCACAATCAACAAGGAGATCTATCAGAAAGAGTGTCTGCAGAAGCGATTGCTACCCTTCATCAAAAGTCACAAAGAAAAACCTTTGTTCTGGTCCGATTTGCCATCATGTCACTATGCTAAAACTGTGATGGAGTGGTACCAAGCAAATCAAGTGAACATTGTACCAAAAACCTCAAACCCGCCAAATTCCCCAGAGCTACGACCAATCGAGAGATATTGGGCTCTGATGAAGCGGAAGCTTTCTGGAAAGAAGCAAGGAATCAAATTGATGTCACTTCCAGCAAATTTGGACAAAGACGGCTTCTACGATTTCTGAAGAGTCTGTACAAACCCTAATGGACGGAGTTAAGCGCAAAGTTCGAAAATTGTATGCAATTACCGAATAACTATGTTTTGTCTTAACGAATTGTTAAAACACATCCCATGAATCTGAAATTAACAACTACGACGGAAATATAATGCGAAATTTATGTTTTATTCATGTTTTGAGGTGTCCGGATTATTGCGGATACAGACCTTAACAAACATTCCTTTCAATAAAAATGTTAGGTTGATGCAAAATGAAAATGGAAATTTTAGGTTGATGCAATTTTGTTCCTGTAATACTGTTATAACCATCACCGAATTACTGAGTCGTTCCTTAGTCTAAAAGCCAGTCAAAAAAAGGTCAATTCAGTAGAAATTCTACCACTCTGACTCAACTAGTTCGTACCTTTCCATTCTGTAAAACTATGTCCTATTTCGCAAAGACCTTCTCGACCAGAGAAGAAATCCACTTTCGATTCCCCATTCCATCCCTTTCGCAAGCGTAAATCGCACACTCCAAGCCAGCCACCATCAATTTGTTGACCTTTGGCCTGCCCCACTGCTTGATATCGAAGTTCTCCGCAAAACATCGCAGTGTTTCTTTTTTATTTCTGCCGTGTTTGACATTAAGACACATACCACATACTCATGTTCCAGTCCGTGTCTAGCCGTGTTCTCAAGTGGCAATTCACCTTTGTACCCAGCCCCCACAGCAACCGGCTCGCATCGTGTGGATTTGTGAAATGCATAAATAACATGAGAGGCCTCATAATTCATGCTGCACTGTTTATTTTTTTGTTCAACTTAAATTTGAAAGTCAAAGCAAAGCCGCATCGAAAAGAGTGACCACCACACGCCACTGACCTGCGGATCGCGAGCTGCGATTGCTGGAACCGTCGTTTCTGAGTGCTGGGACAGTGAAGGGATTGTTCAACGAGAATTTTGACGCTGAAATCCCAATTATACCAGTTTATCGTAAACTGGTATAAAATGCGATTTTTTATTGTTTTGATATTGTTTGACCCGGGTTGAACGCCATAACCACGCAGAACCAAAAAAGTGTGTATTTTCGGACAACCTTGCGTTGAAATTCGAATGATTAATTGAGCTTCCTCGTTCGAATGTTCGTGTGCTCGCAGCCGAGCTGCGAAGGTAACGAACAAATTTCCAAACAAAACATCAAAGACGCAGAATGAGCTGAAAGAAAAATGGCAATCCACGGTTTTTTTTTCGATCCACGTCCGCCTTATGCCTTATGATGGTGCGGAAGTAGCTTACCTCTTACCGCTGTTCCGTCCCGAGCTCAAAGTCTGCGGAATATTCCGGCTGAAAATCGATTTTCAACCCGCCGTCCGTCATTCCTACCATCGTTGCTTGTGGCGCAGGTTAAGCGGAAGATATTTTTTTTTTCGATTTGCAGCTTTTCATTTGTTTGCGTGACTTATGACGGCATCGTGCACGACGGATGCGCTGCAATTAAGTGGTATAATTTTGCGCATTGACAGCGATTAAAAGCATTCGCGTAAGAGGTCGTTACCTCCAATATTTTTACATCAGGTGGCACAGGTTGGGTTTTCTGTGATTATACCACTCTGGTATAAACGTCTCATAATTGCCATTTCACTTCCATAAATGTCATTTGCGATACTAATTCTCAAATTTTCTCCCATCTTTCCGCAGGTAAGCAAATGGAATAGGGTAACGGGTCTGGGCGCACGAATTTTTTGCAACAGCTCTCAGATCAGTCAAATCAGAGGCGGATAGTCGTAAGTCAAAAAAGAAAATCACTCATTTCCTACTAGATTGGCTCGTAAACCGAAAGTGATACCACACATCGGCAGCAACCTGTTTGCCATCTCATCGCAGTTGAAACCGACCGAGCGACCGATTTCGAGAAACGAGATGGCCTAAGCATATGCATAAATTATGTTTTACACATCGTGCGTTGGGTTTCACTTTCGAGACTTCTCTCTTCCTCCTTCTCGTCGCGGCGACGTGGCTTTGCTCGCTTCTGGGCTGACTTGGTTTTTTTCTTCTGTCTTCTCGCTTTCCTGGTTCCTCTCCGCTTCGCGACTCACGAACCAAGTAACATCCCCCAGCAACCGTTTAAGGTTAGTATGTTAATGATGATATTCTGGCCTCCCTATTGCAATTATTTTAGCACTTCTCCATTCGGCCTTTAAGGGCCTACCGTTGCGGGATTTTCACTTTTAGTGGCCGCGTTTTTTCTTTTCGGTTTGCTTTTATTCGGCGAGAAGAATAGCAATCGTTCGAATGAGATCGCTTTTGCGGCAAACGATTTGCGATTTAGGGAAGATAGGGTTTTTTTTAACTGGGCCATTTCGCCGAAAATCAAGATCGATCATCCGATTGAGTGGGGAAGTTTCGCCACATTGGGCCGAAGATTTCGTTAGTTCATTTCACGAAGTTCTATCCTGGTTTGAGTCAGTTAAAAACGTCTCGCCGAATGAGGTCATTTCGCCGAAAAAAAAAGTGAAATCAACCCACTCCGGTTCAATTTGTCGGCCTTGCATTTAGTCATCAATCATCGCCATCGTTAAACGACCGATCGGTTGCCTTGCGTCTCGCTGATGATGACGCTTTGATGCTGGTTTATGAACAAGATGATAATCTTTCACCGTGAAAAGATGTTGTCTGTTGTTCCGTTAGGCTGTCTCTCTTTCTCTCTCTCGCTGCTGTTGTGTACGTGTCTCAGCGCTTATGCATGCACATGAAAGCCGGGTACGGTTTTTGACCTGTGTGCAGTCGAAAACGAACAAGCGAGCGTTTGTACTCTTAGATTTATTATATTTATTATAATAAAAGGTTGATTTTGTTTTTCTCGTACTCACTCGTTGTCGGTTGGTCGGCTGTGGCATGGTGATGAATTACGGGGAAAGTTTTCCCAACTTTGGTTAGGTTTGCTTTTGGGCCTGGCGGAAGTCTTCCGCTTACGGAACGAACAAGAAACAAGGCGTTGTCTGGGAGTTGGGTTTTAATGCCGTGCGCTGAGGTGTCTTAAGATCAAAAGCAACACATTTCAGACTCCAGATTTCCTAATGGAAAAAGTTGACATTCATCGATTAGTAGAACTTGGTGAGTCCATTCCAGTCAACTTTAGTTTTTTTTTTGTCTTTCTGCAAGACTTAAAGGAATCGACTATAATGTAATCTACCCAAGAATAAGTTTAATTTTAATTATAATATTGGAAAGTACAGCCAACGGCAGTCACTAATGGTTCATTTGCGAAAGTAAACACGTTATTGTTGATGAATGATTGATAGGGTGCCAATGAAAATCGACTTTCCAAAAAGAGTGGTGCTCAAAAGCTTCGTCTCCTCGAAAACAGTCCCTATGCAATATTTGAGGTACAACGGGCTTCGTTAAGGGGACCCCCAAAGTGGTCAAATTTTGACTTTTATGACCCATGAAAAATCTTCCAAAAGAAGGGCAGGGTACATGAAATTTCCGGAATCGATTTTTTTTTTGATGCCAAAAACGTCGAGATCTGGTGTTATCTAGAAGATTTTTTTTTTTAAATCAAGCTTCTGTGACTTTTTCGAGTTGAATTGAATTTGAAATGAAGGATTTGAATACCATTCCTGAGATAATCATGGTAATAGTATTGAAACATTGCCGGCACCAGTGGTGCAGTGGTAAACATGACTGCTACTTGGCACCCCAGTGGGTCTGGGTTTAATCCCAGTCGAGGTCGGTGAGATTGCTCTGAGGCGAAGAAATCTCTGGTCACGTCTTCCTTCGGAATCGAAATAAAGCCGGAGGTGGAGTCGTCTTCCTGGCGTTGGTGGTTGTAACAACGTCGTGAGGAAATAGGCCAACGGAAAATAAACGAACGGACAAAAAAATAAGAAAACATCTTAACGAAGTGTTGATTGGCTAGATTTGTTGGAAATATTTGGTTTTGTTTTAAATTTCCAACTTAAAGGGCCACCCTAATGCAAAATGAAATATCTTTTCACAGGAATTCTTAAAAGAGTTCTGGCAATTCTTTCACAGGATTTTCGCAAATTCTGATGAAGAGACTGAGAAATCTTGGTGAATACAGAAGGGGATTTCAATTTATCCACAAAAGGTTTTCGGCAAGTCTCGGAGCAAATTCCGAAGCATCTCGGATACAATCTTGAATCAAGAGGCATCTGGCAAATTTATTTGAAGATTCTGGTCAATCATAATTAGGATTCAGTGGAGTTCTGAATTCTCTGGCAAGGAAGATCTCTTCTGGAAGATCTATCTGAAGATCTCAGGAAGCAGATATCAGTAAATTTTGGTGAATTCCATCGAACTGCTAAGAGAATTCCGTTAAAAATCCATAGTAGATTCTTAAAAAATTCTGAAAGGATTCTGGTAAGTCTTATGAATTCTGGAAAGTTCTGATGAAGAGACTTAGACATCTCTTTGAATGCTGGAGTGGATTTCAGTTTATCTGGAAGAGGTTTTTGGCAAGTCTCGGAGCAAATTCCGAAGAATCGCGGATACATTTTTTGCGAACCAAAAGGACTCTGGTGAATTTATCTGAAGCTTCTGGTAAATCTCAGTTAAGATTCTGTGAATTTTGAATGCTGTGGCAAGGATTCTGAAATATCTGAATGAAGATTTCGTGGATCGGTTATTAGCGAATTTTGATGGATTCCAGGGAACTGCTAAGAGGATTCCGCCAAAAATCCTTAGAATACTCTTGGGAATCAGGGAAAGGATTCTGGGAAGTCTTATGCATTCTGAAAAGGGTTGTGGAAAATCGAAAATCCCGCTGAAGAGATTAACGAATCTCTATGAATACTGGAGGTGATTTCGGTTCATCTAGAAGAGGTTTCCGGCAAGTCTCGGGGCGAATTCCGAAGAATCCTGGATGCAATTATTGCGCATCAAATCGATTCTGGCAAATTTATTTGAAGCTTCTGGTATATTTCAGTTAAGATTCTGTGAAATTTTGAATTCTCTGGCGGAGATTACGGAAGATCTAGTTCAAGATTTCGGGGGGCGAATATTAGCGAATTCCAGTGAGTTTCAGCGAACTGCTAAGAGGATTTCAGCAAAAATCCTTAGAAGACTCTTGGAAATTTCGGAAAAGATTCTGGTGTCTTATGACTATCTGTTTTATTGGTGGTATTTTATGTTTTGTTCTCTTGTTTTGCCCTAGAAATCTTCTGAATTCTGGAAAGGTTTCTGGCAAATTCTGATGAAGGGACTAAGAAATCTCTCTGAGTTGTGGAGGGGATTTCGGTTTATCTAGAAGAGGTTTTTGGCAATTCTCGGAGCAAATTCCGAAGAATTCAGAATACATTTCTTGCGTAACCAAAAGGACTCTGGCAAATTTGTTTGAAGCTTCTGGTCAATCTCAGTTAAGATTCTGTGGAATTATGAATTCTCGGGCGAGGATTCTGGAAGATCTAGATGACGATTTCGGCGAGCGGATAATAACGAATTCCGATGAATTTCAGCGAACTGCTAAGAGGATTCCGCCAAAAATCCTTAGAAGACTCTTGCGAATTTCGGAAAGAATTCTGCCTTGTCTTATGATTTCTGTTAAGGGTGCTGGCAAATCCTAATGAAGAACCTAAAAAACCTCTATGAGTGCTGGATGGGATTTCGGTTTATCTACAAAAGGTTTTCGGCAAATCTCGGAGCAAATTCCGAAGAATGTCGGATATAATTCTTGCGACCAAGAGCATCCTGGCAACTTTATTTGAAGCTTCTGGCTAATCTCAGTTAAGATTCTGTGGATTTTTGAATTCTCTGGGAAGGATTCTGGAAGATCTAGATGAAGATTTCCGTGAGCTTAAGAATTTTCAGCGAACTGCTAAGAGGATTCCACCAAAAATCTTTAGAAGACTCTTGGCAATTTCGGAAAAGATTCTGGCAAGTCTTATGAAATCTGAAAATTCTGATGAAGAGACTAAGAAATCTCGGTGAATGCTGGAGGGATTTCTTTTAATCTAGAATAGGTTTTCGGCAAGTCCCGGAGCGTAGTCCGAAGAATCCTTAGCAAATTTATTCTGGTAAAACTCATTTTGGCGTCTGGTAAATCTCAGTTAAGATTCTGTGGAATTGTGAATTCTCTGGCCAGGATTCTGTAAGATCTAGATGAAGATTTCGAGAAGTCCAGTAAAATATGGCGGTAGATTCTGGAGAGTTCTGCAGATATTTTATACGAATACTTGATCAGATTTAAGTAAAATACGAAGTGGATCCATAAATCCTAAAACAATACTGAACAGGACACTGACGACTCCCACAATGGATTTTTGCAAGGGAGAATAAAGTAGAATTTCGGATAAGATTCCAAGATAAGCTGTTCATGACTCCTGGGCAATTCAGAAAGGATTCTGGCGAATTTTAATGAATGTTTCAATGACTTCTTATAACTAAAGGCTCTAGCGTGTCCCACTAAAAACCTGTCAATAATGTCGAAAATGATTCTGACCGAGTTTTGGTGAGAGAACTTTGAACTTTGAGAAAACTTATACGTTTGAACTTTGAACTTTGTACTCTTGAACATTCAGGGAACTTGAACTTTGAAAAAAGTTTTGGCAAATCTCGCAGGAGGTTCTGTCAAATTCAAAAAGCCAAGAATTCCGTCTGAAACTCTCCAGGATATTCCAGAATAAAATCTATCCCGGAATCGGCGGAAAACGATCCAATCATTGTCTAAATTCCCCATAGGACTCAAAGAGGTTTTCCAGTCTCTTCATCAAATTCGTTCATTCAAGCCATACCCGATCAGGCACTCAATCGTTGACCCCAATCGGGTACTGCCTTTCAAAATAGCGCTCCGCTCAATTTCAACTGCTTCTTTTTTTTTAAAAAAGCCTGCCGTACTGTAACGGAAATTTTAATTTTTTTTTTTTTGTTTTTTGGTTGTTGGGGAAATTGCTGTCTGCTCTTGGGTTGTTTTGTTGGTGGGGGGTTTTTTTTTTTATTTTTTTTTTTTTTTTTTTTTCTTTTGGGGGAAAAAAAATTTAATTTATTAATTATTTTTTTCTTTTTTTTCTTTCTTTCGCCTTGCGGGGTTGGGTGTTTTACATCTGTTTTTTTTTTTTACCTTACCAATCAGACCAAGGCCGGTGTGGCCTCTGCTGTACACAGAAGTTGTCTCCATTGTATTCGGTCCATGGCTGCACCTCGCCAGCCTCGCTGTCTGCGGAGGGTCCGCAGGTCGCCTTCTACTTGATCGATCCACCTTGCTCGTTGCGCGCCTCTTCTTCTTGTACCCGTCGGTTCGTTTTCGAGAACCATTTTAACCGGGCTGTCGTCCGACACTCTTACGACATGCCCAGCCCATCGTAGTCGACCGATTTTAGCGGTGTGTGCGATGGGAGGTTCTCCCAGCAACTGATGCAATTCGTGGTTCATTCACCTCCTCCACGTTCCATCTTCCATCTGCACTCCACCGTAGATCGTACCCAACACCTTCCGTTCAAAGACACCAAAGGCGCGTTGGTCCTCCACTAACAATGTCCATGTTTCGTGGCCGTAGAGGACTACCGGTCGAATTAATGTCTTGTAGATGGTCAACTTTGTAGTTCGGCGAACTTTGTTCGATCTTAGCGTCCTTCGGAGTCCAAATTAGGCATGATTGCCAGCCATAATGCGCCTTTGTATCTCTCTGCTGGTGTCGTTATCGGCGGTCACCAATGAGCCCAGATACGCGAATTCGTCTACTACCTCGATTTCATCACTGTCGATCTGAACTCGTGGTAGGAGGCTAACATGTCTTCTCGTGAGCCTCTTTTATCAGTTACATTAGCTACCCGAAATCTGATTGAAGTCCGCCTTCACATTTGAAGTTCATATTTCGCTCGTAGTTTTGGTCAAAAATGATTCTCATGCAAGCTCAATTTTTGGCCTTCTGGAGGAAATTTTTGTTCAGACAATTTTTTTTTTTGGCATATTATGAACGAAGGAGTTTGGTTTCCAATCGAAAGCCCCAACCCTAATACATCGATTTCCTTACCGTCTAAGAAGTTTCGTAGGTTTTTTTAAACGCAACTCAATCTTGACTGAATTTTCTCTAGAATTGTTTTAGAATCCTCTCGTCTAGAAAAATAAAACAAAACACAAAAATAACGAGTTTGAGCACCGTTTCAAATCAACAATAAGGTTTTTGTGACAACACACAAGTATGTGTCTGGTTTAATTAAATGGAATACTATAACATAAATTTCAATTCTGGGATCAACAGCATAGCTACAATTTAATATATTCGATCATGCAGAAAAACCCCGAGTGCAAGTCCTTCCTCCATTTCCAATTTCAAGCTTCAGAGACCGGGTGTCATAATAGTCATCAGGCATGTGTGGCAGATTTTACACAAGTAACGGTCGACGAAAAACTGATCTATATGCATCACTGTGATCAAATTGAAAAACGCATGAAAATGTAGTCAACGGGAAGAAAATTTGGATCAAATCAGTGGCTTCTCGTTCTCATGCGAAACTTGTGCCCTGCACGACCTTTCTCTACTTGAACAAATACAATTTTCAGTCGATGAGTTGCAGAAAATAGCCCATCATCTGCCATATTCAGTACCCAAAAACGACACTCACGTACAGTGGGGGTACGGGCAGCCGTTTTTTTTCAGAGCAAGGAACTGAATAATAATTTCCAACTAGAACAAACTCACCAAATTCAACATTTGTTTTATTTGACTCAAGCAGACGAAAGCAGGTTTTGCATTTTTGTGTGCCTCTTGGATATACAATCAGGTTTCCTCTATTAGTTCAACGGTCCCAAAAAACGAGTCGACCTTTTTTTGTTATTTTTTTTTTTTTATTTTCTGATCGGCAGCCCCAACTACCCGCTTGTGATCCTTAACACGGAAGACTTTTTCCTCCACATATTTGTTTTTGATCGATAGTCAGGCGTTCGTTCTTGGAACTGTTTTATGACACGAGAAACTGCTGATTGTAAGGCTCTCAATTTTTTCCCCCGATGTAACGATGATGATGAAACTCACTCATTGTATACAAAACACATTAAAATGTTTTTACTCAAAATCTCGATGAATTAAACTCAGTTGTTCAAAAGTTAGAGCAATTTGCTTGTTTTACAATTATATCGTAGACACCCTTTATGCTAATAATTTTTTTTTGTAATCGGGCTTATAGCTCTTGTAGCAAAGCTTAAAAACTCCTCGTTGTTCCTCAAAAAAAAAAAAAATATAATAATCATTTACCGCTCAATCGCATGCAATATGTCAGAAGAAAACAAAACCAATTACCCGCACCGAAAGAGGCCAAACAGCGGCCAATTACCACAAACAGCAAAACGAAACGAGATTCAATCGAAAAATCGATCGATTTGTTCGATCGCAACAATCATTGGGTAACGCGGGAATCGATTTGCATTCCTAACAAATAACCCAGCGCACACCACGCGCGCACACTCTGAACACACACATGCACACACACCCTCGCCGCCGTTTAAAACTCGCGATTTATCGCTCGATTAGCGGCGTGTCAATCCGAAAGCTCGCCGGAAGGGTGGTGCCGACGAAGTGATCGAATTCCCCTTGGGTTTGGCACAGGGAAGCGAGCAGCTGGGACAATCCGGAGCGTGGGCGTCCCAGGTTCAAGTCCCGCTGCCGGACGGCTAGAATTATTTTTTTTCGCCCATGTTCCGCTTGTTCTTCCAGCTCGTTAAGAATTTTAATTTGACTGATTGAATAAGTGCCGCGTAGGACGTCTCAGCAGCTAATCTAGATCAACCGCAGCGCCAGCCGGGAAGACCTTGAGATTTCTGCTGCGGTTAAAAGCGCCGATCGGTTTCGTTTAGGCTGGAAATAAATTGGAAATTAAATCGCTCGATTCAATGGGGATTGGAAATTTATTGCCTTCGGAGAGGTGTTTCAAAGTCACACCCGGAAGGTGCGGGCAATTGAGTACACGTGAGTTCGATCTACTTTCGAAAAAAAAGAAGAAGAAATAGACACGAAGATGGTAGGTAAAACATGAAGAAGAAGCGCCGACCGACGCCTTAAATAACTCGGGCTAATGGTTTTGCTCGCGCGTCGGAACGCAGCAGGTTGTTATTACAGATGGAGGCGAAAGGTCTTCATTTTCACACATGCAATTGGTCGTTTTCTTGCGGGGCTCATGCATCTTTGCTTGCCGGCTCGAAACCGAGTCACGATTTAGGAGATGGGTTGATTTGCGTCTTGGGGAAGTGGAGGAATCGAGGGGGCTATAGGGATTGACTCCTTTGAGGAATAGAGAGCCGCGGGCGGCACTTCTGCTCGATCGATTTGGTTATTTGGACGAAGTGTTTGGGGGTGGAAGTTTCTTTTTAACGATTACTCTGTTCCAAACAATTGTCCCATCAATCGTTGGAATGAACATATCAATCGAATAACTTCGTTTGAACGGCAGAAAAGATTAGGATAACTGGGAAATAATCGGTAACTGAAACATACCAGTTGAAATCGGGAAAAAACTTAAAAACGTTTTTACATAAGTACAGTGCAAGTGAGAGTAATATTACTTGCGCCGATCATCAGAACCGCATGGTATATGAGTTATTTTTCATGTTTGAGGGGAAATCGGGTAAAATGGACCCTTTCCTGAGGTCAACCCTAAACGAAACCATCCCCATTCGATTCTCCGGACGTTTTTACATAAGTACAGTGCAAGTGAGAGTAATATTACTTGCGCCGATCATCAGAACCGCATGGTATATGAGTTATTTTTCATGTTTGAGGGGAAATCGGATAAAATGGACCTTTTCCTGAAGTCAACCCTGAACGAAACCATCATCATTCGATTCTCCGAACGTTTTTACATAAGTACAGTGCAAGTGAGAGTAATATTACTTGCGCCGATATTCAGAACCGCATGGTATATGAGTTATTTTTCATGTTTGAGGGGAAATCGGGTAAAATGGACCCTTTCCTGAGGTCAACCCTAAACGAAACCATCCCCATTCGATTCTCCGGACGTTTTTACATAAGTACTATGTAAGTGAGAGTAATATTACCAGCGCGGATCTTCAGAACCGCATGGTATATGAGCATGTATGAGGGGAAATCGGGTAAAATAGACCACTTCCTGGGATCCGATCAAAGTAAACTTGGTTCCACTTAGTTCTTCAGCTTTTTTTGCAAACTTACAGTACATTTGAGTTCAATATAGTTGCACCAAGTTTAGTTTTTGGGTAATAATTCTAGTTTACATCCAAAATGAGGGGAGAAATGGGCAAAATGGGACACTTAGCCACATTGCACGAAACTGTAAAGGGCTGGACAGGGGCAGGCTATGCAGAGGATGTGGGAAAGATGGGCATAAGGCACAAGATTGCAGAAACCCACCGGAGTGCCTGATCTGTGTCAACAAGGAAGCCAAGAATCACGTGACAGGAGGCTCAAGATGTCCGGCCTACAAACAGGCGACGGCTATTAAATCACAGTGGAGGTAACACAAATAAACCTCAACCATTGTGACACGGCACAACAACTACTACGGCAATCTGTGTCGGAATCGAAGAGCGATGTAGCTATTATTTCAGAGCCATACCAAATCCCATCTGGGGATGGTAACTGGGTTGCAAATAAAGAAAAAACAGCGGCAATATGGACGATGGGAAGATACCCTCTTCAAGAAATTGTGTACTGCGCAGATGAAGGCTTCGTAATCGCCAAAATCAACGGACTCTTCATCTGTAGCTGTTACGCACCTCCACGATGGACGATAGAGCAGTTCAACCAGATGTTAGACAAACTCACGGAAGTGATAACCGATCGAAGGCCAGCCGTCATCGCCGGTGACTTCAATGCTTGGGCGGTCGAGTGGGGCAGCCGTCTCACCAACCCAAGGGGGCGCAGTCTACTAGAGGCCCTAGCAAAGCTGAATGTAGACCTAGCCAACGAAGGTACCGTCAGCACCTATCGCAGGGAGGGCCGGGAGTCCATCATCGATGTCACTTTCTGCAGCCCGTGTCTGTCAGAAAACATGACCTGGAGAGTGTGCGAGGAGTATACCCACAGTGATCATCAAGCAATCCGGTACTGCATTGGGAACAGGACGCAGATCGAGTCATGTGGAAGGAAAACAAATGAGCGTAGGTGGAAAATAGCGAGCTTCAACAAGGACGTGTTCGTAGAGGCACTTAGATTTGAGGGCATCCACTTGAACCTGAGTACGGACGAGTTGACAGCAGCACTAACAAGGGTATGCGACGCAACTATGCCAAGGAATGGAAAAACCGAGAAACGGTCGCCGCCAGCCTACTGGTGGAACACGACGATTGCCGAGCTACGTGCCAGTTGCCTCCGTGCCAGGAGACAAAGCCAGAGGGCTTGCAACGACACCGAAAGAGAGGAACGGAAATTGGTTTACAGAGCGGCAAGAACTGCCCTCAAGAAAGGAATCAAGCTCAGCAAGAAAGCCTGCCTTGAGGAGCTTTGCCACAACGCCAACGTGAATCCCTGGGGAGACGCCTACAAAGTTGCCATGGCGAAGATGAAAGGTCCAGCAGTACCACCTGAAAGGTGCCCGGAGAAGATGAAGGCCATCATCGACGGACTGTTCCCGCAGCACGAACCAACGACCTGGCCACCTTCACCGTACAGGGAGGAGGTTGACTACGAAGAAGAAGCTCGAGTAACCAACGAGGAGCTGATCGAGATGGCGAAAGCCATGAAAGTGAAGAAGGCCCCTGGACCAGATGGAATCCCAAACTTGGCTCTGAAAACAGCGATACAGGAGAACCCAGATATGTTCAGGACCACATTGCAGAAATGCATCGACGAAGGTAACTTCCCCGACAACTGGAAGTGACAAAAGCTGGTGCTGCTGCCAAAACCGGGAAAACCTCCCGGAGAACCTTCGGCATATAGGCCTATATGCCTGTTGGATTCGGTCGGAAAACTTTTGGAGAAAGTAATCCTGAACAGGCTCACTAAGTACACGGAGAGCGAGAACGGCCTATCGAACATGCAGTTCGGTTTCCGGAAAGGCAGGTCCACAGTGGATGCCATCCGAATGGTAGTGGAAGCTGCGGAGACGGCACAGAGAAAACAGAGAAGAGGAAATCGCTTTTGCGCGTTGGTCACCCTAGATGTGAAGAATGCCTTCAACAGCGCTAGCTGGGAAGCAATCGCCCATTCGTTGCACAGCATTAGGGTCCCTGAGTACCTCTGCAGAATATTAAGGAGCTACTTTCAGAACCGAACGCTGATTTACGAGACTGATAAGGGAGAGAGAAGAATGACAATCACAGCGGGCGTTCCTCAGGGATCCATCCTCGGTCCGACGCTGTGGAATGCGATGTACGATGGAGTGTTAAAAGGGGATTGTCGGTTTCGCGGACGATGTTGTCCTTCTAGTAGTCGGGGAATCACGAGAAGAGGTGAGAAGTACTCGCAACCGAGGCGATAGATACTGTGGAAGACTGGATGCGGACGAAAAAACTGGCGATAGCCCATCACAAGACAGAGGTGGTGGTGATCAGCAACAGAAAAGCAGTACAACAGGCGAAAATCACGGTCGGAGAATACACCATCGACTCGAAGCGTGAGGTCAAGCACTTGGCGTGATAATCGACGATCGACTGAACTTTAACAGCCACGTCGATTACGCCTGTCAGAAGGCAGCAAAAGCGACCACAGCGTTGGCCAGAATCATGCGCAACAATTCGGTGATAAGCAGCAGCAAGAGAAGGCTCCTAGGTAGTGTATCCACGTCAGTACTCCGGTATGGTAGTCCGGCCTGGTTCCCAGCAATAAAGACGTCAAGAAATAGGTCATGTTTGAACAGCACATTCAGGTTGTTGAGCATGAGGCTGGTGAGCGCCTACCGGACAATATCATTTGAAGCGGTCTGCGTCATAGCCGGAATGATCTCCATTGTACTATTGTTGGAATAGTATCAGGAGTGCATAGAACAGAGACACCAGAGGAGCCCGAAGAAGAACACGGTTTGACACCATGAAAAAGTGGCAAGAGGGTTGGGATAATGCGGTAAATGGAAGGTGGACACACCGGTTGATCCCAAACGTGTCCACGTGGATGAACAGAAAGCACGGTGAGGTCAACTTCCACCTGACGCAATTTCTGTCAGGTCATGGCTGCTATAGGAAGTATTTGCACAGATTTGGACACGCAGGCATGCTCTCGATGTCCGGTTACTCAGACGTCCAAGAGATTCCGGAGCACGTAGTTTTTGACTGTTCACGGTTCGGCTCAATACGACGCACAATGCTTGATACCAGCCTAGAAAATGTCGTCCACAGAATGTGTCGCGATGAAAATACGTGGAACGCGATTACGTGAAAGCGTTTAAGCGGAATCCCAAAGCTTCGGTAAGGGATATGGCCAAAGAGTTGAATCTGTCCAAGTCTTTCGTTCAGAGAGCCAAGGACCTGGCGGGGGGGGGGGGGGTCTAGGGCGTAGGGTAGACCCACCCTCGGGGACTGCTCGAGTCGACTGGCTCAAACGAAGAGGACTGGATCTAACTGGCTCAGCAAACGAGAAGAAGCAAAATGGCTCGCCGACAGCAGCAAGTCATCTCTTAATAGAGCTGCTGTCAAAAGGAAAAATCAGACGCACGTAAGATAATCAAACTACAATCTAAGATTAACGTTTGTCAAAAACACATATATAATTTTCATAAATTCCAGATTATATAGAGCCAAAATATCTCGAACCGTTACATTGGGTTGTCTGCCTCGAGCCCGAAAGGAATCATAAAACTCTGATCTAACTCCAAGATGCTCAGCACAAATCCAAATGACGTGATCTGCGCTGGTAGCTTGTCCACATGCACAGAGATTGCGGAACAAATGAGTACGAACGAATGAACATCTAATCCCCTGAACCATAATTTCTTCGACACCTTGGGAGTGATAGAATATACCCATCGCCTCAAATTTCCTCTAATTCAATTATACTGCCAGCTAACTAGTGATGTCTGACGAAAAATTGAGAAAATTCGTTGAAGGCGGTTTGTCGGTCATTAATATCCCATTCCATAGTGCCCACCCTAGCAAGCGAGTCCGCTTTCTCATTGCCCGAAATCTAACATATGAGGACCCACACACAGTGCTGGCACGGCTATCTCACTATCACAAGAAGAAACGAATTATCGTGAGCTCTCTTATCTTTTTTTTTTTTGCCTCCTGGGCTAGTTCGTCTCTTGGGCTCTCTTATAGCTCTCTTATCGTTTCCCATACGATTTTGTTTCCTAAATTTCTAATGGATCTGCTGGAAGTTAGACAAGCAGTAAGAGCCTGTTCATAAACCACGTAGACTAATTTTGGAAAACCTCAGACCCCTTTCCCCCTTCGTAGACTTTTCTCCATAATTTTTTTTTTCAAATTTTCCGGTCTGTGGCCACCCTGCATGAACAAAACTAGTCACTAAATGTTGAGAAATATCCTACTGGCGAATTTTCATGAATTTCGAAATCCATATTGCCAGGGTTTCCTTCTGAAAATGTTCATGACCACTATAGGCTCCCGGCAACCTGTTACAGAATGGCCGTTCCTGGGAAAAGTCGGCATATGGCCCATAATGGAATAGAAATAGTTTCTAGGAATTATTCCAAAGATTGTAACATCCATTCCCAGAAGTTCAATTGATTTTCCCAAATCGGCCCTCAACGGAATAGAAATAGGTTTTAGGAATTGTTCCAAATATTTTGACATCTATTCCCAGAAATTCAATTGATTTCCGGATTTGAGATGAATCCAAATGGTCATTACCGATAATGCCCATGAAGCGAATGAGTTTTTGAATCTAACGGTGCCAAAATAATTAAAATAATAATAATTGGCTATCTCACTATCACAAGAAGAAACGAATTATCATGAGCTCTATTATCGTTTCCCATACGAATTTGTTTCCTAAATTTCTAATTGATCTGCTTGAAGTTAGACAAGCAGTAAGAGCCTGTTCATAAACCACGTAGACTCATTTTGGAAAACCGCAGACCCCTTTCCCCCTTCGTATACTTTTCTCCATACATTTTTTTTTTAAATTTCCGGTCTGTGGCCACTCTGCATGAACAAAACTAGTCACTAAATATTGAAAAATATCCTACTGGCGAATTTTCATGAATTTCGAAACCCATATTGCCAGGGTTTCCTTCTGAAAATGTTCATGACCCGGCAACCTATTACAGAATGGCCATTACTGGGAAAAGTCGGCATATGGCCCATAATGGAATAGAAATAGTTTCTAGGAATTATTCCAAAGATTGTTACATCCATTCCCGGAAATTCAATTGATTTTCCCAAATCGGCCCTCAACGGAATAGAAATAGGTTTTAGGAATTGTTCCAAATATTTTGACATCTATTCCCAGAAATTCAATTGATTTCCGGATTTGAGATGAATCCAAATGGTCATTACCGATAATGCCCATGAAGCGAATGAGTTTTTGAATCTAACGGTGCCAAAATAATTAAAATCTGTCAATAATTGCCAGAGTGACAATCATTTGAATTTGGTGGGTACCCGGGTACCCTGTCGAACACTTAAAGGTTTTTTTTTGTCGAACACATAAGGGTTGAAGTTTTGCGATTAAACTTACATTAACCTCTATGAATTGCTTGTCATATCGATGACCAATTGTACAGTCTCCTTGTCCACTTTATTCGTCGCAAAACGCCAGTTTGCCTTGAACTGTTTCTCGCTCACAACAGCTTTTTGAGTCTTCTTCAGGTTCCGCTTGACGATGGCCCAATATTGTTCGATTGGGCGGAGCTCTGGCGGGTTGGGAGGGTTCTTGTCCTTGGGCACCACTTGAACTTTGTTGGCAGCGTACCACTCCATGGCCTTTTTCCGTAATGGCAAGATGCCAAATCCGGCCAAAATAGAACGAAACAATTGTGTCGCTTCAGGAAAGGCAGTAGACGTTTTTGTAGGCACTCGCTCAGATAAATTTCCTGGTTGACGGTTCCGGTCGCAATGTAAACGTTGCTCTTCAAACCACAGGCCTGCCACACCAGATATTTCTTCGCGAACTTTGACAGTTTAATGTGCTTGAAAATATCTGCCACCTTTCCCCGTCCGGTTGCCGTATAAAATTCCTGTCCAGGAAACTGTTTAACGTCTGCCTTGACGTAAGTTTCATCGTCCTGTACCACGCAATCAAACTTCGTCAGCATCGTCGTGTACAACTTTCGCGATCGTGCTTTGGCCGACGTGTTTTGTTTATCGTCGCAATTTGGTGTCACCACTTTCATGTAAGTCGACAGTCCAGCTCGTTTTTTAGCTCTATCCACGGTTGAAGGCGCCACTCCCAGCTTCTTTGCGACATCTCGGACGGAGAGGTTGGGGCTCGAAACAGCGGGCAACTCTTTTTGTCGTCGCTGTGGCCTCCGGCTTTCGATTCCACCCCGATCCAGCTTTCCTGGCTGTCGACAAACGTTCACCGAACACTTTTAATAAAGACTGGACTCGGAAAAAATGAGACACAAAAAAATGATCACCAAACGTTCATTTTAAATCGGATACTTTTCAAATTTTCAGGGATTAAATAACTATATATTACCTATGTTTTGGCCTAATTTATTGATTGAATTTCCTCCCACAAGCTGAATGCTCGTACATTTCTCTTAACACTGCTCATGAGATCTTGGGCGAGGCTTTGTCCATCTTCCTTACACAATTTCTCCCAGTTTTTCTTCAAAGCTTCATCGGTTTTGAATGTTTTTCCGCTTTTCTTCAACTTCTTCTTCATTATAGCCCAAATCTTCTCGATCGGACGAAGTTCTGGTGTATTTGGCGGGTTCGCCTCCTTCGGGACCACATTAACGCCCTTCGCTTCGTACCAATCCATTACAGGCTTGGCGTAATGGCACGAAGCGAGATCCGGCCAGAACAGCGTGGGACCACGGTGAGAGCGGAGCAAGGGCAGCATGCGCTTCTGCAAGCATTCCTCTCGATAAATCTGCCCGTTTATGGCACCGGTTGTAACGAACGGCTTGCTGTACCGTCCGCACTCGCAGATCGCCTGCCACAAAAGGTACTTCTTCGCGATTTTGTCCATCTTTCTCTTTCGGAACTTTTCCGGAACCTCCATGCGGGGCGTACCGACAAAAACTCGAGGCCGGGGATTTGTTTGGTGTCCGCCTTGATATATGTCTCGTCGTCCATGACGAGACAGCCTGGCTTGACCAGCCACTCACGGTACAGCTTCCGCGCACGCAATTTGGCCACCGTGTTTTGCTTGTCAGTCCGGTTTGGCACCTTCCTGACCTTAAAAACACGTAGCCCAGCCCGCTTCATAGTCTGCTGCACGAACCACTTTGACGAATTGACCTTTTTGGCCACGTCTCGGGTGGAAAGGTTCGGGTTATTCTTAAAGTACTGCCTTATCTTCCGCGCCTTCTCTGGGTATTCCGTTTTCGGTTTTCGGCCGCTTCCAGCGCACCGCTCGATGGTCTTCGTCTCCTGGAACATCTTCACAACGCGGGACACGGTGGAATGGTAGATTCCAAGCCTTTTGCCGATCCATCTGTGCGACTGACCAGGATTATCGATCACCGCGCCCAAGATTTGCTGGCGTAGCTCGTCTTGTTTCGAATGCATCTTGAAAACTACTTAACAGATCGCAATAAAATTTTGCACACATAAACATAACTCTCTAAACTCTAGTATTACCTAAAATTAATTTACCTACGCAATAAAAAGTTACACCCAAAACAAAGTGTCGCATTTTTTCCGAGTCCAATCTTTACGTTGTTAACAGTTAATTTAGCCACATTTAACAATTTCGCCAACTTGGCGTGAGAGTAGTTTGGATTTTCGCCATGCACGTGCAAAATTTTGATGCGTTGCTTCTCTTCCTGAACCTCCCATCGTACACATCGCAAAAATCGGTTGACTTCGATGGGCTGGGCATGTCGTAAGAATGTCGGACGACAGCCCTGTGAAAATGGTTCTCGAAAACGAACCGACAGGTACAAGAAGAAGAGGCGCGCAACGAGCAAGGTGGATTGATCAAGTAGAAGGCGACCTGCGGACCCTCCGCAGACAGCGAGGCTGGCGAGGTACAGCCATGGACCGATTACAATAGAAACAACTTCTGTGTACAGCAGAGGCCACACCGGTCTTAGTCTGATTGGTAAGGTAAGGTATGCTTCTCTTCCTTCGACAACATTTTGATAACTAAAGTGCTAATCTCCAAATCAAAATAGAGTCATGATGCTACACGCAAACATCTTCAATCTTCATGATCTTGAAATGACCAAAATTTGGCTAGACTGAACCGATATACCTAGTGATGCATTCTAGATGTAGCGAAAATAGCTACACGTTATAAATTAGCTATTCACAAATAAACATGAACAATGATTTTACAAGAATACCGGAGGCCCAATTTTAGGGTCACTTTATTTCCTATTTTCCCAACTATGGCCTAATGTAGTTATTTCATAGAAAATGTGTATATTGATATAATTTTCATTGTAAATGTATCAGTATGTCGTTGTAATTTTTTCATAGCACTTATCCAAACCAAACACTAAGTAACAAAATGTATGAAATAGGAATTTTAATGTTTTGAAATGGAATGGCCGATTGATCATATGTGAAAATCATTTAGGTTTGCTAAAGTAGTTTTATTTTAATTTGTTTTGTGAAATTTGGTGCTGAGTATAGCGAATATAGCTTTAAATGGACTGCCTTAAAAGATAATAAAAAAAAAAACTTAACAACTATTCTTTTGAACAAGACTCCTTAATGATGAGACGAAGTTGCATCCACAAATAGACCCAATATGATGCACATAGACCGACATAGCATCCAAACTCGTCAACAGTTTTCGACTTAAAAAATAATTGGTTAACTTTCCATGGTTCAGAACAGCAAATTTCTTATTAAACATACCTAAGCAAAGGTATAACTAGTTGAATATCGTTTCTAGCTCAATCTTTTTATGAGTTAAAATTAAAATTGCAATCGACCACTGCATAATGGGCTGAGTCAGGGACATGTACCCTAATAAAAAAAACGTGAAAATAAAACACTTTGAAGACCTCGTATTTTCATAAGAAAATAAGAGGTGTGCTTTACCGGCTTTAAGGAGCTGACAAAATTTTGGCTAAAAAGAAAAGGTGTGTAAAGGTAAAAAGTTTTACGTAACACTTTGTTCCGAATCTAGTAATTCATCATCACATCGCAACAGCGTCCGTTCTGTTAGTTTAAATTGGTTCCCATCTCAAGCTTTTTTTTCTTCTTTTTCTACATTACCATCACTTTTTTGTTACTGGCCTCAACCGCATCAATTTTGATGGTTTTAATAGCGCTCCAAACCTTTTAGCCAATGATTTATATTGGAACTGCAGAGAATTTCTTGGGTTTCAATAATCAAGTATCAACATATGCCTAATCATTCCATGGCCGGGACCGATATTGCTTTTGTACGACGTTTGAGACACCCTGTTTTACACATTGAAGATCGACGTTATCCCAAATCAAGGAAATATAGTTTGCCTGAGTAACTAAAGCTGATCTCGATAACGGAGTAGCAGCTACGGGCGGTTAATCATGCTCAAAAGTATGTGAAATGATGTCATTGTAATCATCAGTTTCGAAGCCTAATTTTGTCGTCTCGAATCTTCCCGGAACACGTTCATCACTTAATTTCCGCCAGCCAGCATGTCAGCACGGGCAAAGGCGGCGGCTTGCTTATCGCAGAGACCCCACCGAACCGATTTCGAAACTCCTTCTCTCTATCTCTCTCGCCTCCGTAGTCCGACTAATTCAGGTTTGACCATCAGGCCACGGCAGCCAGCCACCGCCCAACTTCACACTAATCATTTCGTACCTTAATTATAGCAATAAAAAAAAAATATTTAAATACCCCCCCACACATTCACACGCTCGGGCCGACGCGGATGTGGGCACTGGAAGCTGCCATGGCGCACGGTTATGATTCATTATGTCTTTTGTTGCGCTGTTAGCTCTCGTATGTACATGTTAGATATCAAACATGTGGCCCCGGCCAGTATGATGATGGCGATGACGAAACCCTATTGTAAAGGGTCAACTCGAACCGCCATAATCCGACGGCGAGGGGCAATCCACAGTGGCGAGATTCATATGTACACACAGCATAAACATGAGTTATGCCACGCTACAAGCAGTTGTTGCTTGTGGTTACACTTTCCCTTTTTTATGCTGTCCGCTGTTTTTTATATATATATTTTTTATAGCTTCATCCAAGTTGTGGCGCTCACTTGCAATGATTATTGCCAACTTGACGGCTCGCTCGTGTCGTCGTCGTTTGCTATTATATTGTGAAATTTGATATAGTTTTAAATTACCATTGGCGAGTTGTGAAAACTGACTTGGATGTAATTGGGAATGGTCGCTTCTGGTGATTTCTTGCATAATACCCATGAATTCAATCCGTTCCGAATTATGACGATAATTTGTATAAAACCAAGTCACATTTAAGCGTTTATGGTTTTATAGCAAGAAGCGATACTACCTCTCACTCCGCCATGTTCATCCACTCAGAATGAGAGTGATTCCCTTGCATCGAAAACTGACGAAACACTTGTTTAATTGTTCTGCAACGATTTCGCCATCATCACCGCGAGCAATTACCTGCCGCTTAAGATAATCAATTGATCGGTAATCGATTACCAATCGACCACCGCCCTGAACAAAAAGCTTGGAATCTGAGAACGCCAAGCACTCGATACAACCGACCGAGCGATGGCCATGACACGAACGACACCAAAGCCAAACCGATAATCGACAAAGCAAATCGGTCGACCTAGATAACGTGCCGAAAAATTAAACAACCACTTTTGACAACGGTTGGTAGCTAGGCAGCGATTCCCAAAAAAAGAAAAGAAATGGAGGGACGAACAGAAGCGACGTAAGAACCGTACACAACAGACGGCGATAGCTAATCGATAAATGGGTCAGCTGAGTTGGGTCGATTTGTTGGTCGGTGGTGAGGATGAACCACGATCCATCAAGTTCAAATCGCACACGGGTTCATTTTCCAGTTAGGAAAATAGCTCGATTGTTTCGGGCCTCGTAATCAATTTTCGTGCGATCTTTCGGCCGGTGTCCAATTGATTATGGTACGTTTAATGAGCGGTCTTCGCTAACGGTTCGGCAGGGTCGCCATATTAAGATGGCAGTAGGCCGAAACAGTGTCACGAGCGATGACGCAACCATGGCTAATAAAGGGGTCAGGAATTTTGATTGCCTTTTGCGAGTTCTTGATTGACAATTGTGAAATCTGCTAGAACGGGTGGCTGGGTGAATAACGGAAATTTACTTCTGGTACTGGCTGGGAAATAAAGGGTGGAACGGTAAAAAATTGGTCGACAAAAATTTGACGTATTTTTTAACGCAAATTTAAGAAATTGAACACTCATTACTTTTTATGTGTGTGCGTACGGAAGGATGTCTTTTGCCTTTGTCATAATCTATTCAATTATCAAAATCACTTCGAAGTAAAAGAAACGGCATGTTAAATTTTGTTTCGCGGGGGACTGGGTCAAACGTTTTTTTTTTGTTGTTCCAAAACCAGGATATTGCAGCGATCAGCGAAAGATTGACCAACGTTTGCAAATTTAATCAAAATCCTCCATCAAAAATAGTTACCTTACAAACCAGGCTAAGGGAGGGGTGGTCTATACTGTACACAGGAGATGTCTTCATTCAGTGAATGGGTCCACTGCATTTGGCGAAACTCGCAGTGTGCAAAAGGTCTGCAGGTCGCCTTCCACTTGTTCGATCCACCTAGCTCATTGCGCACCTCATCTTCTTGTGTCCGTCAGTTCATTATCGAGAGTCATAAAAACTGAGCTCGCGTTGGACATTCTTATGGCATGCCCAGCCCACCGTAGTCCACCGTTTTTCAGTGGTGTGAGCTATGGGAGGTTCTCCCGGCAATTGATGTAATTCGTGGTTCATTCTGCCCCTTGCGTTTCGCGGTGGGTCTCTCCGGCATTGTGCATGTTGCGTGGTCGTAGTGGACTACCGGACTAATTAATGTCTTGTAGATGGTCAACTTTGTAGTTAGAAGAACTTTGGAGTCCAAAATAGGGACGATTGCAAGCCATAATGCGTCTTTGTATATCCCTGCTTCGTCTATCGTCTCAATTTCATCACCGTCGATCTGAACTCGTGACGGGAGGCTAACATTGTTATCTTGTGAGCCCCTAACCGGGGTTGGTTACCCGTTCTTACCTATGGTTACTCATACCCCAGTTGGCACCACAGGGAGGTAGATATAGGATTTAATGGACAACAGGCAAGGGATCACAGCAGGATCTGTTTCATACCTGAAGGAACGCGAAGTACGAATGGAACGCTTTTTCCAGTCATTTACCAACCAAATTCAAACTTCTCTCAATAGGAAAACAAGTAAGATTTGGAGCTTGTGCTTTTTGGCACCTACTACTCGCTACTCCGCATATGGGAGAATACCAAAATAACAATCATAATGTAGAAGGAAAATCGTTACTCCACGTACGGAGAATACAGATATAACAATTATAGTATGAGTTATAAAGAAGATAGACCATAATGGGGAATTCCATTAAACCATATTGGTGAGGATCAGTTTTTACAACACCTTGCCGCCTTTCCTCTCCGAGGTCTTTAAGTCAAAGCACAGAGAACAGACGTTCATCTTCGGTCTGCTACTTGTGTAAATCTTTAAACCGACATTTCAAATGTATGTCGTTATGCTCCTGATAGGCGGCGCTGCAGTTGTGCGATAACTGTCATGTAAATGTTTATCAATAAAAATCCTAGCACATAACCTGAAACGTTTTTTTTTGTTTTTCTCTGCACTTGCTTCCCTGTATTAAGTTTTACACAGGTTTTTCAAGAAAAGGTATATGGACATCAAAGTCTGTTCTCTGCGGTAAAAGTACGACGAGATGGATTCGTCAGGTAAAACAGACGTTGTATGCTAAAAATAAACCCAAGGTTTGGGATAGTCTCTCCGATCTCCCAAGACATTTGGGCAGTGTGAATAGATATTCCGTTAGAACCACTTCAAAAAATACTGGTAGCTTGTGAGCACGATCAAACACACATTTTTTTGCCAGTCAAGATGGCGGATTCGTTCCTGCCTTGACCTACCCTGCATTGGAAATGTGTGGCAAAGGATTTTGTGCTTGCTTCGAAATACTGCCTTATTTATTCCCTACGCTCAATGTCAAACTACTTCTATTCAATTTTCACAACCTGCCGTGCTCTAACGGAACTATCAATACTTTCTCTTTACATCTTTTTCTAACAAAAAATTACTTTCCACTCCTGGAGCCTCATGGTGATGAGAAATTATATCTCCTCCTACGTATGGGAGGATACCAAAATAACAATCATAATGTAAAATGGTCATGTTTGAGAACTTCAAAAGGTGTTGTTAATGTTTTGTCGTAAGTGGTGTCTGTTACCTCTAAAGTGCTGACTGAAAAATGATGAATTTGTTATAGATGAAAATTACTTCTATAGCCAAAATTCCAGCTGTATTATTTCACAGGAAAATGAAAGACAAGCCTCCAAACATGACCATTTTGTATGAAAATCGGGCTTTGGTCTTATTGTATTGTCCGTCACTGTAAATGTTAATAGCAGATTTCTCCCTTCATCGCTTCTTCTTTTGATGGAAGCATCGAGCATCGAAAGGTTCAACGGATGTTTCAGTCAATTTATGCACTCACCATCATCATGCTGGTAATGATCAACGAAACACTATTTACGAAACACACCGAGAGTAAAGATGAGCGGAAACACTAACACGTCATCCTTTCCTGTTTGATTAAGATATTACGTGATATAAACTACCCATTGTAGCACGCAAACTATGTCCGATAGCAATAGGCTTTCCTCTATGTTTGACTTGATCAAGCTGTAATAACCACTGATTGTTCTCATCATGTCATTGTATGAAGGGCCAAAAAAATGATCGGATGGGTCGGTAGGCAGCATTCCCTATACGTATCCACGGGAATTAAAAAGAATCTTCTTCCAACAACAAGATTGAACCTTTGGTCAAAAAAGTGAGCTACCTTTTATGAGAATGCCAGAGTTGGCGAGGAGCCCAGCACATTCACAAACTTTAGCAATGGGGGTTTGGCATTCTCACTCTTCCCATCCAGTTTGCTGCCATCGGGTGCTCTGGTGGTCCCTCCCGTTCCCTTGTATTAGCCTGAAATATTTATATAATTATGTACCGGAGCTGACAATACAATTAAACCAAAGCCATTTTATATGGTCATATTTGGTAGTTTGTTTTTCATTTTACCGTGAACAAATTGTGCTGTAATTTTAGCCTGAGTGTAAAAGTATCCTGGATGTTCATGTATATTAAATCCATAATTTTTCATTCAGGACTTTACGAGTTACCGACACCGCTTGCGACAAAACAATAAGACCACCTTTTGGCTGCCTTAAAAAATGCTCAAATTTGAGGATCCCAGTTTTGATTTGAGATGTTCGAGTCATTTTAACATAAGTATACTATATATTTTAACATAAGTATACTATATATAATGACCTTTGAGGTCATCATCATGACCTAAATTATAGAAGTCAAAAGGGGGTCTTAGTGTTTTGTCGTCTGTGACTTGTGAATTCATCAATAAAAAATATGAATAAAACACAGATGAAAATGAAGGTTATATCTAGGCCGGTATTTTTTATTTCGTCATCAGGGTGACCATTTCCTCGTAGGATGGTCCAAAAAATTGACTATTTTAAAAAGTGAATTTGAAAAAAAATCCTTACCTCTTGAGCTACTGGGCCGTTTTTATCAATTCAAAGCGCAAATGAAGAGAAATTGAATATACTTTTTAAAACAATGATTTGCTGTATTTATAATGTAAACATGGATTAAATTTGTTTTTCATTACTTTCATTGTCTCGCGGCCAAAAAGCGCCCTCTATTTTCTTTTTTTTTCTTTTTCTTGAAAACGTAGACCTTCTAGGCATTGCGTCTGAATACTCCTCCCAATGTGTCCATTTCCATTTCCGTGACATGTTGCGAAAAAATTTCACTCCAAATTGAGACTGAAATATCATTGTTTTTGGGATAAATTAAAAGCTGTCATCTTATTTTTGTATTGTTGGATTAAATTTTTTTTTTCAGATCAGTCAACTTAGCTTGTATTTATTTAACAAAATGTGTAATAAATAAACGAACTGCAACGTGATAGTGTTATGTGAACTCAGCTAAAGTTATGAAACTTATGAACTTTTTATCAAATTTTTAAATATCCAATATTTGAAATATCTTCCTTCCAGTTCGGCAATAAAATTATGCAATGATAAATCATATATGTTTTCCACAAATTTATCTACAAATTATTGTGTTTTAATTTCCACCAGATCCTTACAGCAACGATCTGTTTGACGCCACTGCTGGAAAGGATGGGATCCAACATGGTCTTCACTAAGAAGAGAAATTAGTTCTTGCCCAAGTTTCTCCGTGCCCGGGAAATTATCACGTGTGTTCAACCAACACTTCTCATTGTACTGATAACTTAATCTCTTTTCCAGGGCATATCATCAAAAAATCTCGGATGCATGCAAGAGTGTCTTCTGCTAAGAAGCTCTGTTTACCTTTTTATAGGTGCTGACGTAGTTCTCATTTTGTAGATTTTGGACACTTTCGGCAGTATAATAAAGTTTTCAATTTCAAATTGAAATAAAAAAAATAGAGCAAAAAACTGTTTTTTTAAGTCCCACCCTAAGGACAGTTAGAAAAACTGTTATAAAACGAAACGTAGATGAGATAGAAGTTAGGTTATTTGAGCAAAGTTTCATGAAATTAAATTATCTACAATTCTCTAGGAGCAACAATTCCTCTAAATCATAAGAATAGAAAGTTAGAATTTTTATTATGAACATAAGAGGACCACCCTAGTCACCACCCAAACCAAAAGATAGATCTTTTTTTAAAGATTAAATCTTCCAATGACATCATATGTCTAAAGTTAATGGTTTTCGAGTTATCGATTTTTGTCGCGAAATTTGGCTATTCGTACCATAGTGCGTTGTGAGAATTCGATAGCTTTCATTTTAATCTTGAGTTGTATTTTTCCTTGAGCTGCTGAATTAACTCATCAACTGTTGCGTTGCATACACTGAACATTGTTTCAACACTCGATGCTTCCAAGATACATAATGATTCTAGATAAAAGTAAAAGAATAGACCAACATCAATTATTCATACAACATTAATAAGAATGCAAGAGCCCTCGTTTTGCAGTTCTCAGGTTTCATATCCCAAATTCATTCAGACTAAAAATTCCAAATATGAGAACACGTGGTTTATGGACCCTCCCTTAGCTCTCAAGAAGCTTAATGAAGTTATAAAAACCTCTTTAAATTAATGGGGACGCATGGTTTGCCAGTTACTTTGAATAATGGAAACGCGTGGCAGGATAGTATATGATATGTACTACCACCCATTGTAGCACGGAAACTAAGTTCGACAGCAATGGGCTCTCCTCTTTGTTAGACTTGATCAAGCTTTAATAACCACTGATTATCCTAATCATGCCATTGTATGAAGGGCCAAAAACAGGTTAGATGGATCGATAGGCAACATCACTCATACGTTTCCACAGGGATATAAAAAAATATCCTTCCAGCAACAAGATTGAACAATTGGTCATAAGAGCGAGCTATCTAACATGAGGATGCCCCAATGGGCGGGGAGAAGAGCCCGCCCTCTCTTCACAAACTGTTAGCAATGGGGAGTTGGCATTCCCACTCTCCCCATCCAGAGTGCTTCAATCGGGTGCCCTGATGGTCCCTCCCATTCCCATGAAATATTTATTTCATAGTGTATTTATGTAAATGAAAAATACTACAAGCATTCTCATCTACTATATATGATCTTATTCGGTTGATCCTGAAATGCCAGAAATGTTGCTAAGTGTTAAAGTGTAGAGTTCTGTGGTTCCGCGCTTAAGCACGTTTTCGTTCGTTTTCAGCGATAGCAGCAGTTCACCAAAATCTTGATATGAGGTATCCTGAAAAAGTTTGTTAAATCTATTGAAATTTTACAAAACTATCGTTTAAACATTTTAATTTACTGTTGCCATGGTCACTATTTGTTGCTTGATGCTGATTTTATAACAGCAATCTGCTTTTATTATGAGTAAGGAAAACAGGTAGATTTAATTGAAAGGAAGTTAAAGACATATGGACATAAAAAAGAATAAGTAATGTTTTATTCATCTATGAAGTAAAATCAATTAAACAATATTATCAAATATAATGATATTGTGCGTTATGATAAAGTAATGACAAAGATTGAACTGTAAAATCAGACACTAGCCAAATGGCACACCGCGTAGCATGAATCAGATCAGCTCAGATTTGGTAAAATGTCCATTTGCAAACCGGAAATGAAAAATACATTCAGTAACAAGTGCAAAACCCTACCACAGATTCCGTTGCAGCCTTTTGTTTTCAAGGCACTAGATACTTCTCAATCATAGGAGGATCAAAATGATAATTGGACTTATAAGACAACATAATTGAAAGTATATGTAACCTCTAAGGTAAAAATTATAAAATTATTTTTATTTTTATATATAAATCACGAAAGCACAAGTAATGATAAAAATATTAATGATGATGATAAATATGAATGATAATGGTAATGGATAAAAAGTGTCATATATGATAATATATATATTGAAGGGATATTATAATATGAACTAAAAATAACTTGTGTGCCGACTGCTGTTTTGTTGCAATTGTAGACAAATTTGCGCATCCATTATGAACCAGAAAATTTAGACAATGTATGACAGTCATGAGAAAATAAAAATGAATTTAAAATTTAAAATTATTTTATAATGGGAGTTCCGATCAAAATTTGGTCAAACAGTAATGTGTGTGAGTCGATCAAATTTTTTAAAAGTCAAATTCTTTTTCTTTTTCAAGTTCAGTTAATACAGAATACAGGAAAAATATTCAGCTAAGCTTCCTTTTTACCGAATGCGAATTGCCGGGTCTTTCGTTTAACACCTGCCATAAGATTTTGTACAGTCTCCTTGTCCACTTTATTCGCCGCAGAACGCCAGTTTGCCTTGAACTGTTTCTCGCTCACAACAGCTTTTTGAGTCTTCTTAAGGTTCCGCTTGACGATGGCCCAATATTGTTCGATTGGGCGGAGCTCTGGCGTGTTGGGAGGGTTCTTGTCCTTGGGCACCACTTGAACGTTGTTGGCAGCATACCACTCCATGGCCTTTTTTCCGTAATGGCAAGATGCCAAATCCGGCCAAAATAGAACGGAACAATTGTGTCGCTTCAGGAAAGGCAGTAGACGTTTTTGTAGGCACTCGCTCAGATAAATTTCCTGGTTGACGGTTCCGGTCGCAATGTAAACGTTGTTCTTCAAGCCACAGGTACAGATGGCCTGCCACACCAGATATTTCTTCGCGAACTTTAAGTTTAATGTGCTTGAAAATATCTGCCACCTTTCTCCCGTCCGGTTGCCGTATAAAATTCCTGTCCAGGAAGCTGTTTAAAGTCTGCCTTGACGTAAGTTTCATCGTCCTGTACCACCACTTAAACTTCGTCAGCATCGTCGCGTACAACTTTCGCGATCGTGCTTTGGCCGACGTGTTTTGTTTATCGTCGCGATTTGGAGTCACCACTTTCTTGTAAGTCGACAGTCCAGCTCGTTTTTTAGCTCTATCCACGGTTGAAGGCACCACTCCCAGCTTCTTTGCGACATCTCGGACGGAGAGGTTGGGGTTCCGCTCGAAACAGCGGGCAACTCTTTTTGTCGTCGCTGTGGCCTCCGGCTTTCGAACACTTTTAATACGTTGGTAACAGTTGATTTAGCCACATTCAACAATTTCGCCAACTTGGCGTGAGAGTAGTTTGGATTTTCGCCATGCACGTGCAAAATTTTGATGCGTTGCTTCTCTTCCTTCGACGACATTTTGATAACTGAAGTGCTAATCTCAAAATCAAATAGAGGCATGATGCTACACGCACACATCTTCAAAATGAGGAGTGTGCAATTTTTTTTAATGCACGATGAAAGGAAATGCGTCAAGTTTAAGTCGACCAAATTTCGATCGAAACACCCTTTAATACCTGATGACCTGGAAGACTTGAAATACAGCATGCAAAATACATTACATCTCAAATTTCGATAACCTGAAACCAATTTATATGCAACAATATACTTTCATATCATAACAACAAAAAAGATAAAAAATGTATTTTGCCTCTATTTCCCGTTTTGTCCTTCCATGTTATTGGGATGGATCTAAGGCAAGGTAGATCCCAAAGCGCGCTGCGACTTCGAACCTAATGTGAATAGTAAAATTTTCAATGTGACCCTCAGGCACACGTTCCTCTGTAACAGGTAGAAAAACTACTTGATGTGATATTTCCACAATGGAACTGACTCTTAGCTGTTTAACGTTTTAGACACGTTACACGTTTACACGTTTAAGAAAAAATATAAAATATAACTTGAAAATCGTCAACCTATTCAGAAACTATAAACTATACGAGTCTGACATTTTTCAATAAGGAACAAAATTACCAATTACTACAAAATTCTGAGAAATCTTTCTTCCTCGCTATTAGGTATCTGTATTCTGATGTCTGTGTTAGAGAAATTCTCGTTTTTTCAGCATGTCGTTTGTCGGCTGCACTGATGTCTGTGTTAGCCTAACACATTAAATTGTACAATCGTTAAACAAATGTTAAACATCTACCAGTAACAAAACAGTAAAATGTTGACAGCTGCTTTATGTCCGGAAACTTTCCAAAAAAACATAACGTTTGAAGAAGCTTGAACGACACAGTTTTATAAAGGTTCTTTAGATTGGAGTTCGGAATTTTTAAAACCACGATAAATCCTTCAATGACTGCTAGGAAGGTTCTCATGGGCAATTCAGGCCGATATAGATTTATTTTCATCTCATAGAATCTCTGCTTTATCCATAAGTTTAATCATTTATAATCATTCTAATTCTCAACTTCTTTCAATTTTTCAGGTATGTTCTTTTTGCGATGACGAGGCACTTGCTGAAGAGGTATTCAAAACTTATTAAGTGAAATTATGCAATTTATCGAGAAATGTTTCCTGAAATATTTTCCAATATTTAATAATTATTCAATGTTCTTCGGGATTCTCCTTTACCACGTATAAAAAAAAGCGCTGAAAATGTAATAACGAAGTTGAATCGCATAAATTTATACGACGTTGTTTCAAATCCGTTCCAAGAGTTAAAACGATCATGTGGCATTTCATACTAACCGCTCTACTATCCCAAACAATTTCATAATCGTCTCATAACACTTATCAAATATACCATTAAAGTCCCAAAAAAATAAAATCACCTCAAAACCCCCTTTAGTTCGTCAACTCGGCCAAACAATTGCCTGGTAAATCAATCAATTTGTCACTTTTACGAGCCTCACCTACCGGGCAGTTGCACTAATTGCCACCAATTAGACACCGCCTGTCGCCGTCGTCGTCGTCGTCGTGGCCGCACGTGAAATTGAGGTGTGAAGATCGAGATAAATCATTCTGAAGATGCATCTTTCTCTAGGCACTTATGGCTACGGCCCAGCTCCGATCTCAAACAATCCATGGGCCCAACGACGACGACGACGCCGACGACGGTTTAGAGAAAAATGCAATCCAGGTCGTTATTATGGTAATTCGCTTCGACCTACCCACCATTAGGTCTAGATTTGATGGCTCACACACACACACTCAAAACACAAAAACATTGCGCTGCTCTTTGCTCGGGGGTGAAGAAAAAACCACCACCGAATGACGAAAGTTGTGAAATTTTAACACTTTCCATTTCTATTACCGCGTTGTTGTTGCTGCCATTGCTGGGTTGCTATAATTTCGGTTCATTGTTGCACTTGAAAATTGAGGATTCGAGCAGCTTTCCCTCTCCTCTCTCTGGCCTTCTTCAGGTTGGTAAAATGGTGATTACGATGAAGATGAAGATGATGATCATGGTGATCGTTCGAAGCTTTTAAACGCTTTTAACTGAACGATGAAAAATTATGGTAATGAAGGGGTTCGACCGTCAGGGATTGAACGCCGCGATCGGCATTCAGGTTGATACAGAAGGTAAATTGAAAATTAATTTCATTTACGTGTTTTGAGCGTCGGGGATTTTCCCTGCACGAGGTGGTCCGCGCCGGTGAAATGTGTTTTGGTGTGTTGTGTAATCTGTGATCTGAGCTCTTGGAAATGTTGGAAAATTGCCTGCCGAAGGTGGAAAACTAGTTTTGCTATAATAGGGGGGGAAAAACAACAGCAATGGCAACGGCGGCGGCGGCACGAGTCGACGCGGTTGATGGCCGTCTAATTGTTTAAAGGGATCTCCGCATAACCATTGCATTGTTTGGGAGTGTTCAATTTAAAAAACCATTTGCGTCAACAACTGTTCAGTCGATTTTCTGTTTGCAGCTCAGACTTATGTGGCACTCAACGCATGTCCAATTGGTTTGGTTTGAATATTTCTGCAATTAAGATTTCTTATCTTAATGGAAAGCAAATCGTAAATAATTAAGATGTGGTGGAATGAGTTCATATCAGTTGAAGCAAATATCACAGACCGCAATTAAAATAGGCAGCAACTCTAAAAAATCAAAATTAAAATCCACCGAGACATCGCTTGGAATTTATTGATCGAAGTGAACAAATTGGCAGTGTCCAATTTTTGCAAAACTTTTCCAGTGTAAATTTTCATTCAGTGGCGTTTATCCATTTGATATAAAATATGATATGTACTACTACTAATTGTAAAGTGTGTATTCGATAAAAATGGCACACCGAAAATCTTCTGTAACTTTTGAACCGTATGAGTAAAAAACCCGAACAAATCTTTTTCACCGTGTATTGTTTACATCTGTCAAGTTATTCATAGTTATTCATACAGTAGTACCAGTCATGTCGTCGAAACAAGAAATTGTCCGTGAAAAAATTATGTGTACTGACAAGCAATCCCTTGAAAACTTGTAATTGCAAAAACAACTGTATCTCGTGTGATAAGAACCTTCAAGGAGCGTCTGAATGGTCCATAGGACAGTAAAATGGCCAGGAAAGTGGTGCAACAGTTCAAGAACCGTCCAAACATGTCAATTCGTGATTTTGCTAAAAAGTCCAAGGCATCAGTCGGTTTTGTACAGAAAACCATGAAGCGTGCTGGGTTACATGTTTGTAAAAGGTGCAAAAGCCCCCAAACGGAATGAAAAGCAAAACATCACTGCGAAAACCAACACTCGGAAACTTTACACGAAGTTGCTCACCAAATCTTGTTGCATCGTGATGGATGACAAAACTTACGTCGAGGCCGACTTCTGTCAATTTCCTGTTCAAGAATATTTCGTTGCCAAGCCTAAGTTCCATGTTACGGAGGATTTTCGAAAAAATAAATTATCGAAATTTGCAAAGAAGTTCCTGATCTGGCAGGCAATTTGCGGATGTGGTGAAATAAGCGCTCCCTTCATCACTTCCGGATCAATCAACGGTGCGATTTACACGGAAGAGTGCCTTAAGAAGCGTGTCTTGCCATTCATAAGGAAGCAGGATCAACTCTGTTTTGGCCTGATCTATCATCCTGCCACTTCGCTCTCCCTTTATTCACAAACTGTTAGCAACGGGGAGTGTGTGTTCTTACTCTCCCCATCCTATTCGCTTAAATCGGGTGCCCTGATGGTCCCTTCCATAACCCGATGATATGAATTTTCGATGTAAGAGAATATAATATAACGAGTGAGTCATAAGCAGCGGGACTATATGAATACACGTGTGGTAAAAAAGTGTTCTTATTTCAAATTCAATTCTTCAATTATTGCATTTTTACAAGTCCATACAATGTGTGTTTGAGATGTGATGGAATCTTCCTCAAGATTCCTGGAACTTTCGCCATCATGGCCTGGATCATCTTGAGGTCGGCAGCTTTCAATTTCGTCCGCTTGGCGGCGCTTATTCCGCTCTTTTTGTTGTTGACCATTGGCCTTCCAGTGTAGAACCGAGCGATCATGTTATAATTCGTTCCGCCAATGTACTCGCTGTTCATGGCTGTTTCTCTCTAACCTCGTTGACGACCCCCACCTGATCCGCCTACCTTGTCGTCTTGTACTGGCGGGGTTGGAAACGAACACCATCTTTGCAGGGTTGTTGACCGGCATTCTTGTGACATGCCTAGCCCAACGTATCCTTCCGGCTTTCATCACTTTCTGGATGCTGAGTTCGCCGCAAAGTTTCGGGAGCTCGTGGTTCATCGTTTGCCGTTACACACCGCCAAAGATGGCCCTGAGTACGTGACGTTCGAAAACACAAAGTGCTTGCAGGTCCTCCTCGAGCATTGTCCCACGTCTCATGTCCGTAGAGAACCAGCGTTTTATACATGGTACATTTAGTGCGGGGTGAATCTTTTTTGACTGCAAGTTCTACTGTAGCTCATAGAACAAACGGCTTCCACTGATCATTCGTGATCTGCCGTACGGAAAGATCCAAGCTAGACGAATTTCTCCACCACCTCGGAGGTATTCCCGTGTATCGTGAGACTGCTTCCTAGGTGGGCCTGGACGCGTTCTGTCACTCCTACTAGCATGTAATTTATTTTCGACACCTTCACTACCAGTCCGACTTTTGTTGCTTCGTCTTTCAGGCGGTTATACAGTTCTGCCACCTTTTCAAAGTTTCTGCCGACTTCATTTCAATCATCCGCGAAACAAACAAACTGACTGGACACTTCGCATGACACCTTCCAGCGCAATGTTAAATAACTGTCATGAAGAAAGTCCATTACCTTATCGTAGTCTCCAATGTGATATAAACGACCTAGAATGTTCTCCCGAAATCTTCACGTAGTGTTGCACACCGTCCATCGTTGATTTTATTAGTCTTGTGAGCATCTCGGGAAAACCGTACTAGTCCTTAATTCTCCATAGCTCTGTGTGGTCGATACTGTCGAACACTGCCATGAAATTGATGAACAGGGGAAGCGTCGGGACCTGGTGTTGACGGCATTTTTAAAGATTTGCCGTTCAAAGAAAATCTGGTCCGTTGTCGAGCGTCCGTTGGTGAAACCGGCTTGGTAATTTCTCACTTACTCATTTACGGTTGATGATAGACGACGGAAGATGATTTTTGATAACACTTTGTAGGCGGAATTAAGGATTTTGATCGCTCGATTGGTCTCACATTTCAACTTGTCGCCTTTTTTGTAGATAAGGCATATAACCCCTTTGCTTCCACTCCTCCTGTAGCTATTTGGTTTCACAGATTCGGACTATCAGCTGATGCAGACAGCTTCTTCGGACTCATCTTGATGAGTTCAATTTCTATACCATCCTTGCCAACTGCCCTGTCTTGAGCTTTTGGACAGCATCGTTACCTTCTCCCAGCGTTGGAGCTGGTTCTGGTCTTGGTCTTCGGCGCTTGTGTCCTCTGTACCATCCAAGTGTTCGTCAAAGTGCTGCTTCCACCTATCAATCACATCACGCCCATCCTTATCCCTATACATTTCGGCTTGTGGCACAAAGCCTTTGTGAAGTGTATTGAGCTTCTGATAGATCTTCCGCGTTTCTTGAGCGCGGTTCTTCCAGGCGCCGTTTTGTTCGAGGAATAGCTGGGTCTGCTGTTGCCGCTTCCGTCTACAACAAGCCACGTTCTGCAATGTCCGGTGATGCAGCAATACTGCCTGCGCTGCGTCCTTCTTCAAAATCTTCCTACAGTCCTCGCCGAACCAATCGTTTCATGAGCTCTGTGCCACACACCCGATGACGTACTCAGTTGCATCTTTGATGGCCGCTTTGATATTATTCCAACTGTCCTCAATTCGTCATCGAGCACAGCCTCACCTGGCAACTCTGCTTGGATACTCTACCGTAGGCTGTGGCGATATCCGGTTACTGAAATCGTTCGAAACCAGCTATGGCAGATCATGCCCGAAAAAGGATTCTTAAACCAAAACTGACGCGTTTTGTGAAAGCAACGATGGACGAGTGATGTGCGTCGTCCGAGGCTCAGGGACACTCTCGAGTCCCTTAGAATCTCGGAGAGGGTTGCGACAAGGGTATGAATTGCCGTGTTTGCTTTTTAACATTGGAGTGTGGAACTCAGAGAGTGGGGATCGACACGAGTGGCACGAGCTTCGGGAAGTCTGTCCAACGTTTTGGCTTTGTCGACTAAGTTGATATCGTAGCACGTAACTTTGAGATAATGGCGAAAACGTACATCAACCTTAAGGCCGAAACAAGTAGAATTGGGCTTATGATTAATTCGTTGAAATGGAGTTATAGTGGAGATAACTTCTGTATACAGCTGAGGCCACCTTGGCTTTGGTCTGATTGTTGATTGGTTCAGATTTTGCCTTGGCGGGTGACAGTACCGTACGTTGTTAACGACAGATAGATTTGGTTGCAGTTTCACCATGATGAGCTAGAGGTTCGAGTCGATGTTAGCGCCACGATAGGTTCTGACATCGATTATGTCGGAGAAGTGCCATCCGACAATCAGAACTTAGTCGATCTGCGATTCTGTCTGCTGCGGTGAGGTCCAGGTTTCCTTACACTGGAGGCCGTGCTGGAAGTAGGTGCCACCAACATGAGGATTTGACATCATGGCTTGGGCAGTGGTCGTATTCTCGTTTTAGCAGCGCTTCTATCATGTCTATTCTTATCATCATCAGTGCTTCCGGAGTGCAGGTTGTGCACGTTGATCGGCCACCGGTATCGGTATCGGCCATCGGTAAGCACGTAATAAAAAACTACAAGCTACAGCCCCATTGGGTTGTTCAAAATGATAACGTAGGACTACGATACTATATGTAAGCCATTTAGATGGTACAATGCAATGTTCTTTGAATGAACCCTTTCAGGCCTAATTTATACAAGCAATTTGGTGAATTCTGATTGATTTGGTGCTCAATAACATAGAAATGATTGAAAAAGTGGGATATATTTTTTAAAGATGTTCTCGGTCGTCCAAACTGCCCAGGAGTTCAGAACTTAAGATCTACATTTGTAACAGTAGCTATACTATACCGCTATACTATGTTATGATATATAATCAAACATATACAATAAATGTAACGGAAACCCAACTGACATTATGAGATAATTTTGGAATATTCTATGCCAACCAAAGTAACTTAACTTTGTATAGCCCATAAAGCTATTGTTACAGTTGTTGACCTTAAGTTTTGAAAGACAATTTGAATGACCTGAAACTAACATGGTTATCCTATGATGTCTGTGGACGTTTCAAAATATTCATTGAATATGTTTGAATATTTATCGTAGCTTTGTATAGCCCAAGGCCACGGTTACTACCGTATATCTTAAGTTCTGAACTCAAGGTCAGTTTTTATGAGCCTGAACATCCCGAGATAATCTGATATTGACTGGTGAGCTTACAGAAGCTTCACTGAATGTGTTTGAATGCATATCGTCACCTTTCATGGATTATAAAGCTAACTTTACGTCTATAGATCCTAAATTCTGAACTCAAGGGCAGTTTTGAAGAAACTTCCTAGAACTTCCCAAGATATCTCATTATATCGGATGACCTTCCAAAAGACTCACTTAATTTGAACAAATACATATTGTTACTTTGTTTAAAGACTGGACACACAAAAATAATCACCAAAAATTCATTTTAAATCGGATTCTCAGGGATTAAATAACTATATATTAGCTATGTTTTGGCATAATTAATTTATTGAATTTCCTCCCCCAAGCTGAATGCTCGTACATTTCTCTTAACACTGCTCATGAGATCTTGGGCGAGGCTTTGTCCATCTTCATCGGTTTTGAATGTTCTTCTGCTTTTCTTCAACTTCTTCTTCATTATCGCCCAAAACTTTCCGATCGGATGAAGTTCTGGTGTATTTGGCGGGTTCGCCTCCATCGGAACCACATTAACGCCCTTCGCTTCGTACCAATCCATTACAGGCTTGGCACGCAGCGAGATCCGGCCAGAACAGCGTGGGACCACGGTGAGAGCGGAGGAAGGGCAGCAAGCGCTTCTGCAAGCATTCCTCTCGATAAATGGTGCCGGTTGTAAAGAACGGCTTGCTGTACCGTCCGCACTCGCAGATCGCCTGCCACAACAGGTACTTCTTCGCGAATTTGTCCATCTTTCTCTTCCGGAACTTTTCCGGAACCTCCATGCGGGACGTACCGACAAAAAACTCGAGGCCGGGGATTTGTTTGGTGTCCGCCTTGATATATGTCTCGTCGTCCGTGACGAGACAGCCTGGCTTGACCAGCCACTCATGGTACAGCTTCCGCGCACGCAATTTGGCCACCGTATTTTGCTTGTCAGTCCGGTTTGGCGCCTTCCTGACCTTAAAAACATGTAGCCCAGCCCGCTTCATGGTCTGCTGGATGAACCACTTCGACGAATTGACCTTTTTGGCCACGTCTCGGTTGGAAAGGTTCGGGTTATTCTTAAAGTACTGCCTTATCTTCCGCGCCTTCTCTGGGTATTCTGTTTTCGATTTTCAGCCGCTTCCAGCGCGCCGCTCGATGGTCTTCGTCTCCTGGAACATCTTCACAACGCGGGACACGGTGGAATGGTGGATTCCAAGCCTTTTGCCGATCCATCTGTGTGACTGACCAGGATTATCGATCACCGCGCCCAAGATTTGCTGGCGTAGCTCTTCTTGTTTCGAATGCATCTTGAAAACTACTTGACTGATCGCGATAAAATTTTGCACACATAAACATAACACTAGTATTACCCAAAAACTGCCCTAAACTAGTATTACCCAAAATTTCATTAAATTTTACCCACGCGATAAAAAGTAACACCCAGAACAAAGTGTCGCATTTTTTCCGAGTCCAATCTTTAGTCCAAAAAGTTGTAGATTTTAAGTTTTGAATTCCAGGAAAGTTGAGATAACCTACAACATCCAAAGATTATCTCATAATGTATGTTGGTCTTCCAAAATATTCAATGAATATGTTTCAATACACATCGAAGCTTTGCCTAGCACAGGAAGCTTTTGTTACAACTATAGGTCCTATGTTCTGACCTCAAGGATTGTTTGGATGACCTAGAACACATCATATTGCATTCTAATGTATTTTGACTTAATCTTAATGTTAATTGAATATGTTTGAATATTCATTGTTACTCTGTATTGCCTAAAATTTACTGTTACAACTATAAATCTTAAGTTCTGAACGCCAAGACAGTTTGGATGACCTAGACTATCCCAAGATGTATTTTTACGTTTGAAAATATTCACTGAATATACTTGAATACGCGACGCTACTTTGTATAGCCCAAAAAATACTGTTACGACCGTAGATTTCAAGTTCTGAACCCCAGGGTGGTTTGGATTACCTAGAGGATCTCAAAGTTATAAAATAATGACTGTTGACCTTCCAAAAGATTCATTGAATATGTTTGAATATATATGGTCACCATATATAGCTTCAAAAAACTTCTGTTACAACTGTAGACCTATGTTTTGAACTTAAGGACAGTTTGGAGAACCTAGAATATCTCAAGATTGTCGCATTATGTATGTTGGCCTCTCACACTATTCAATCAATATTGTTAAATGCATATTGTCCCTTAGCACACTTAAAACACCTATTGTTACAACTGTAGATCTTAAGTTCTGAACTGAAGGATAGTCTGGATGACCTAGATCATCCCCGTTTATCGCATGATGTTTTTTTACTTTCGAAAATACTCACTGAATATGGTTGAATACGTAGCGTAACTTGATATAGCCCAAAAAGCTATAGTTACTACTGTCGATCTTAAGTTCTGAACTCAAAGACTGTTTGGATGACCTTGAACATCATAAAGTTATCAAATAATGACTATTTACCTTCCAAAAGGTTCATTAAATATATTTGAATACATATCGTAACCTTCTCAGGTAACCAATAAGCAGTTTCAAAGCGTCTTAACGGCAGCCTATCAAGCAATTAAGTCGCCTTAAATGCAACATAAATGCCGCTTTTGGCCCAATATATGGCTGTTTTACTGCAATGCTATGGTAATGCTTCATTAATGCTATTTTGCATTCAAAATGCTTATTACAGGCTACAAGCATTTAAATAGCATTAGAAATTCAACTTTACAACAGATAGCATTCAAGATGCTGATATAATGCTAATATAATGCTTGTAGTATCTGCAATGCAGATTTAGGGTTGATTTACTGCATATGCTAATGCTTATTGGTTACCTGGGTTATATGTATGTATGTATGGTAGCCACCATCCCTTGTAGCGGTTGGCTTGGATGCAGCTCCACTTAATAGCAAGATCAAATTGAGCCACTGATCTGAATTCACAATATCGCTGTATGAAAGGCCAAAAACGGTGGGGTGGACCCGTAAGCAGAGACACTCACACGAAATCCACGGGAAATTAAGAATCTCCTTCCAACGATACGATCCAACAAATCGAATAACTTAATTCGCAATACTCATTAAGCTTTCTACAGGATGGCTTGTTAAGAAGGGCGCGTCACTCTCACTGAAACTGTTGGAGTAGAACTCGCAGCATCACAATCGAATCGGTAGGATAAAGAAACTGTCACTGCTTGTTCCCTCCTAGACTCAGGCAGTCAATCAAACCATCGTCCAATTTCAGCTTGAATGATGCCCTGATGCTCCTTCCCAACCCAGTATTTATTATATAAATGTAAGTAATATGTTATAATATACAATATATGTAGTATGTAATAAAGCAATGAAATATACAAAAATATTGAAATAAAATATGTCAAAGGTATTTGTCATCCTGGAATTTTAATATGGTTATAAATAAAATAATATGACGAAATATTTAAAATAGTAATGATAGACATGTGATAATAATATGAAGCTTGGTGCCTGTTTACAGCTCCATCAGTGGCAGATGAATGTTGCTCTGGAATGTGAAGGTCACAATAATAAAACATTAAACATAAAACATTAAATTATACATGTAACAATAAAAAATATGAATGTATTCATGGCATATAGATGTACTAATAATCAGCATAACGAAGATAATTTATAAATTTTTGAAAATTAATTTAATTAAAGTTTCAAAATTTATTGGTTACCTGGGTTATATAGCCCTAAAAGCTTCTGTTACAACTGTAGATCTGAAGTTTTGAACCCAAGTATAGTTTTGATGACCTAGAACCTCTCAGAAAGATACAAAAATATTTAACGTTTATCACCGAAAATTTAATAATACGTATGCATATGTCCAATATTCTAAAACAATGCTTTACACTATCAGGATGTTCTAGGTCATCAATTTGGCCTGAATCTCATAGGTTTTTTTTAAATATTTTTCAGATAGAAGAATTGATGGAAAACAAATTTGCCGAAGAAAGTGTACACTTTTATTCAGTCTGTGTGATTTAATACAGCCATTATTCTTTTGGGGGCGTTATGAATTTCTCAATAGTATGTGGCCCGAAATCAACAATGTTTTCTATTGAAATTGATGCGTAGAAATACTTCCGATTGATTGGTGTAAAAGTTTTGAAAATCTTTTGAGAAATGACTGAGATATTAACACTTAAAATCTGACCACTTTTCGTGACGCTCGGAAAGCGATTTTTTTTTAAATTGAACCCCAGATAGAAAACAAAGACGTAGTCCTTCGTCAAAAGTCTGGTTTGTAGAACTCGTTTATAAAATATTGCCAATGCCTCAACCTACCAGCCGTTGCATCCAGAGAAAGCGCCAAATATGTTGTGAAAATCTTCTTATTGACGAATGGAACTTGTAAAAATGCTAGGTGTTGATCTTGAGTACAAAGCACAGAATTGAGGAGTATTGGAACCAGTTATTTACTAATAAAACGGCTGTACAAGAGCCTAAATACCCTCAAGTGATTGAGGTAGTGAAAACAGCTTCACATGGCAACGGCTAGCACAGGCCATGCTGGAAGGCGTTTCATCCGTGCGTATAGACCCGTCTTCGCAAAACGACCTGTGGACCAAGTGCAGGAGGTCGTGGAGAAAAAAAAAGTCGCTTGATTACAGGCTTCTTTACAAAAACAAAAACCCAAAAAGTGACACTGTGCCGGTATTATTCATTTTTGCAAACGGGATGATCACTTAGTTCAGTTTTATTGTACTAATACAACAAATGTATAAAAGATTGAAAAAATACTAAAATTTGGAAATCACTTTTTAGTCACTATTTTTATTATTTTAGTCACCAAAGTCACTATTATTTATCCATAAATCCGCTAACAGCCCTGAGATTGGGAGTTTTTTTTAATAATGGCTACCACCTTCTTGTCCATTTGCCGGGAGCATACTTTTCGATTTGTTCCTTTTCCAGCCTTCCGATCCACAGTCAAGCGCTGATCAAATGATTTGCAAACACAAAACATGGTACCTTTCGGTAGTTTTAGTTTCTTGGCAAGATCGCGTACCGATAAATTTGGATTTTGCTGCCGCTCGTACAAAATGCGTTTGCGCACTTCCGCTTGATTCGACGCCATTTTACTGTATTTAACAAGAATGTAAACATGTTGTACCACGAAATAAAGTGGAGAGTCATATGAGTGAAACGTTTCAGCGATCCGTGAAATAATTCAAAATCTACACTGAAAGAAAAGTGTCCGAAATTTAACGTGGACAGACTTTAGCTTGAGCCGCTCCTAACATGGAGCATTGGCATTTCCTTCTAATGCCTTGCCAAATAGCTTAGGTTGAGCGCCACTGCTCGCCACTGATATTATTTTCAGTAAAACCACTGAAAAATAAAGAGAATTAGATTCTCATTCTCAAGTCTACATCCATAAGGGGCTATTCATAAACCACGTAGACTTTTCTGGGAGGAGGGGTTTTTCTGACCAAATTGTACGCTCCATACAAAATTTCCAAAAAATGTATGGAGGAAAGTCTACGAGAGGGGAGGGGGGTCTGAGATTTTCAAAAATGAGTACGTGGTTTATGAATAGGCCCCTAATATGAATGACAAACCGTGCACCTATGTTCTGAATGGTTGTTCACGATTCGACTTCATGGTGTGATTGCTGATGAAGAATTCAATCGGTTGCTACTTCTTCACCTAAAACTGCATCCAATATTTTGCTGGCCTTCTAAGATTGACCTACGCAATCTGTCAAACTATGCTGTAAGGATTATGAAATATCTTCCTGATATTTGCAGAATCTCCCCGACTTCAGTATACGCTCTGCTAGACTGACTCCTACAATCGTTGCTATAAAATTCCTTTCTCTTCCCCGCTTGAATAATTCGCTCAAATTTGACCCATATGTGTGGGGCCATTACCCTAAATGCCCATTTATCATCCCGAGGGAAAACGCTGTACGCCAGTTCAGTTCAAATGGAACCGAGCCCGGAGAGGCTAAAGCTCACACCGAAACTATGATTTGATTTATTATTGATTTATGGCATCGCCCGGCGAGACTGCAAAACGGGGTCGATCGAAACCCACGCCTCAGCTCAGTTTTGAATCGGCAAAATTTTCCGTTCATTCAAAACTTGCCCTCATCTTTTATCGCTTGAAAAATTACCCCTCCCGGTCATATATTATATCCTACGAAAACAACCCTAAGCGGTGGGGTTAAATCGCTTCGCATGTGCGAAAGTTTTACGGTGCACTCCGCTTTGGAGGCGCAGAGCCATAAAGCTATAAAATTGCAGTCCGATTTTGTATCCCGCTGACCGGATTCCTCCGCGTTGTTATTATTACCGATTCAGAGTGAGGGCGACTTTGCCAAAAGAGGCGAATTTATGAGATCCTTGTTGTTTTTTTGTTTATCGCGCACCCACACGGTCCACGGTGGTTGGCCAAATGCTTATCGTCGGCTGCCCTCGCGAGGAATGGCAAAACAAAATAGGCACTGATAATGTAATTATCGTTCTTTTGTTTCATTTGCTGGGAAAGTGCAACCGCAACGTTGGTGACGCGAAAACGTGACGTCGCCGTCGCGGATATAATTAGAATTGGTTAGGGGATTTTGTCTGGCAACGTCCGTCACTCGACAGAAAACAGGTAGCAAATGGATGGAGTAAATCCATTTAGTCGATGGAATTCGCTGAAGGGCGCAATGCTAATATTGTGAACGTGAAGGCAACAAAGAAGTGCTTTTTTGGTTAGTAATCAGTTTAATCATACCTAATACCAACCTCCCCAAAACGTTTGCAAACAAGCCACGTGACCACTCGCAGAGAAACCCCTCCGATTGCATAACCCAAACATCCGCACTCTTGTAACCGACCGACACAGAGTACCCCGATTGGAATAATTTCCTCCTAAAAAAACCCACTATCTTGGGCCACCTCAGCAGGAGGTTTGACCTATGGACGCCGCGCAAACCTTTCCATAATTACATCTACCACGAGCAGCGGATCTATCCGGCCGGTGGTGGTCGTGTGAACCCCGAAAAGTCAACCGGTAAATCTTCCGACCTTTCTCCGCAGGTCTCCCGTCGACGAGTGGCGGGACTGTTGCGCATTCATCCGCCTCGGCACAAAACTACGGAACGGGAAAGTGAACTGACCTCCGATAGACATAACTTAATTAAACTGGACACGAACCAAGTCCGGCGTCTGAGGATGGCTGCAATCCACCGGTGACCTTGAACATTCGCTTTGCGGTGATTTCTGCCCGACGGTAGCGCCTCTTTCGTGACCTGTCGGAATCGGTTTAATGTTTTGCATTGTTGAATGTCGGACGACGCTGGAATTATGTAAATGTTCAATTAGCCTAACGAATGGGAGCAGCACAGCTGACGTCAGACGGCAGGGTTGAGAAAAAAAAAACACTCCTGAAACGGTCAACTCACGCAAATTTCCGACACCCTTGCGATTGTTGCTTTGAATTGTGGCTATTCGCGCGTCGCCACGTTTGTCACCCCCAGCTTGGTGATCTGGGTTGATTCGCGTGTTTTTCGACGGTTGGGTGTTGCCAATGTAATGGGCGTCGGAATGTGATTACTTGGTTTTTAATTTTTGTTTTTTTTTTTTGGTGCTGTCCACTCGAATGTCGACACGCGATTTGCATCTGCGTGTTTTCGGCCGCACAGTAGTGATGCAATTGTCATTCGAAATGCACTTGTTCGGGGCGTCAAAGTGGCAGAATAGGCATTCGGCTAGTTGGGACAGACTGTTGCAACACATCTGTCAATTTAAAGCAAAACAAACCGCTAAAAGCTGAGCATGAGAAATTTTAGATCATTCGAGTGACTAACCAAAATTGAAGGTCTACATTCGCAGTATAAGCGTGTACAGGGTGAGTGGTAATTCCTGGCAGTGAAGTATATAGTAATAAAAATGAGAAGCTTGCATGATTTTTCAATGTATTTTCTATTTCGTATAACACATCGGCTGAAAAGTTCCCGGTCTAACGATGAACACAATTTTTTTTATGTAAAATTTGACTTGATTTTTCAACATAGTTTCCTTCAGGAACATTTCTATTCCCTTTTTGTAGAACGACTTATTCTTGGTCTCAAAATAGGCGTCTGTTTCGTCGATTACCTTTTGATTCGAGCGATATCTCTATCCAGTGAGCATTGTTTTTAGGTTTGCGAACAGGTAGTAGTCGCTGGGCCCAAACCTGGCGAATACGATGGATGCGGAAGCATCTCGAAACGTAATTCGTGCCTTCTAGCCATGGTGTAACCTTCGACTTGTGACACGGTGCGTTGTCTTGGTGGAAAAGGACTGTTTTCTTCTGCATATGGGGATTATTTTTGACGTAGGACTACGTCTTTGTTTTTAATACAAGGGGTACACGTTGCGAGTACGAAAATTTGGAGCGTCTCGAAATATGTTTAGGTTTGAACGTTAATAACTTGGTCATTTCACGATTTATATCTTAAATGTTTGCACCAATCGATCGAAATATAAAACTATTGAATTTAACATTCAACTATTGCCATATAAAACTATATATATATAAAACTATTGATTTTTAACATTCAACTTTTGCCAATTATTCAGAGTAAATTTACTAAAAACACTGTACGTTCCTATCACAGACTTCAAAATTAAGTAAGGACCGTTTCATATGCTGTGGTGCACGATATATAAGGGGGACACCTTAAAATTTGCTTCATTCGCTCGGTAGCCATGCAGCTGTTCAGAGCGGCAATGGGCCAGTACTGCTCTAACAGCTGCCGGTTGCAAGTACCCTGCAGCAGGCAGCAACCAGCCAGAACGATGGCCCAGCGGCTGTCGCTAGCGAGTGGCTGGCTGGACAGCCATTTTTAATGAAGTTGTGTGCTATGCCAAGCTCGTGGCAAATTTAGCAAATTTGAAGGAAAACATATATGATCCAGTTGGTAGCCATATTACGATATGATGTACATATACACATATAGATATATATGTAGATGATATAGAAATATATGTAGATGATCGATAAATATGTGGATGATGTAGATATGATGCAAAGTTGAGTGTTAAAAAGCCGCAATCACTATGTCTATACAGGCAGAACGGCATTTTTCGGGCTAGAACCATCTGTGTTTAACTCCATGGTTCCCAAATTTCGACAGAATGTCAATAACTATTAAATGATGTATTCCACACTAAAAGCTCTTTGCAGGGCTATTATTCTGTTTTTGTGGTATGTTATCTGTATTATTATAAGAGTGGTCGCTTGTTGTTTTTTCGGGGGGGGCGGGTTTGGGTACCTTTTTGGTTTGTTTTGCTTCCGGTTTGTGTTGGGGGGGGGCGCTCTTTTTCGCGCATCAGGTTAGACGTCGAAGTCCTTATTTTTTTCGGGGCAGCTCGAAGGGGGTATGGGGAAAGTAAATAAAAATATGGGGAAGGGGAGGGTGTTGGGTCTTTTTCCCTGATCTTCTTGGCAAAAGCAGGACTCACCGGACCGGATTTCCGACCACTCCTCGGTGCATCTTCAAAAGTACATTGTTCTCCATATTTTCTAACTGCAGTTTGTACCGCTCGGTAGCTCTTAAAGAGATTCCACTCACAGTGTACCATTTGTGCACGATACTTTTTCTCTGCTCCGGAATATGACCACGCATTTTGAAAGTCAAGCAGAAACTAAGTTTTTTTTATGGTATGACGTACAGAAATGTGTAAACAAAAGGACGCAGCAAAAATAATTTAAAAAATTACATTCAATTCAAAATGACCGTTAACATTATGTATGCTGATAATTTCTGGAACAGTCTACATTAAGTGTAGTTCAAAATCCGCGTTTCCCAATAAAGTAAACCACCATCACACTTTGTGAGTGGGCCACCTTACCAGTGGCATCCTTACCGTTGGTTTAAATAGGTTCTAATATTTAAATACAGCAATTTCACAGAAAAAAAGAAGTAATATTGAGTATGAGAAATTCCTCAAAATTTATATAGTTCTTGCTTATCAAAAATTTTAGCCTCGTATTTATTTATTATATTCTGCCACAAGGGTGACAATTTCTGTGTTAGGGTGGTTCGAGAAATCCATTTTATTTTCAAAATTGCCTTTTTTTTTAATTCATAACTTCTGAACCACTGGACCGATTTTTACGGATGACCCTTCAAATGAAAAATGTTTTAATTATTAATTTCATATATATGTATAGGCGCAATCAAATTAACTTTACAGATCCAACATTTCTATTTCAATAGAAAATAATGATCTTAAAAATAAAGTTAAAAAGGAAAGAACTGATTACTCGCGCCCGTCTCGAGGTTAGAAGGAATTACAATTTTATGGATGGGAAGAAGAAGTGGGAGTTTAAATTATCATTTACAAAACACATGTATTTATAATTCTAATTGTCTATTTCTAACTGATCTTTTTTTTTATTTGTACATTTTCAAAGAAAAATAACACAAACACAAGCAAGAAAATCAAAAACAAAAACTAAAGATAAAGGTTAAACCAACTACAATCTAAGACCTTCACTTTTTTTTAAAAAACACTTTTAAAATACTCCTTTACGAGCGTATTAGTACATCAGTCAAAAGATAAGCTTTCTGTAGTGGAATTTGACGGAATTTGCTCGCGTTTACTACTGATAGTTTAAAAAAGTGTTTCAGTTGTTTACTTTTATTTTGTTTTTAAAAGTGTTGAAGTGAAGTGTTAATTTAAATTTTCCTAGTTTTCCAATTACAATCTAAGGCTAATGGTGGTAAAAAATACATAAAGAATGTGGCCATCGCCCTGAATCTCCTTTACTTCATTTATGCTGCCAGCTAACGAGTGACTGTTGACGAAAAATAGGAAAAAATTCATTGAAGGCTATTTGTTGATTTTAAACATAGCCTTCTATAGCGCCCATCTTTGCAAGCGAGTCCGCTCTCTCATTGCCCAGAACCGAACAATGAGAAGGGATCCACACAAAGACGATGATAAATTAACGCGAAGAGAAAGCAGTTAGAAGCTGCTATATTTTCATGGGAAAATTCGAGGAGTGCTTTACCGGCCTCAAGGAGCTAATAGTGTTCTATAGAACTGAGACTATCTGTAAATATGAAATAATGATTCGGTGTTAGTGAGGCAAATTTTTTTGCGTAAAGTGTATAGCAGCAAATTCAGCGACATACACAGAACGAGGACCTTGAAGTTTACGATTGGCGCTAGAAATTTCATTGTACATACCAAGTCCGACGGACTCCTCCAGATGTTGTTGTATTATGATAAATTACAAAACACTCTGGAATAATTGATTTTGTATGAACAAAATATGTAACACTTGATTTTTCTTGATTTTTACTGCAAGGGACTTCAACCACTTCTTGATTATGAATTATGAAACTTTGAAGAATTGGTTTATAAATTTGTTCATAATTGTTCAAATGGTACATTTTGTGTGTGGTTCGATAAAAAAAATAGAGAAGTCATTTTCACTGCAACCCTAACATACACCACACGTGTTTCTAGGACTCTGCAACTCTAGTGATTTCATCAAAAAACTTGTTTTTCCAAAACGACTCGGCCGACATCATTAATTAGTGTGTGTCTGTGTGTGTCCAATCTAACACCCGCCGGCCGGCAGTGGTTTTATGGAAGAAATCTGTTTGCAATAGTTTTTTAAGTGACCATTGAAAGCAGTTTTAATCCGGGAGTAAGACAGTGCAGATCCAGTAACCCATTTCAGAATGTCTGGAGAGTCACGCCCATTCCAAGCTTACTACACACGCAATAAGTCCCGCATGTAAACATGCGTTTTCATGTGGATAACGGTAAAGTAAACACACTTCCTGCCTCTATTTTGATTTTGAGATTAGCACTTCAGTTATCAAAATGTCTTCGAAGGAAGAGAAGCAACGCATCAAAATTTTGCACGTGCATGGCGAAAATCCAAACTACTCTCACGACAAGTTGGCAAAATTGTTGAATGTAATAAATCAACTGTTATCAACGTATTAAAAGTGTTCGGTGAACGTTTGTCGACAGCCAGGAAAGCTGGATCAGGGTGAAATTGAAAGCCGGAGGCCACAGCGACGACAAAAAGAGTTGCCCGCTTTTTAGAGCGGAACCCCAACCTCTCCTTCCGAGATGTCGCAAAAAAGCTGGGAGTGGCGCCTTCAACCGTGTATAGAGCTAAAAAACGAGCTGGACTGTCGACAAGAAAGTGGTGACTCACAATCGCGACGATAAACAAAACACGTCGACCAAAGCACGATCGCGAAAGTTGCACACGACGATGCTGACGAAGTTTGATTGCGTGGTACAGAACGATGAAACGATCAAGGCAGACTTTAAACAGCTTTCTGGACAGGAATTTTATACGGCAACCGGACGGGGAGAGGTGGCAGATATTTTCAAGCACATTAAACTGTCAAAGTTCGCGAAGAAATATCTGGTATGGCAGGCCATCTGTACCTGTGACTTGAAGAGCAACGTTAACATTGCGACCGTAACCGTCAACCAGGAAATTTATTTGAGCGAGTGCCTACAAAAACGTCTACTGCCTTTCCTGAAGCGACACAATTGTTCCGTTGGCCGGATTTGGCATCTTGCCAGTACGGAAAAAGGGCATGGAGTGGTATGCTGCCAACAACGTTCAAACGGTGCCCAACACGCCAGAGCTCCGCCCAATCGAACAATATTGGGCCATCGTCAAGCGGAACCTTAAGAAGACTCAAAAAACTGTTCTGAGCGAGAAACAGTTCAAGGCAAACTGGCGTTCTGCGGCGAATAAAGTGGACAAGGAGACTGCACAAAATCTTATGGCAGGTGTTAAACCAAAGACCCGGCAATTCGCATTCGGTAAAAAGGAAACTTAGCTGAATATCTCCTGTATCCTGTATTAACTGAACTTGAAAAAGGAAAATATTAATAAGAACTTTGATCGACTCACACACATTACTGTTTGACCAAATTTTGATCGGAACACCCTTTACTTTGTTACTCTGTACTGCTGATCTACATCTATTCTTTGTTATTTTTGGTCTGTTTAATGTATCTAATAGATTTGTTCCAAGGTATTTTTTATTGTTTACCACATCATACACCTCTTTAACTATCATTACTGATTTATGAATGCATCTGTCTGACATTGGTTTTCTTATCATAACTTGGCTTTTTTTTATTGTTTATCTGTAGTCCTATTTTCTCTAATTCTATCTTAAGTATCCTTATAATTATTTCTAATTCCTTTAGTGTTTGTGCTGTAGTTAAAATATCTTTTGCGAATACTAATACAACCGGTTGTTTATCATTATGTTCTTATATCAAATTTACTCTGGGATATTTTGATTTCACTTCTCTTAACACATCCTGAATCAAGAGCATAAAAATGAATGGGGAAAACGGACATCCTTGTTTTATACCTATCATTTTGGTTATTTCTTTTTCGCTTATTCCATCCCTTAATATAAATGTTTTTCTGCATTAAGTAAAGGGTGATACGGTCAAAATTTGGTCAAGGGAAAACGCGTGTAAATCGGTGAAATCGTTTATTTAAAAAATCAAATTAAATTTCTTTTTCAAGTTCAATTAGTATAAAATTCAGGAAAAATATTCAGTTAGGCTTCCGCTTTTTCAAATCCGAATTGCCGGGCCTTACGCTTGACCCCTGCCATCAGATTTTGTACAGCCACCTTGTCCACCTTCTTCGCCGCAGAAAGCCAGTTTGCCTTGAACTGCTACTCGTCCTTAGCAGTTTTTTTGGTCTTCTTTAGGTTCCGCTTGACAAAAGCCCAGTATTTCTCAATTGGGCGGAGCTCTGGCGTGTTGGGAGGGTTCTTGTCCTTGGGAACCACCTGCACGTTGTTAGCGGCGTACCACTCCATGGCCTTTTTACCGTAATGGCAAGATGCCAAATCCGGCCAAAACAGTACGGAACAACCGTGTTTCTTCAGGAAAGGCAGCAGACGTTTATTCAAACACTCTTTCACGTAAATTTCTTGGTTGACAGTCCCGGAAGCTATGAAAATGCTGCTTTTCAAGCCACAGGTACAGATGGCTTGCCAAACCAGATATTTCTTTGCGAACTTTGACAGTTTCGTGTGCTTGAAAATATCTGCTACCTTTTCCCTTCCTTTTGCCGTATAAAACTCCTGTCCCGGATGCTGCTTGTAGTCGGCTTTGACGTAGGTTTCGTCGTCCATTACCACGCAGTCAAACTTCGTCAGCATCGTCGTGTACAGCCTCCGGGATCGCGCTTTGGCCGTCGTATTTTGTTTATCATCGCGATTTGGAGTCACTACCTTCTTGTAAGTCGATAGTCCGGCTCGTTTTTTGGCTCGATGCACGGTTGTAGACGATACACCCAGCTTATATGCGGCATCTCGGAGAGATAGGTTAGGGTTTCGCTTGAAACTACCGGCAACTCTCTTTGTCGTCTCAGCGGCTTCCGGTTTTCGATTTCCCCCCGATCCAGAATTCCTGGCTGTCGACAAACGTTCCCCAAACACTTTAATTACATTTGTAACGGTTGATTTGGCAACTTTTAGCGATTTTGCCAACTTTGCGTGCGAGTAGCTCGGATTTTCGCGATGCGCGAGCAAAATTTTGATACGCTGCTCTTCTTGCTTGGACGGCATTTTGACAACTGAAGAGTGAATTCCAAAATCAAAATAGGAGCAACATTCTACACACACACACCTTCAAAATGAGGGGTGTTCAGGTTTTTTAAATGCAAAATTGAAAGAAATACGTCAAGTTGATATTGACCAAATTTTGACCGTATCGCCCTTTACTCGCATTACTCTATTTCTTACGTGTTCTAGTACTGAAAGTTTCTGAAGCACTTTAGGGATCGAGTCTTTTCTTTTATTTTTCAAATTGATTTTTATATGGGGTGGTTAATTTTTTGTTTTCCCCCCTTTCTTTTTTTTTTTTAAATCTTCTGGGGGAGTAAAATTTGGTGTGTGGTCTTTTTAACGCTGCTTGATGATAACCAGGATCTCCTGCATACTTCCTTAGTCTCTCCATTAACCATTTTGCGTAGATTTTGTACCCTAGATTACATAAGTCTAGAGTTTGTTTTGCTACTTTACATTTTGGTATTGGTAATTGACTGTTTCCATTGATTTGGAATATAATTTGTTTGCCACACCTTATTTTATAAAATTCCTCTACTGTTTCTTCGTTAGAATATTTTATGTATTCATTTTTTACTCCATCCTGTCCTACTGCTTTCCCATTCGATAGATTTCTGATAATATTGTTGATTTCTTCTTTACTTGATCCTTCCGTTAAAATTTCATTATTCTTTACTATTTCAAGAGGTTTCCCATCAGATGTTTCTAATTCCTCCATCTATTTTTTTCATCGAAATGTTTGGTTTTTTGGACTCTTTTCTAGACATAAATTGTTTCAGAAACTTAGATGATTTTTTGATCCTTTCTCCAATCTCGTAGTCTTGTAATTCGTTGTAAAATTTACTAACTTATTTTTCATTGTGATCTTTTACTTTGATTGCATATTCTTGTCTTCGTAAATTTATGTTTTGTCTAAACCATTGTGTTTACATGCCTATATCCTTCGCTAACCTCATTTGTTTCCTTGCCTTCATCAGACTTGTCATGGCTCTTTTCCTACAAGGTGTCAAAGGACATTTTCTTCTTCTAAAACCTTTCTTGCACTAACCGCCACTTTCTCAGTAAAAAGGTCATAGGCTTTTGCGGTAACTAAATTTTCCACCTCAACCGGACTGTGCTTACCCAATTTCTATAATTTTTTTATTGTTTTCTGTTTTTTTAATGCACTAGGCTGTAATCTTCTTTTTTGTAATTTTTGTTTTCTGACTTTTTCTTTTTGTTCTGTATAAATTCCTACTTTCATTATTTTGTGATCGCTTTGAATTTCTGTCCAGGCAGCCCTAATAAATTTTATACTCACCTTCGATTCTTGAGCTACAGTGATGTGATCTTCCATTGGACCATGTGATTAATACTGACTCATCAAATCTCATTGAAATAACTTTCATTTTATGGATTGCAAGAAGATTTTTCATGTATTCCCCATTTTCGTTTGTATTTAAATGTCCTAGCCTCTTTATTTCCTCTTGGTCTGAATCTACTTTCCCAATCTGAGAGTTGAAATCTCCTATGATGATAACTCTATTTTTCTAGGATGCCCGTTAATTAATGACCCTAACTCTGCAAAAAATGAATGTGCATTTCTGTTTGGTGCATGGACTCTAATCTTAATTTTTCCCTCTTTTTTGGTAAGTATAGCTAATCCTCGCATATTGTATCGGTTCTCCTATCCGACATCATCCAATTATTGTGCGGTTTGTTGATCATACTTCCCTGAACGTGTGCTTCTTGAAGAGTTTCTAATCTATTTTCTTTTAGGCAATAACCTTTAACGTTAAGTGATCCTATTTTTATTTCTTCCCTGGCTTCTGGAATTATTTTCATTGTTCACTTGTTTCTTTCGATTGATTTTCTGTGACCATTTGATATTCTTTTCTGTATTATTTTTTGGTTTTATCATGTCGTTTGTTTCTTGATTATCGAGATTTTCAGCCTTGGGCTGGTTCATCTCCGGTCGTAGTCACTCAAATACCTCTTTTGGATATGTTCGTAACATGTCCGGGGGTGAGATTCGAACTCGTGACTTTGGCAGGAGAGGTATGGATGTTAACCACTCCGCCGGGGTCGCCCCCTAGGTTTTATCATTTCTACGCTATCAATCTGCATTAAACCATTCTTATTGCATTGGAACAAATTTATTTTTCCTAGTAATTCGGTCTCTGACGTGCGCTTAGGGTTGTACCTATTTTAACATGTTCCCTCTCTATAAATCATTACCTCTTTTCTCAAAAAATCTGCATTAAACTGCCACTTTTCTTCTCTGGGCCTTTTTAAGTTTTCCCTAACTGTTGCATTTAAGAATGTGTTGATATCTTCGGGATAAATCAAGACAGACCAATTGTTACGTAATTTTTTTACACACAATGAAATATATCTGGATATTTCGTAACTTTCTATGAAAATACACTCCAAAATCTTTCATTTGATGCTTCAACCGTGAAAATCAGTCCAGTTGTTCAGAAGTTTAAAAAAAAGGAATTTTTGTAAAACATAGATTTTTCGGGCCACCCTAACACGGAAATTATCAGGTCCACACATTCATACCCTTTTCTTATTTGACCTGCATTTGGGCAAGCCCCCCGGGCAAGCGCCGATATTGCCCTAATTTAGAATCATCAATTTTTAAACATTGAGGATGTATGTTAGTCTCAAGCATCTATGTGTAGTTACAATAACCAAGTAGCAACCTCGGGTGGTCAATCATGCTCATCCTCATGCTCATGCTCAGATGATCTTTGAATACCAGAAGAATTAGTGTAATCGACATAATATGGACGAAAAGTTGAAGTAAGATGGTGAAGAAGTATTAATATTTTCTCCGATTTCATAAACATTTCCTAAAGAATACAAACTGTTTGTTCGCGCAATTTCGAACGATATTACGAATGAAACGATACAGTCACATCAGATTATACAATTCAACGTAGATTAAACCATCAGTGCCGCTTTCTCACCTCACGTGAACTACCAGCATCCTGCTTCATATCGGAATTTGTCACTATACAAAACTGCATTGTTAAAAATATAGCCTCATAAATCAAATTTATCTCCAACCGATGTTTCCTCCAAACCGCACAAGTTAATTTATTTAATTTACGTAATTACGTAACGAACCGTACATCCATAATTCATTCGAAAGTAAGAGTGCAGCCGCCTATGTTGAAATTCGCGCTCGCCAGTCCGAAAACCAGAAGACCAAGCGAACGGAGAGCGCTCGAACAAAATATCATAAAAAGTGAGATTCACAACACGCAAAAATTCAATTTGTCCGTCCGACCAGTGGTTTTTGTTGTCAATTTAGTTTGAAACATTTTGTTGTAGCATTTTTTTTTCACGCTCCGTATCTGGCAATAACTGTACTGTGGAGTGCTTTTGTTGCAAAGATGCTGATGGTGATCGGTCGTATTCACATATGCTGATCAGTGTATAACGACAGAGCAATGGCGCACTGCTTTGTTCGAGTTAGTTTTGATTTTTTCAGCGACGTTGTAATTTGAAACTTTCACGTCTTTGCCACTGCCGCTGGTTGTCATTGTGGCTAACCTTTTTCGCGGCTTTTCGCGACGTTGTTTGCAATGGAAAACGATGTTTGAATTGATTTTGGTTGCTGGGACTGTTGTGCAACAGGATTCGGTGTTGGTGGCCACTTTTGTTGGTAGGATACGATACTATGCCCTCCACATCTCTTATTGAATTTGTGTAATAACATCAGGGTTGAATAAACTCCCTGTGAACTTTTAACAGTATATTTAGCGGCAAGTGCTTCATATGCAAGAATCTGAAGCACCAGGAAGCAGTGGCGTTCGTCATCACGTGTATCTGGTGCAGTCAACGACCAATCTCTTACTAAACAAATACTAATTAATGGTGTTTTCATCACTTATTGATTTGAAAAACTAGTTGATCGACTAACATCTTTAGTATCCAAATTCGGACTAACGTACCTCCACTGTAAGACTAGTATTGTTTTCTGTGCAAAGATCTGACAAATATTTTCCAACTGGAACAAACTCACCAAATTCAACACAAGTTAGCAAAGTTTTTGGCTCATGCGGCTGGGACCAGTTTTCATAGCTTTGTTTGATATTTATACTGGATGAATAATCAGTTCTCCTATGTTTAGTTAAGGTTTCCAGATTTGCGACTAAAGCACTTCTTAAAATTATCCTACAAAAATCATGTATTTGTACCTAAAATACACAATATCTCTCTTTGAGAATGATGTGGCATTTCAATACATCAATAAAACATCAGAATCAGCTTGGATATACTGTCACATGAGCTACCGGAAACATCCAAGACAACTGCCCGAAAAGCAATCAGAACTTGTAGCTGCAAGTCTTCTAGACTCTCGTAAGATCTCGATTCTTGAATCAACGGCTGAATCTTATTCGATGAGAACATTTTTCCCCATTTGGAGAATGCGACATTCTATTCGCTTACTTACCTTACCAATCAGACCAAGGCCGGCGGCTTCTGCTGTATACAGAAGTTGTTTCCATTCTATGCGGTCTATGGCTATATTTCGCCATCCTCACAGTCTACGAAGAGTTCGCAGGTCACCTCCTACTTGATCGATTCACCTTGCCCATTGCGCGTCTCTTCTTCTAGTGCCTGTCAGTTTGTTTTCGAGAATCATTTTAAATGGGTTGTCGTCCGACATCCTTACAACATGCCCAGCTCACCGTAGTCGACCGATTTTCGCGGTCTGTATTATGGGTGATTCTCCCAGCAACTTTAAATGATGCGTGGAATGGATTGAAATTACGGGATAGTACGGAATTTAGGACACCCCAAAATATCTCTACGATTTTGGATTTATTAAAGAAATTGAATAAAACGTTTCGGAGAAATGAGGAAGTGACAAGGTTTCATTGACCCAAAGACTGCGCTAGGGTCAGCAACGACTTTCGGGAATCGCGACTTTTTGAGATATTGTGAAAACAATGAAGCAAGGGAAATAAACACAAAAATCACTACAGATTAAAATCTGGCCCCACATTGAGCACTCCACATGCAGAAGAAGATATGCAATTTAATACATACTTGCAGTGGTAATGTCGCATGTTTCTGAAATGATGGCGTTAGCGCTGATGGCGAGCTTTCTATATTAATCTGAGACCTTCGATCAACAAACTTCGCAATTTATTGCCTTGTTCACTTCTGAGCAGATTTTCAGTACCTCGTGTATTTCCGTTTCATTTGGTATCTGAATCTGATGTCCGTGTTCGAAATGTATGTTTTCTCGTCATGCCATTTGGCGTTTATGTTAGCATTACACATTAAATTTACCAAACGTTGCACAAATATTTAATTTTTACAAGCATTTCAAATATTGGAAAGTTACACATCCGTGCAATTTTGTTAGGTTCCATTGAAACATCAATTATATGATATATGCACAAAAAATCGTAACAGATTTCATCCAACCGCTCACGAAACCAGCAGGTCAACGGTCAATCAAAAAGAATAGTTTATTTCAGCAAAAAGCTAACTAGCATCAAACGAAAATATCTTCTTCTGCTTCTACTGCTTGGCTTTATACGCCCTACAGGAATTAGCTTGCAGCTCAAATTTGTGTTCTTTGAAGAACTTCCACAGTTACTATTTAGGGATTTATTTGTCATTCCAAAGCATCCAATCGTATAGTGTGTAGCAAGCACAGTGATACGCTTAAAGGGTGAGTCGATAATTATTGGGACAGTTTCAAACTTTCGTAACTTGTTTCATACTTGGCCTAAATTAATGGAATTTCGCCCAATTTCTCTTTAGAGTGTATTGCTTACAGTCGCTTAGTCGTGCAGTTGTCAGTGGTATTCCGGTCGAGATCGAAGAAAATCAACAAACTGTTTTTGAGAGGATTTTTTTCAGCCACATGCAAAATCCTGGCTTGTCGCATCGCACCTTGGGGAAACTGATGAATATACATCATTCGATCGTCTCAAGGGTCCTACAAAGGTTCCAGGATAGATGACAATGGAGCAAAAGCTTGGAGCTGGATGGAAACTAGGAACAACGCGCAAACAAACGAGAGATTGCTCATTTCAAGCGGAATCCGAACATTTCGATGTGGGACTTGATGTTTCACAAAGTTTTGTCCAGCTGGCCAAGAAACGATTCGGATTGACAACTTCCTAGGTGCAGAATTTTCCAAATCGGGACGAATGCCAGCAGAATGTTACCGAAACGCGTGTCTGGAAACTCTACACGAGGCTGCTAACGAAATGCGGTGCTGTGTCATTGATGACGAGACCTACATCAAAGCGGATTTCAAGCAGTTGTCGAAACGGGCATAATTCACGGGTAAGGACAAGTTTGCTAGTGAAAATTCACTAGTCAAGTTCAACTTGTTCGCCCTTGAGTTCAACCACTGGCCGCAGACGATCGAGGAACACATCGTACGAGGCCCGCAGGTGCTCTTGTGGTTTTTTATCCCAGGCTGCCGCCAGATGTCGCTTCAGGACTTCCATACCTTCATGTTTTTTAAGGCAGACTTCGGCCTCCAACATATTCCAGACAGTGAAGTCAATAGGGTTCAGGTCCGGCGAATTCGCCGGGTACTCCGAGCTTGAAATGAACCCTGGAAAATGTTCCGCAATCCAGAGTTCGGTTTTCTTCGCTTTATGTGACGCCGAATCCTGTTGGAAAACCCAATCCCTGGAACCAAAATCACGACGTGGTCACGGTTTGACGACGCTCTGCAGAACTTAATCCCGATATGTATTTTGGTTGATCTTCACTCCTTCAGTGACAAAAACCAGCGGAGTCCGGCCATTACGGTTGGTCCCGGCCCACATCATCACCGGTGCTGGTTTCTGTCGCCTGGTGCCCGTCTGCACGTTGGCATGGGTTCGTGATCTTTCTGACAACCAAACTCCGTTGTTCTGGTTATTCACGAACTGCTGTACGGTGAAGAGTTTCTTGTCGGTAAACCCGGTGCTCCAACCTTCCTTCTGCGGCCCTCTTGAGCAGCGCTTTCGCTCTTTTTACCCGTTTTTGTTTCTGCCGCACCGAAACATCTTGAACCTTCTGCATTTTGTAGGGCTTGGTCTGAAGTTTATTTTTCAGGATTCGACGGAGACTTCGATCCGATACGTTGAAATCCTCTGCCAATTTAGTGGCTATATTTCTCTATACTCTTGACGATCTTTACCATGGCAGGTGTCACCACAGTAGCTCGACGTCCCCCACCATACCGTTTTTTGGTACTTCCGGTCTCCAGGTATCTTTAGACTGTACGGTGTACAAAAAAAAAAAAAAAAAAAAGGTCTACGGGAGGGGAGGGGGGGGGGGTGTCTGAGATTTTCAAAAATGAGTCTACGTGGTTTATGAACAGGCCCAGGTATTATGTAGATTATCTTCTTCTTCTTCATCTTATAACTGGAGATGAAGAATGAGCCACGAATTGCATTAGTTGTTGGGTAAACCGCCGATCGTCCACGCCGAAAAATCTGTCGACTACAATGGGCTGGGCACGTCCTTGGGATGTCGGATGACCGAACTATGAAAATGGTTCTCGAAAACGAGCCGACAGGTACAAGAAGAAGAGGCGTGCGCCGGACTAGGTGGTTCGCTTCACCCAGATCGTGATAGCAAATGAGGTTCGAGCCGCACTTCAATGCCTGTTACGGTATGTGCAGAGGTATTATTCATTGTTTTAGCGTTTTCATTTTGCCTGAATTCTATCAACTTCCATAGATTGCAGTTTTATTTCTGTTATCAAGATATCAACCATTCTAATCCTTATCTTATCTCTCGTCCACAGGTATGTTCATTTTGCGATGATGACGAGTTGCCACTAGAGGTATTTTGCGCTTTCGGATTTTGTTTCTACTAGTAATAAAATTTTATTTAAAAAAATAGATCTGGGCCTATGAACACATTTTGAACGTTCAAATACTGTTGAATACCTTAACTATTTTTTTGGCTTGAGTGAAAAACAGAACCTTGTATTAAGAATGGAAATCCTTATCCAACTTATCGAAGTGTATTTTTTTTAAGAAATCATTTTTTAAAAGCAGCTTTTATTATTCGGTGAATAGGCCCTCGACGAAATGACCTATAATCTATTTTTGTCAAATACCCTAATCTTATGCATTGTTAGTTATTCTAAGAATCCAACTCCTGCATTCTTCAAGTCTTTCATCCTCAAAATCAGCTCATTTCATGAGGAACCGATTTCATCGAATTGGGTCATTTCGTCGAATTTCATACTCCATACTTATTTCTCACCTCCCAACAGCGAAAGTAATACAAGCAAAACGATCTATAAACAAACAAATCATTAATAAAAAAAACACAATTCATTCCCACAAACAACCCTCGAGCCAGTCGAGTTCCAGCCAAGTCGAACATATGGGAAAGCAAATATTTGCGCATAAAACCGCCGTAATTTCCCCCGCAAACGACAAAAGCACTTGTTCGCCCGAAAAGACGCCCGCCATTGGTGATGGATCGGTTCGCACGGAGAGAGAGATAGAAAGGCATCCAACAATTCAACCAACCGACGAACTGGCTTTTGATTGTGAAATTTTTAATTAGAAGCTCATGTCGATTGCGGTTGAGGCGGCAGCGACGGCGACTAGGTTGTGATGCACCGCCGTGCCATATGGCGCCTCCGTCGTCGTCGTCGTCGCTCTGTTTACTACAATGCTGGGCAGTATGACAGAATTGACACAAGCTCACACGAATAATTTATGCACAATTCCACCACTGTGGCAACGAACTTTTGACTTGTGCAGCGGAATGGCGAAAGTCGAAAAGCGTTTACGACGACAAACCCCGCAACCAACGAACTTATTTCTCCTATCAAGCGGATTGAGATCGAAAGTATGTTGGACACTTTTTAAACACTTTCCATCTTATCCGCTTTGCTGTTTTTTTTTTAAGTTTAGCCATTTCTTCAGTTTTTGTTTGGACGAAGCACGGGTTTCCATCGTCGTTTGTCGCCATTGAACTATTTACACTCGCCAGCAGAATAGAAATAAACAAGAAGAAAAAACGTTGTTGCGCGAAGAGCGCCAAAGGGGAAGCATTTGAAGAACAGTTAATGAATAAACTTGCTTTGTTTGGTTTCCTAGAGCTGCAGAGTTGTCGCCACGAGTTGCGGTTGTTCCGACGATGGCAAGTGGTCGAATAGTTGGAATTCTCCGGTCTGCGTGCTTTCGCTTTCCTCAATCTTTGCCGAGTGATTCGCAGCGGGGTGTCGGTTTCTATGTGACACTTGTAGTTGTTTATGCTGGAAATGATGAAGTCTGAATGCCTTCGTTGAATTGAAATTGAAATGCTCGCAAAAATACATGAAGGTGAATTTGTTGGATTATTCGAATGGTGATAAAATGGGCTTGAAACGATTTTCCTTCAATCGGTAGTAGGTCATTTGAAGCTGGAAAAATGCATTTTAAATAGCAATGGTGTCAGTGGCAAGCTCATGCTAGTTTAATCACTGATCTATTTGTAAAGAAATCGACGAGGGTTGGTAACCCAGTAGTTATCTGTTATCGGGATTGACATCACTGAGCAACTAACGACTGGCTAAATTTAGTGAGTTCGATCCGGATGAGAAACAATTAATTTGAACTGATTGTCGCTGTTTTCGAATTTCGTTTGTTTTCCGGTGAAGTGGCCTCAATCACTCGTGAGTTGCATTAGATGATCGTTTCGGAAGGTTCTGGATTTCTCTTCTTCGACTTTTTCGTTTGATCATAACAACATGCTGACAAAGCTTTTATTGAATAGGCCAGTTGTTTCAGAAAACATTTAGATCCCTTGAAAAAAACAGCATCTTTAAGATGCTCACCTTCGTGATTGAACCGTCATAGAAAAACCTTAACCTAAGGACCCGTGCCGCTGTAAAGCTCAAGACTTGTTACAGTACGTGTAAAAGGTATGGATAAATTTGTGATAGAGGGGAGCTGATAAATCTAAAAAAACAGCGGACGTCATATTTGAATCGTCTTTAAATGGATATGCATCAAGTCTTATTAAATTAGAAAATTTTAATTTGACAAGACTTGACGCATATCCATTTAAAGCCGATTCAAATATGACGTTATTTGAATTTTCGAAATACTGTTTATGTCAACAAAAACTCATAGGTTTTTGCTTGGTAAGGGTTTTATTTTAGTTATTTTTTATTTCTACATTTCCACGTATTACTACTTAACATAGCTTCATATATTTAATTTATAAATCTTTCACATACAAAGTAGATTTCTTTGAGCTTTGATTGTGTTTCCATAATCTTGAGCAAGGCTTGCTCTCTTTGCCATTCGCTTGAGAGTACCAACAATAGCATCAAATTGACGTTGCAACGAAGTGCCATTCTGCTTCCAATCCATACTTGGACTTTTAGAAATTGCACAAGCTGGCAAAACTCTTTTTGTTATTATAATGGGCCGCTGCTCTATCTGACATGAAAATATTATTTATTATTATTATTTATCTTTATTTAGAAGCCTTTCAGACACAGCTGATTCGGCTGCACAACACATGAAAATAATTTTTGAGCAATATATTGAATTTTGTTTAATGAAATCTAGCAATTTTGATATAAACAACTGAATTGCTAATACTTAAGATATAATGATAAAGCTTTTGTTTTCCAATTTATTGTCCTTTTTGTAATATACTTCAAAGTTAATAAACAGGATCAACCACCTGATTTAATTTTATTATCACTAAAGCTTGAAAAAAATAATAATTTAAAAATAAGCCCTTTCCAAATGGTAGCCTTTATTTTTCAAACATTCAAATACCCTTAAAAAATCCCAATCGTCATAATTAAATTTAATTGGCTTCTGTGAGGTTTTATTTTAGCAAATTATAAGACGAGTTGGAGCGATACACGGTAAAAATTGGACATGAAAAATTTGTTGTTAGAAAAACTTTTTTTCGTTAAAAGTGCCCATCTCGCAATATATCGCGAACTTTTAGCCAATTATATTGCCTTTATTTAAAAAAAAAATCGTCCAATTCTAAGGCAGCTATTTATTGCAAATTGACTTTAAATTTAAACATATTATTTTTTAGCGCGTAAGAATCGATTTTACCATTTTTACGATTTGTTTCATAAAAGTTAAGACAGTTTTCTAAACGTCACCCATACATCACTTTTTTCTAAGTCTTGTCCTTTTTGAGTTATGTTGACATGGAAAATTTGTTTTTAGAAAATCTTTTTTTCCTTAAAGGTGCCCAATGGCAACTTTTAGACAATTATATTGCCTTTATTAAGAAAAAAATTCGTCCAATTCTTATACGGCCATTTCTTGCAAATTGGCTCTTAATTTTTTTAGCGTGTGAGAATCGATTTTACAATTTTTAATTTTTTTCATAAAAGTTCAGACGATTTTCTTAAAGTTACATCACTTTTTTGTATGTCTTTTCCTTTTTGAGTTATGCTGATTTAAAAAAAGTCGATCAAAAAACTTGAGCCCTTTTCAAATGTTAGTCTAGATATTTTTTTATAAAACAAAGTTGCTAGAAAAGACTTAGTCTACACACCCACAAAGTTTCATTGGATTCGGAGAGGGTGCTGTCAAACACTGGATGAGTTGGCGTGAAATTCGTCTATTGTATGCCTTCAATACAGACTAAGATAGCGCTGTAGAAATACGTACACTGAAAATTATTTTTCGTTGATATTACAAAATCGAAGGTAGGACTAACAAACCTATTCGTTGTTTTCTGCAACGAAATTGATATGTACTTTTTAAGAAGCTACTTTCGTATCTAATGCCACATGCGCAACTGTCACAAGCACTAAGCATTGTTTGACACAGAAAGAACATTCGTTCATTGTACGGAAATAATACAAAGAGCTACGAGTGATCTACTTTATCGGCTCAAAATATAATTGAAAAAATAACAGGAACAACGAGCTGATCAGCCTTTTCTTTTTCAATGTTTCTGACATGGGGTTCGATCCAGTATGTTTAGGAAGAGCTGTTATTGAGTCCGTGGTTGATCCCACTAAACCATGTTGACTCGTGAGAAGTTTCTTGATTATGGCCATGAGGTTCTAACTCTCGACAGCGCTTTAATTTCTATTACTAATTTACGAAAATAAATTTTCAGTGTAGTGTATCAAGTTTGATATGGTTCCAGCTTGGTATATCTCGTAATCCTGACAATCTTGTCTGCTTCTGCAGACAGAGTTGATCAGCACATCAATTTTTTTTGATAGATGAACAAAAGTTCAGAATTGTCTCAATACGTGTAAGTAAATCTCCTTGGGACCCTGGCCATATAGGACGTTTGGCCTCTAGTTTCGATCGTGTGATCTCAATTTTCAACAAATTTTAGTGCAATATGTTTCAAAACACCACAAAAAAATCAACTAGTATTAAAAATACTGTATCAATCTTACATGAATGCTTAAATCAAGATCGCGTGAAAACAGAAATGATTGTATTCGTCAGAAAGCCTTAAACTGGAGTCGCATTAGTACACAACCGTCAGTTTTGATGGAGGGGTTCGGCCGTGTCAAGTTCCTTTTCCACCGACATCTCTACTTGGTCACTTCACATCGACGCTGCGTCAGTCCGTCCATTTTGAGTAATTTCAAAGTTAACGCAGCCGCTGAATTCAATGCAGTGTTTTGGCTCCCGCTTTATCATCATTGACGGAGGTGTGAGGTTTGTATGAGGTTTTTCGTGAGAAAGTGAAAGAAGAAAGATTTTTTTGCTTTTATTTCTCGGTCACATAAATGAAGAACATCGTTGGAGCCGGATAGCCCAGCTAATGCTGTCAACGCCAGTCGCGTGTCGGGAAATTTTCTTCACTAAAATGGTGTTTCTTATTTGCGTGTGGCCGAAAAAATACATGTAACGCATGTAAAGTACAATATGAATAATGGAAACTGTTTTGAATTTCGCGTTTCTGCACCGCTCCGCTCTGCTCCGCTCCGCTGTACATGACCTCTCGTAAATACAAGTCATTGACACCCCTGACAGCAGAGCATTCATTCAGTAGATCAGTTAGCTCGATCTCGGACTGGACTTGACAACAGGGTAACGATTTTAAGCCAATTGCTCTCAAATTCGAGCAAGTCATTTGAGTGCTGTGCGAGAGACTGAAACGCAAAGCCACAACATCAGAGCGAGAAAATGCTGTTGTCAAGGCTCGTCTCGGAGCACGATTTGAATCACGGGTTTGATTGGTAGACTCTCGTTGTCTTACCTTACCTTGCCAATCAGACTAAGGCCGGTGTGGCCTCTGCTGTACACCGAAGCTGTCTCCACTGTAATCGGTCCGTGGCTGTACTTCGCCAGCCTCGCTGTCTGCGGAGGGTCCGCAGGTCGCCTTCTACTTGATCGATCCACCTTGCTCGTTGCGCGCCTCATCTTCTTGTACCCGTCGGTTCGTTTTCGAAAACCATTTTCACGGGGCTGTCGCCCGACATTCTTACGACATGCCCAGCCCATCGTAGTCGACCGATTTTTGCGATGTGTACGATGGGAGGTTCTCCCAGCAACTGATGCAGTTCGTGGTTCATTCGCCTCCTCCACGTTCCGTCTTCCATCTGCACTCCACCGTAGATCGTATGCAGCACCCTCCGTTTAAAGACATCAAGGGCGCGTTGGTCCTCCACTAGCAATGTCCATGTTTCGTGGCCGTAGAGAACTACCAGTTTAATTAATGTCTGGTAGATGGTCAACTCTGTCCATCAACATGTTCGATCTTAGCGTTTTTCGGAGTCCAAAGTGGGCACGATTGCCAGCCATCATGCGCCTTTGTATTTCTCTGCTGGTGTCGCTATCGGCGGTCACCAATGAGCTCAGATACACGAGTTCGGGTACTACCTCGATTTCATCACCATCGATCTGTACTCGTGCTGATGAGCCTCTTCTCATGAGCCTCTTCCCTTCATGTATTTTGTTTTCAACGAATTAAACGCATCTTTGTCTTACTGGTCACAAATCAAAAGATCTTGACCTACTGAACAGCCTTGCTGAAAACTTGTATTTGAGACTTCCAAAAATGTACAAAAACACTAGCTCCGCGTGGTGGACAGTTTCGGAGCTGATAGTTACCAATGAAAAGGTCTTATTCAGAAAACACCCTTTTTCGACGACCTTTTGAATGGTCAAAATGCCAAGTTACAGTTTGGTCAGGAAACTCAGTTCCACCAGCGCCGCATAGCGGAAAGATTGTGAACTAATGGTCATCATTCAAAAGGTTTTGTTCCACTGCACAACATTGTCAAGATAGACACATTTTATCTGGTCAAAATACCAAGATATAACATATTTCTGAAAATATTTAGCACACCAGTCTCGCGTAGCGGGAAGATTGTGAACTGCTGGTCATTAATCATCTGGTTTTGTTCCACTGAACAACATTGTCGAAGACAGAAATATTCTATCTGGTCAGGGTACCAAGATATAGCATATTCTTGAAAATAATTAGCACACTAGCGCTGCGTAGTGGGAGGATTGTGAATTGCTGGTTATCAATCGAAAGTTTATGTTCCACTGAACAACATTTGTCCAAGACAGAAGCATTCTATATGATCAGGATACCAAGATATAGGATATTTCTCAAAATAATTTACACACCAGTACCGCATAGCGGAAAGATTGTGAACTGCTGGTCATTAATCATCCGGTTTTGTTCCACTGAATAACATTGTCGAAGACAGAAATATTGTATTTGGTCAGGATACCAAGATACAACATATTCTTGAAAATATTTAGCACATCAGTGCCGCATAGCGGGAAGATTGTGAACTGCTGGTCATTAATCATCCGGTTTTGTCCCACTGAACAACATTGTCGAAGACAGAAATATTCTATCTGGTGAGGGTACCAAGATATAGCATATTCTTGAAAATAATTAGCACACTAGCGCCGCGTAATGGGTGGATTGTGAATTGCTGGTTATCAATTGAAAGGTTATGTTCCACTGAACAACATTATCCAAGACAGAAGCATTCTATCTAGTCAGGATCCCAAGATATAGGATATTCCTGAAAATAATTCGCACACCAGTGCCGCATAGCGGGAAAATTGTGAACTGCTAGTCATTAATCATCCGGTTTTGTTCCACTGAATAACATTGTCGAAGACAGAAATATTGTATCTGGTCAGGATACCAAGATACAACATATTCTTGAAAACATGTAGCACACCAGTGCCGCGTAGCGGGAAGATTGTAAACTGCTAGTCATTAATCACCTGGTTTTGCTCCACTGAACAACATTGTCGAAAACAGATACATTCTATCTGGTCAGGATACCAAGATATAGGATATTCCTGAAAATAATTAGCACACTAGCGCCGCGTAGTGAGAGAATCCAAAATTGTTCGCCAATAAAAAGACCTACTGAATAACTTTGCTGAAGACAGTAACATCCTTTGTGATCCCTATGACGAGATATTCCGGGAAGGAATATGTTGTACAAAGTACAACGCGCGAATGCTCGTGTTACAAAAGTTGGCGCGAGTGCAGACAGGTTAAGTCGGTGTTTGCTCTAATTTACAATAATATTATTCGTCTGAAGGTAGGATCTAAGTTCGAACCGACCCGATAAAATCTGTAATTTTTTGATAATTTTCATTGTCGTATATCCATTGTCGAAGAAAAGTGGAAGATCTTTTGGGATTCTTAGATGATCCCCATGAACATCGAAAGTTGTCAGCGAAAACAAAGTAGATGTGGATCTAATTGCGCTTGAAAATAATTTCTTTAACTGGAATGAACTCACCAGTTTCTACTATTCGATCGAAATTCCCTCAAAATTCCCTTTGATAATCTTGATAAAAAAATGTTTGAAATCCTTCGAGTTATGGTTGAGTTCAGTTTCAGTAGTTTATTCGACCTCGTTAAACGCTTTTAACTTTTGATCCAAATACACGTTTATGCTTTAGAAAATAAACGAAGCGAACGAAGTAAAGAAAATTCCTTCAGTGATAAAATTTCCTAAAATAAACGTAAACTTTCTGGATTCTATTTTTTATACATTTTGCTTGGTCGATTTAGAACGAAATGTATACCACCAGCAAAGGTTTCCCTAGCAAAGGAAAATAACAAACTATATTAAAGTATCATACAAAGCCCGATGCAAAGTAAATTTGGACGCATTCAAGTGATCATAACTCAAGAATTAAACAACATACACGGTTGATCAAAACGTTAAACAAAATGGTATTTATTCAGCTTTCAATATAACAAGTTATTACATTTCACCGTTTCGAACGAACTGTCGCATTTTACTTGTGATCGATGCCATCATGATCTGCGCAGTCGCTGGTGACACTGTACCGGCGAACTTATTCCACTTTGAACGCATTTGTTGTGCATTTGTCACTTCTTTACCGCATCCTCGAAGTGTTCGCTTGACAATTGCCCAATATTTTTCGATCGGTCTGAACTCAGGGCAATTCGGAGGGCGAATCTCTTTGGCGACGAAATTAACATTGTTTGCAGCATACCATTCTAGTACCTCCTTAGAGTAGTGGCAGCTGGCTAGATCCGGCCAAAACATAATGTTGGTCTTGTGTTGCCGAATGAAGGGTAAAATCCGCTTTTTCAGACAATCTATAGTGTAAACCTTCGACGTGATTGTGTGAGATGTGATGAAAACCTTGGTTTTAAGGCCACAACTGTAGATTCCTTGTTAAATCATAAGTTTCTGAGCAAACTTATCAGCAAAACCAAATTTATACCTGGAAGGGACATCCCCACGACCAGTTGCCAGGTAAAGTTTTCGTCCGGGGATTTGTTTATAATCCATTTTGACATATGTTTCCTCATCCATTAAAATACAGCCATCAAATTCCGTTAAAACTCGTTCGTATAGTAATCGTGCTCGCTTTTTGGCTACTAAATTTTTTTTCAGGGAGCGATTCGGATGTTTACTGACACAAAAAGACTTATATCCTTCTCTTAAAAGGATGTTACGCACGGTGGAAAAGTTGGAATCGTATTTCTTTGCCAAATCACGTATGGAGACACCTGGGTTGCCTTTCATGTACCTCAACACCTTTCTCCTCAGCTCTTTGTCCCTAGTGCCACTTTTATGATAGATGCGCTGTGCTCTATCCACACTCAGAGTATCCTTGAAACATTTGATTAAAAGACACACCGTTGACTTTGGAAATTTTTACACTTTTGCTATTTTTGAGGCAGACTACGAAAGATTGTCTAGATGTTTGTGCACAATTAATTTTCTTTTCTCAAGTTCCATGATCCGTAATTTCGAGATGCGTCGATCAATGGAGAAAAATTTTTCACCAATTTCTTCGTCAATGAAACATCAACAAATGCCTGTCAAACGTTTTTTGTTCCAACTACCAGGGACGCGGTGGTGTATTAAACCGTGCGTCCAGATTTACTTTGAATTGAGCTTTACAGGCACCCCCTGAAACATGTCGTATGGAGCTCAAGTTTTGCATAGAGTAATAATACTTGTTAGCAATGTCGTTTTTAATTCGATGGATAAAAATCCCGCACATTCCATTGGTACTCTAATATCTATGTTATCGAGTAAGGAGTGTATGAAAAAGTTATTAAAAACATTTGATACGTAAATGAGCTTAAACTAGTGCAAATTTTTTAGCGTGTATTCGTATTACGATTCGTTCACATGTCAAAAACCCTTTTTCGGTTTTTTTTTCATTATAATATTTTTTTGCAAAATGTCTTGGATTGAACTTGAAGTACGAAAGAATATTCTTTACACTTGGTCGGTGTTTTCGTACTATTAGGTTGCCAAAAAGGTCAAAAAGCATCCAGCAAGTGTAGAACGAATGATTGGAAAGTATGGTCAGCAGTAGACCCAGCAGGATCTGTCGTCGATTATATTCAGGAGATCAAATCAGCCTCTTGCTCGTGATTTGGCCAAAAACTACAGGACCATTATCGAGATGATCCAGCGGATTAAGAAAAGAAATGATTTGAAGACATACTAAAAGCACTAAGTACCAAAGCAATGTCCGTTGCAGACGTGTCGTGCCAAAAACTGTACAACAGTATTTGGGACAATCCCTCCCAGTATGTTTTGAGGGACGACGAAACGTACGTGGATGATGATTGCAGAACACTGCCGAGATCTCAATTCTATACCAACCTGGTTGGAGAGAGTGTCACAATTGCAGATACGACTGTTGCGACGGAAAAAACTCATTGAGAAGGTGCTCTATTTCTATACAAAAGCAACAATGAATGCTGAAATTTACCGAAACGACTGCTTGCAGAAAAGGTTGCTTCCACTTTATCGGAAGCATGACATTCCTTCTCTCTTCTGGCCGGATCTGGCCTCTGTCCATTATGCCAGATCAACTCTTAAGTGGTTTTCTGATAACAACGTTGATTTCGATGAGAAAGATATCAATCCACCAAACTGTCCCCAACTGCGATCGATCGAACGCTACTGGGCAATCGTTGAGCGGAATCTAAAAAAGGCAGGTGGTCCACAATATGTCAGACTTCAAGAAAAACTGGCCAGCGGCGCCCAGAAACTGCACAAAAACAACTGTGCAGAACTTGGTGGGCGATATAAAGGCTAAAATACGATCAAATGACCGAAATCAGCAATCGGATTAATTTGTTAGTTTAAGGTCTGTATCCGCAAAAATCCGGACACCACAAAACATGAATAAAACATAAATTTCGCGTTATATTTCCGTCGTAGTTGTTTATTTCAGATTCATGGGATGTGTTTTAACAATTCGTGAAGACAAAACATAGTTATTCGGTATTTGCATAAAATTTTCGAACTTTGCGCTTAACTCCGTCCATTAGGGTTTGTACAGACTCTTCAGAAATCGTAGAAGCCGTCTTTGTCCAAATTTGCTGGAAGTGTTTGATGTCTGTGATTCCGTGCTTCTTTCCAGAAAGCTTCCGCTTCATCAGATCCCAATATCTCTCGATTGGTCGTAGCTCTGGGCAATTTGGCGGATTTGAGGTTTTTGGTACAATGTTCACTTGATATGCTTGGTACCACTCCATCACAGTTTTAGCATCGTGGCATGATGCCAAATCCGGCCAGAACAAAGGTTTTTCTTTGTGACTTTTGATGAAGGGTAGTAATCGCTTCTGCAGACACTCTTTCTGATAGATCTCCTTGTTGATTGTGCCTGTAGTGACGAAAGATTTACTCTCTTTGCCACACGTGCAAATTGCTTGCCACACAAGGTATTTTTTGGGAAATGTCGATGCCTTCTTCGTTCTGAAATGCTCAGCTGTAGCATTTCTGGCCATAGCCGAATCGTCCATAACAACGCATGAAAACTTCGTCAAATATTCGCTGTACAAACGTCGAGCCCGTGATTTTGCTGCCAAGTTCTGTTTGTCGTTGCGTTTTCGAACAATCATACTTTATGCGACTTAAGTCCCAAACGTTGTTTTGATTTTTCGACAAAACCAGGCGACATCCATATTTTACGAACCACCGTTCGAATGGAGAGATTTGGGTTTTTCGTTAATATCCTTTTCACCTTTCGGTCCATGCCAGGATCAGCGCGTTCAATGTTTTTGTCACTTCTCGGTTTCCTCTCCACCGTCAAACGTTCCGAAAATGATTTAAGCACATCGTAAACAGTGGATTTAGGCAAAGGTTTTTGCAAGGTCCCGTATTGACAAGTCAGGATTTGACGTACGCCCGTACAAAACTCGCTCGCGCACTTGTTTTTCTTCCGTCGCCATCTTGAATACTAAACATGAAATGTAAACATCAATCATATTCTTTTTCGTCATAGACTCTCAGCTATACCACAGTGAAATTTTTCATTCCTACGTGCAATATTTCAAAAGTTACAATGATTTGAAGAAGTTCGGATTAATGTGGATACAGACCTTATTTGATATTTTAACATGTTTAGCTTCCATACATTACATAGCTATGGAAATTTGGGAATTGTCTTTAGTTTTATTTGAAGGTTGGAATGTTTAAACTGCTTTTCGATACACTCTTTAATTATTGCATTTCACGGTACTTATTTTCCCAAAAGTGAAAGAGTTTTTTTCAAAAATGGAATTGAATAATGTTTCGCAGCATAAGGACTGTATCGTTAATTATGACTTCACCTAAAAATTGCTGTATTTAAATATGTTTTATTTATTTTGCAACTCAAATTCATTTGCATTGTTTATTGACCATAAAAAAAGCCCATTACTAGATCTGGCCAGCTCTCGCACCTTCTTCTTGATGATCCTCATAAAGTTTTACCCAGTCTTTTTTTAATTTGATGATGTCATCTGCTCATCTAGCCTTCTTCTGCAGCTTTCCTTTTATCAAAGCCCAAAATTTTTCCATGGGCCTTATTTGCGGACAATTTGGAGGATTCATCGCCTTTTCCACAAATTGGACATTGTTCTCTTCATACCAGTCCAAGGTGGCACGCACATAGTGGCAGGAGGCCAAATCAGTCCAAAACAGTGTCGAACCTTTATGTTTTCGGATTAGTGGCAGAATACGTTTCTGCAGGCATTCCTTCCGGTACATTTCTGCGTTCATATTTGCGGTAGTGAAAAAAGGTGTCGATTTCATACCGCACTGGCAAATTGCTTGTCAAACCAACACCTTTTTTTTCAAATTTTTCGCAAAAAAAATCGATTTCGGTGTAAAACTGTGCCCCTGGAAGTGCCCTGTAGTCCAATTTGACGTACGCCTCGTCATCCATGATAATGCACATGTCATTTTCGCACAAGACGTCGTACAGCTTCCAATTCCGAGTTTTCACGGAATCCGCCTGAATTAGGCTGTGTTTCGGACATTTTTGTTTCCGATACGTCTTCAGAGAATTTCGCTCCTTTGCGCGTTGGACCATTCCAATCGTCGTTCCACACTTTTTTGCGCAATCTCTGATGGATACCTCCTTTTTTCCTTCAAAAACTTCGCAAATTTGTTTGTCCAAACTTGGGTTTGACGCACCTGTTTTTCTACCACGACCGAGTAAGTCCTTCAATGTGTTATGCATAACAAACCGGTTGATCGCATTTTAGACCGCACAGACACTAACACCTTCTTCTTTTGCTAATTTTCTGAGCGACAATCCCTTTTCAGTGCAGTAAAGGGTGTCCACGATGAAATTTCCACACTATGAAATTGCTCTAACTTTTTAACCGTTGGGTAGAAAATTTGGGTGGATTTAGTTCATAGTGCATTATTTACATCCTGCATGTTTTAAAGTCCTGTGATCAAAACTCGCGGAAATGGAGTCGAAAGAACAGCTCGTGCGTGATAAAATCTTGCGCATTCATCACGAGAACAAGGATCTCTCGCATCGTTCCATCGCTAAAACGTTGGGAATCGCGAATTCCACGGTGTCGCGAGTGAATAAGCGGTTCGAGGAACGGTTGACCACCGATCGGAAGCCCAGAAGTGAAGGAAAAAGTATTCCGTACAACACCAAAAATCACAACCGCGTAGTTGGGGCCTTCAACCGAAATCCGAACGCCTCCGTTCGGGATGTGGCTAAGAAGCTGCACCTAAGCCGAAGTTTTGTCCAGAAGGCCAAAACTAAGGCTGGGCTTCGAACGTTCAAGGTACAAAAGGCCCCTAATCGCGACAAGAAGCAGAACAAGTCCGCCAAAACCCGTGCCAGGAAGTTGTACCTCAACATGCTGACGAAAGTTGAATGCTGCATCATGGACGACGAAACATATGTGAAGGCCGACTTCAAACAGATCCCCGGCAACCTGTTTTTCACGGCCAAGGATAAGTTCAGCGTTCCGGAGCATGTCCGCACTCAGAAGATGTTCAAATTTGCGAAGAAATTCCTGGTTTGGCAAGCCATCTGCACGTGCGGGAAGCGGAGTGCACCTTTCGTGACCCAGGACACGATGAACGGACAGGTGTACATAAAAGAGTGCCTCCAGAAGCGGCTGCTTCCTCTCCTGAAGGCCCACAACGTCCCAACAATCTTCTGGCCGGATTTGGCCTCATGCCACTACTCCAAGGACGTGCTGAAGTGGTATGCGGACAATAAGGTCAATTTCGTGCCGAAAATGTTCAACCCTCCCAACACTCCGGAGCTCCGCCCCATCGAGAAGTACTGGGCGATTATGAAGCAGCACCTTCTTAAACGACCTAAGGTAGTGAAGACAGTCGAGGAACTGAAGAAAGTATGGGTTTACATGCAAAAAACGGTTGATTCACAGGTTGTGCAGAATCTTATGGCCGGGGTTAAGGCCAAGGTGCGGGCATTTGCGTATGGACTGTAAATAAAATACGAGTAATATGGTAAAATGAAGTTTAATAGTTATTTCTCAATCCCTGAAAATTTGATGGCAATCGGATGAAAACTCGAATTTTGCGAATCAATTTTGTGTGTGGCAATTTCATCGTGGACACCCTTTACTTGGTCACAATCGATTTTCGCTTTTCTTCCGTAAGACCTCGCATTGTTCCGCTTGAAGTAAAACTTTAACTTTTAATAAAGGTTTTCGTTTGTTTACAAGGTAAAATAAGTCATAGTCTTTTTCATACAGAACCTCAAAGGTGTACTCATAATTAACGATGCAGTCCTTAGATGAATGGGACCCCCTCTAAAATCCTACTAAAATTATTAGCAATAATTTCGAAGAACAAAGAACTGCTCGCGTTTAAAGTAGAAAAAAGCTCCTTTTAGAGATATGCCGGACAAACGCTTTAATAAGAAGTTTGATTCCGGATATAAGGAGACGTATCATTTAAAAGAACGTGAAATATCAAATTATAATTGTAAGAGTTATACCGTGCAAACTCGGAATGAAAGGTTTGCTTTCAGATACAGAAAGATACCTCGTTATAAAAGACTTAAGTGCCAAGAATCGAAGGAGGCTATGTTCCAAAAAAACTGCCTAATTTTTCCAGGTCATTAAAGCTTCGGCAGGACAACCATTCGGTCTAGTTACTATTCGGCCTAATGACCTAACACCGTTCTCTAGATCGTTGGTCTCAAGTCGTCGAAGACTTTTTCCGACGTTCAAACCTATTTTTGAGAATTGGATTCTTCAAGATAGAAACCCACAACCGACAAAATCTTTAGAACCGCTGGTTCTGAAAAGTTTCACCCTATGAATTCCCAAACCGGAACTTCCACAACAATAAAAAAATAAAGGAATCTCAAATCAAACCGTGACCAATGTCCGACTTCTCCGCAGCCTGCTGCGCTCAACGAGTGGCGAGTGACATTGAAAACCGACTAAACTACCGGTTTCGATTTGCCACCGCAACAACATTGTAGACCGCCACAATGTGTCATTATCAGCGGATGGACCTCTTGGACTTGATCGACCAAAAAAAAAGGGAGGGGGGGGGGGGTCGACGGAGGAATGCGACGACGAAGAAATCAAGGCGAAATGAAAGCGTTACGGTCTCAGCAGTGGCAGCAGCGCGCCACTGGATGCGGTTGATTGGATGTTTTATCGAGTTGAGGTTCCCCACGATGCACGGCCAGAGATTTAGAGAAAGTATGGGAATTGAAATGATACTCCAAATCAACAACCAACCGCATGGCCTGGTGAAATGATAGGTTTTTTGTCACCACTTAATTACTCGCTTGTGACTCCCACCGGTCAGTATTTAGTTGCGGGTTCCGAGATGAAAGTGGATTCCGATGGGGAAGCTCCGGACAGGTCACCGAGGTTGAAGTCCCACCGGAATCTAATCCGAACTACACGCACCGACAGTTGGGAAATCTAGATCACGGCAAGTCTCAATGGAAAACCGAACGGTTCGCAAATGAGTTCATGAAAATGATTGCCTACACATATGTTACCATATGTGCGAGTATGCGCCGGGCTATGTTGTCTATAGGCAGCGAGGGAGCGCCGCAATAATGGACGAATGAATGGATAAAAAATAACTACACATAGCCATTCCATAAATAGTTTTCCAGTACCGTGCACACGCACCGTGAATGGATCACAATTCGTGGATCCGATGGGAGGGGGCGGCTTCTTTCTCTGATCGTGCGGTTCGTGGAAGGTAACCTGCTGAAGCGCGCTTCGGTATTTCCGGTTTTCTGAGTTTGCGTTCGTTCGAGTCGGTGTGTCTTTTTTTTTGCGCGCAGTGTAATGTGCCGCAAAGTATGGCGAAACAATTGCGTGTAGAAATGTTGCGCTCGCTGATACGGTGTTTGTATGGTGCAGCAGGTGCTGGTATGGTTTTGTGAACTTCGAATGATCGATCCAATTTGTTAACAGCTTAACTCTTCAACAGTACTTTTTGGAGATCTTTTGAATGCAGAGCGCAAGAGGCCCCCAAATTCCAACTTCCTGAACTCCGAGCTCTTGGAAAGTAGAACGGTTCCGGGGGCAATTAACGATTCGCATTAGATTTGCATACGGGATCTTGACTGCCTTAACCCTTCCCACATCGATTAAGAAATTCCTTTCTTCCCTGCTGACATAACCGGAAAATTCCGACGTGAAGGCCACGGCAGTTGAATCTAGGCATAACGGAACACACCGACGCCGAACACCGGAATTCGCCTAGGCGGTTAATTAAAAGGTAGTTGATTCCTTTTCCGCCTTTGCACCAACCGATATCATATCTCATAATTTTCCCATCCCCCGCATGTGGTGCTGCCATCACTTGGTTTCGCTTCTTGTTGAGTGAATTCACTGAAAAGGGGAGGTTGGGGTGTGGGTATGGTTTTCGGACATCTTTTAAGCGTTTGTTGTTTTTTGTATTAACGAGCTCAAAGCTACAATTATATTTCGAGTTAACTTTAATTATTATAATATTCTCAATTATTGTTACATTCTGGAAAAAACGGCAAGTCGAGTTAAACATTGTTGAAAATTTATTTCTCTTTAGGCTGTTATCGATGGGACATCCTAGATTTGGTATTGAAACGATATTTTCTGAGCAAAACATGGCACTTTCAGTGCACAGTGCAACATATTGGTGATGAACAATAGATTCCAACAGATAACTCTTTATCGATAAATATTCATATGGGACAGTTATGCTTTTATGGGTAGTATAGCACAAATTGTATACGCTCTTCTTAATCTTTTTTTTTAAATTAGTTCGTTTATTTATGAGGCTCAGACGTGTGTACCACTTTGCGGAGCCGATATTCAATATTGTTGTTTACAATGCTTTACTTTTCGATATTAGTAAAAGTGGGGTGCCAATTACTCGTGGCTGGCTCGGCATTCTTGGTTCACATTATCGTTTGGATGGGACTAGGCAGGTAACTTATTTAAGCTAATATTTGCTGCTCGTGTCTTAGACTGCCATCAAGTCATCGGTTCATATAGCCCCTTTTAGGAGCTAGGCTAAGATGGTTGACCAATAGCTTGCTGGGTAGGTACAAGTAGCACGGAAACGAGAGGATACTATAACACAATGGTAGGAAATTTACTGGAGTGGAGGGTGTGATGACATTACACTCTAAGATCAGACAAATAAAGGAATTCGTAAATCTCTTGCATGTAGGGAAGATCACGCACTCCTAAAACATATCTTACCTCGCGAAAGGGTTGTCTACCTCGGGCCACTAGGGTATCCAATAGTCGTGCTCTGGAGGCATCACCATCCGAGCAATACCAAACTGCGTGATCGATGTCATCATAACCGGTTCCGCACCTACATATATTGCTATCGACGAGGTTAATTCTGTAGAGATGTGCGTCTAGCCTGTAGTGGTTTGACATAAGTCTTGACATCACACGAATGAAACCCCGACTTACATCCAGACCTTTGAACCACGATCTCGATGAAACATTTGGAATAATGGAATGTAACCACCACCATAGAGAATTACTTGTCCAAACGTTTTGCCAAATTTGAAGAGAACTCTGACGTACTAAGGGAACAAATTCTTAATGTGAAATTCTTCTATCGAAAATCTCGCCTTCTTGTGCGCCCACCTTGGCTAGAGAGTCCGCCTTTTCATTGCCTGGAATTGAGCAATGTGAGGGAACCCATACAAAGGTGATCCTAAATGATCTTTCGATCAACGCATACATCTGCTCCCTTATTGTTGAAAGAAAGTAAGATGAGTACCTCACTGCTTTCAACGACCGGAGGGCCTCGATAGAACTAAGACTATCCGAGAAGATGAAATAATGGTCTATGGGCATATCGGAATTCATCTCCAATGCGAAATGGACTGCTGCCAGCTCCTTCTAATCTCATTAGCACTGCCTGTGACGAAAAATGTTTGATTTAATTGTGAGAAATGACTGGCGGAATAAGTACTGAGCTGCAACTGCTGTCACATGCAGAGTTGGGGGAAATCGGATAACGGTCTCGAAGTTCGCCCTCAACGAGTCTGGGTCATTTGGCACAAGGTCACTTAGTACAAGGCTTCTTGGACGATTATCGTTGTTCGGTATAACGAAAGTTTGGCATAATTCAGAACTGTGTAAAATACTGGTCATTTGACATAACGGACGATTGACATAACTATTTTTATTTTCTGAAAACAATAATTCGGAAAAGTGCTGGGGCCATTAAATAAGACACGATTAACGATTGGCATAGTCCCTTGGCATCAGAGAGCCCTGACTATCTGATCTCAAACAATCAAGTAAAGGGGGCCCACGTTAATATTGCAACACACGAAGCGGTTTGTCAAAAATTAGACTTTTATTCAATTATCTTGACATTTTTGAAGTTTAAAATAAAACATCTTTGCTAAGTTTAGCCATGTTCACATTATTCAACTTGCCCTTTTTTCTCTCAAGACCCTTCATAAGAATTTGTACAACATTAGAACCGACAAGTTTTTGAAAAGAACTTTCTTCAATACTTGATCTGCATTGACTGTCGTAGGATAACTTACTTTGCTGGTTTCAATGTTCTTTCAAAACCACACCTACGCCACAAGAAACTTGGTTTAGGGTTGCTTGTCTCCAGTTTCTCGAGCGTCCTATACTTCCTAGATTTGCTCCACTTGGTCTAACCGCCTAGCTCTCTGCGCTGCCCTGCGTCTTGTACCGGTTGGATTCGAAGCAAACACAATTTTTGCGGTATTGTTATCTGGCATCCTTTCAACGTGTCCCGCTCCTTATACCCTTCCAGTTTTTGCGTCATTCTGGATACTGGGTTCGCCATAGAGTTGCGCCAGCTCGTTGTTCATTCTTCTCATCCATTCGCCATTTTCACAAACACCGCCAAAGATTGCCCTAAACACACGTCGTTCAAATACTCCAAGTGGTTGCAGGTCCTCGTCGATCATTGCCTACGTTTCGTGCCCGTAGAGAACTACCGATGTTATCAGCGTCTGGTACATGGTAGACTTAGTACCTTAGGATCTTGTGGAGTCCAGTAAGCATGAATTCCGGCTATTATGCATCTCCGAATTTCTCTGCTGCAGTTGTTATCCGACGTCATCAATGATGCGAGGTAAACAAACTCATCTACCACCTCGAAATCGTCTCCGTCGATAATCACACTTCTGCCTGCGCGAGCTCTATCGCGCTCGGTTTCTCCTGCCAGTAAAACTTAGTCTTCGACGCATACACCGTGAATCCAACCTTTTCTATCTCACGTTTCAGTCTGGTGTACTGCTCAGTAACCGCCAAGAGCTTTCTTCCGACAATGTCCACGTCGTCAGCGAAGCAAGTGAATTGAATATCGTGCCTCGCATGTTAAGACCCTCACGTTGCATAACACCTGCTAGCGCAATGTTGTTCTTAAGCTGTTTGAGGGCATCCTTAACGTCGCTTATCGTGAGAGTTGACACATCTCCCTCGTCCGCCATTCCAGTGAAGTCATTTCTCGCGCTGTCTTCATGTTCCGACTCTGCGCCATTCAGGTGTTTATCGTAGTGCTGCTTCCACCATCCGGTCACTACACGTTGATCCGTGAAGATACTTCCAATCTTATTCCGACACATATCGGCTCGTGACACAAAGCATTTGCGGGATGCGTTGAGTTTCTTGTAGAACGATTCAGCTGCTCAATTTCTGCGCATTCCAACTCCTCCAGGCGGCGCTTCTTATCCCGAAAATGATGGAATCTTCTTCTGCGTTGACACTACTCCAGCAGTCCTCAAGAGGGGCTTTGATCAGCTCTCCCTCAATCGGCAACGCTGCCTCTAGGCTTTGTGCGCCTAATAAGTTGCCACTTTGGGTAGCTTCAGTCGTTCCAGATTGTACCGTGCTGGGCGTCGGTACCGAATGTTGTTTACAACGGAAGGTTCCTGGCGCATTTTGACCATAAACAGGTAGTGTTCCGATTCGATGTTTGCACCGCGATGGGTCCTGACGTCGATAATATCCAAGAAGTGCCTTCTATCAATTAAAAAGTGGTCGATTTGTGATTCGGTCTGTTGTGGTGATCTCCAGGTGTACCGATTGTACCCGATAAAGAAGGCTGTGTAACTAATGGGGGGGGGACTATCTACCCAGGACTAATGAGACCCCCTTCTACACTGGCTCAGGGTCGTAGTACGCGCTTGAATACCGCGCTCAAGGGACACCTAAACAAACTTTGCCCACCCTTAAATCTACTGCCAATTTCCTACAGGACCATTTCGGCCGCAGCGGTTGACATGTGCCGCACTTTCCCACTTTCTTAAGTTATATCTCCTACCTCTCACTTCCTTCTCTTTCGTCGGCTATTGTTGGAGGTCCCTTTTTTCTCCACGACGCTTTCACGCACTTCACACCGTTAACGAAACAGTTCGTATCGTAGGCGATCCGACCACGCCGTAAGCTGTTTATACTGTGGTAAGCTTCGAGATGTGCGATTCCGCTTGATTTTTCGCCTTCGCCTTATCTTCCACTCTTCCACTGAGGCTTACACTTGTCTTTTATTTTAATGTCATTTCCCTTCGGCGACATCTGCCGGTAAGCAGGACAATTACTGTGGCGGCTGCGTTCTGGCCAGTGGGTGGTGGGTATTTACAGTCGCTATTTAGGTTTACCTTTCCTATAACCGGTCTGAACTCCTCCTCCTAGCTGACCTCAGCATTCAGATCTCCGAGAATGATTTTGACGTCATGGTTGCGTATTACCTCAGTTCTGGTAGATGGAATGACCATTCTTATGCGTATGTATAAGTTCGTACATGCATACAGTTGCATATCCCGAGTTTCCAATCGTTAGTTCGTTTTCATCGCCTTGGTCTGTGCCGGTTGTTGTGGTAGATATTAACATTGTGTTCTTCCTGTAATTTTAACGGCACCAACCCTCTGTCTTGGAGTCCAACGCTGTCACGAGGACGATTATAAGTAATGCTCGGAGGTGAAGGGCTGTACCCTTCACAGCAGGATACGACCAATGTCCCAGGATAGCTGCAGGATACCACCCCCACCCCCACCCCTCTTCACTGTCAGGAGACAACCAAGATCCCACCGGGGTTGGCTATCCGCTCTTTTCTATGGTTACTCGTACCCCAGTCGGCACCACGGGGGGACAGGGATTGGAGTTACTAGACAAGAGGCTAAGAACCTACAGGCACGGGAAGTATCAATGGTACGCAATCTGTAGGATTAAGGTCCTTGGGTATGAAGTTGACCTTCTTTTCCTTATACCATTCCAGCACCTACTTGGAGTAGTGGCATGACGCCAAGTCAGGCCCGAAAATTTGTGGGCTCTTGTGCTACATCAGCAACGGAAGGTGACGTTTTTGTTCCTTTACATCCCTTTGCATTCCTTTACGTACACTTGGACAGTGCCGGGATTCGTTAATTCGAAAAATAAAAGATTCCGTCCACCAATGGGAGGATCCACCTAACCACAGTAGCAGGTATTGTCGCGCCTTCGCTCTTGGCACACAAGCGTCGCATAACATGTCCGGAAATGGTTCATTCCTCGTATGCTGCGCAGTATGCGACACGCGTCACTCAGTAGAACATTTCTTGTACTGTTGTCGCCAATACGAGGAGCCATACCAGCTTCTTGGAATCTTTTTGGAATCGAAAAGGGGTAGAGGATCTGCCAGTGGTGGACTTTCCAACGATGCCTGCCCGGTGAGTGCCTGTTCCAGATATTAGTAACCCTTAACAACTGGTGAACAGTAGAATACCCTCTCTGAAAACAAAACTGTTCTGTGAGGAATATGTTATTCTGGTTCGCCAGCAAACGGCTGAGGATCAGCTTTTTGAATAGCTTCGAGATAGAGGACAATAAGCTGATTTGGCGATAGCTCTTGGCATTGGCTTTTGGATCTTTGCCAGGCTTGGGGATTGGAATAACTTAAACTAACTTCAAACGAGACTGAAAGCAGCCAATTTCTAAGAATTTGTTGAAGACCACGGCCAGGTAGACAAAAAAGTCAATACATTAGTTCTCCTATTCATGGTTGAGTACTCCATCGACACTTGCACCTCCATGTTTTGGTTGATTTGATAGCTGGGATCACCTCATCAGCAGATATTCGTGACTCATCAGACATAACTATGCGAACTTCAGCGACTTAAGATATTGCCTGCAGAACGGGAGGCTCGTGTGGAATCACTATGGCATGGCCTAGGTGAAGTGAATCCACAAAGTGCACAGGGGAATCCACAAAGAGGAGGGATGGGTGGCTTTGCACTGTCTGCGAGAGAGCGAAGATGGTGAGCAAAGTCTCGATTCCTTTGATCCATCAACCTGGCTTCGATGATTTTTCTAAGACTATTAATTCAGGTGAAGGAGGTCAGAACGTTGGTATTGACGACGAATGATATTACGGAGTCGAATCAGATATTTGGTAGATCTGTCTTGGTTCAGAGATTTACTCATCAATCTGGAAGCTGACACGTGGTGATCCTCGGGCCTGGGATATCGCCTCGTCGATTTGGTGCAGGCACTGGTCGATGTCTTCACATGACTCCAGCTTGTTTCCGTAGTCTAGGGATAAATCGACGCACTGCCAAAATTGCGCCGGAAAGCTTGGAACCTGTTGACGGAGGAACCTACTTCGGCCTCCACCGGATAGCGGTTCGAGCTGAATTCCTGATGGATGACAGGATCGGAGATGTTCGTTAGTTGGTCAGGAAGATATGGATGGTGGCATGAGCTCCGGAACGGCTCAACCGGGTGGAAGAATCTGTTCTCAAGATGGTGTAGTGTCCTTCCTCAAAACCTTGCTGGACGGTGGTACCATTGGGGTTCCTCCGGGTGTTACCCCGGGCCCGGTGCTTCGCGTTAATGATGTCTTGCCGGAGTGCCGCTGCCGATATTTGTTTGCTTGGGGTTAGGTCGGCGGTAGTGGACACTTCTACCCCTAAGGCCTCGATGACTTTCAGCCCGAAACTGGGCGGTGAGCGGCAGCTGATGTTGATCCGTAACGCGATCCTGTCTAACATCCAAAAGCCGGGGATGTAGAGATTCACCTCAGGCTTGAGGAGTACGCGTCAGCGGATGTGGCGATGCCGATTTTCTTCTCGCCGAGTGAACGAGCCTGAGCTTTACAGAGCAAGCAGCCCACTTGAGGATGTTGATGGTTTTTTCAGGGCCCGTGTTGGCTCATGCAGTTGGGCAGCACCCTGGTGGTGGCTTCAAATTGTTGTTCCTTGGAACGGAAGCGGCTTAGCCCGCTGTACATTGCTTGTTTGAACTCCATCATCTAGTCCGAGGAGAAGAGCGAGTCATCATCAGACGGATGGCCTGAGGTAGAGCTTGTGCCATTTCCTCAGGTTGTAAGGAGCACGTTTTGCACGGACGGCGCTGCAGTGACTGCTACGAGTCGCTGTTGAACGGAATAGGCCGGCTGGCGTATTTCCTGCCGATATTTCAACTGGAAAGGCGGCAGATTCGGAACTATGTATCGAAGCGATGGGAAATATTCCACCATATTCAGAAGAGGTTGATGGCGATTGTGCCCATTCTGGTTACGTGTGGACCCCTTCCTCCGGTTTTCATTAAAATCCGCTCGCTTGGGGCAGGCCCGGTTTTGGACATCAAGTGGATTTTGAATGTCTATTGATATGATTATATCCGATATCTGCTTGAAACTTATGGAATCATAATCCGGAACAACTGGAACTGGTTTTATGGTGGCCATATGGCTTTATGGTGGCTGTTAAGAGTGCCTTTGGGTATATCTCATCGAGTAGGTGTGATCCGATGTGGCACTTGATATTATTATAATACCCTTCTACTTTGATCGCAAGGAACCATAATCTAGAACATCCAGAAAAAATATATGTTTGACAAATGAGAGGGCTTTCTGGTTTTATGGTGGCCCTTAGGAGTGTCATTGGTTATATTTCATAGAGTAGATGTGATTTGAGGAGTCACTTGATATGGTTTTATAGTTTGATATCTATTTTAACCATATGGAACCATTATCCGGAACATCCGGGACCGGTTCTATGATAGTCATATAACACCACCCAAGCAGCACACTTGTTGCATACTAGTTAAAACAACTTTAATGTGACTCAAGAAGGTCACAATCAAGTTGCTGCAACCGATTATGACAATTTGTTTGGGTATGGTGGCCGTTCAGAGAGCCATATGGTCTCGTCGTGTAGATGTGATTTGGTTTGTCTCTTGATGTGGTTATGTCAGATATCTATTTTGAACATAAGGAATAAGAATTGTTTTTTTTTTTGCTGACTATATGGCTTTATGATGGCCGTTCAATGAGCCATATGGTCTCTTTGAGTAGATGTGATTCGATTTGTTATTTAATATGGTTATACAAGACTTCCACTTGAATCTATGAATCCATAATCTGGAACATCCGGAAAAGTTGTAGGTATGATCAATGCGGTAGCCTTATGAATTTAAAGTGGCCTTTTTGAGTGCCATTGGTTATATTTCATCGAGTAGATGTGGTTTAATGTTTCGCATGGTATGGTATGTCCCTTGATATGGTTAAGTCAGATATCTATTTTGAATGGAACCATGCCGAACAACTGGAACTGGTTTTATGATGGCCAAATGGCTTTATGGTGGCTATTAAGAATGCCATTGTTTATATTTCATCGAGTAGATTGTGAATTGTTCATTTTCCTAAAAAAGGGGAGTGGTCTAGTAGAGAGTACCATCAAGAAGATGTAAATACAGCTCACCGGAACGATGAACATGAAAATTTCATTGAAACCGTTCAGTCCACAGTCCACGGATTTTTGAAAAAAAAAGTTCGTCCCTAGCTTTCACTGCTTGAAAACGTTTATCAATATTCTTATTCGAAGAATGAAAACATTTGCAACCGGTGGGATTTTTGGACGCATTGGATTAGGGCGAAGCGCAACATAGTTGTATGATCCCTTTTTTGGTCTTATGTCGCAAAAAACAAGCCAACATGCTCTCGAGATAAATTCAATTGGATATCATTTTATTTTAAAATAAAAATAACTTAATAGTACACAGTGGAGCAAAACGGTTCAAAATATTTAAATAATTGAAAATTCTCTTGAACAACATGATGGAACATTTGTTTCTTCTACAAAATCAGCCCATTGAATGATAGCTTTCTTTTTAAGAAGACGTGCTCTTTGTTTGTGTTAGCCGGATAAATGTCGCATCTGCCATTTTCTTCAAAGAGTTTAACAAAGTGATTACTTCAACAAAGACGTCCAAAATCCAGCCATAGTTTTAAAAATATTTAGATTTTAATTTTTTGTTGGTACTGAATTTCTATGTGCATTCTGACAATTTTTGAGAAATTTACCGGTGCGAATAATTTCGCTATCCGCTCTCTCCTATTCACACCAATCGAAAACTTGTTACCTTCCGAACTCGACCATCGGGACCTTCGCTTCGCTCGTTCTTCTCCGTTACCTATCAGAGCTTATATGTGCAAAAGGCTGAAGAAAATCCCAATCCAGTGCAGGAACCGCAGCAGCCCACCTTAAGAAGCTCCGCACCCCGCCAACAGGTGCTGTGTGAGCGAAACGGTGATGACGATGCTTTCCGGACGTTCGACTTGCACCTCCGGAGTGGTGAAATAAAATTAATGGAATAATGATTTATGAACCACGGACGAAGGGGAAGTCGAACGGTTCGGGCAATAAGTAAGAGGCCATTTCGGGCATCCCACTTTGGGCGCTGGCGGGGAAGGTCATGGCAAGAGAATCGGATCTTAGTCTCGGAAAGTCAATTGCACCCATCGTTTATCTGCCCAACCAATTGGGACCAGTTTAGCAGCCCCCCACACGGCATGGGATGGGTCTGGCGAGAATTCTCCAACAGAAAGTCATTAGCACCTATTTCTCGGTTCGTAAAGATAGTCATAACCTGATTCCGACCGTTAGAACACCACCAATCCGAGGCGGTGGCATGTGGAGGAATAATTGAAGGAATGAAAATATTTTGATTTATTCCACCAATTAGCCCACTTTGCCTAGAGCAGGGCGGAAAGACGCTAGGGTCTGAGTCAGCAGACGGTGCTATCGCCTACGACGAACTTCTTCTGGGCTGACTTCTGAGGGGGCGAGACTGAGACTCCGCGATTCTATTGTGCGTTGTCGCTCGAGGGAACGGTGCAATCCGGCATCCCTGAGAGGTGACAACAAACAAATAGAATCTCCACGTAGGCCGGGCGGTTGATGGTCGCGGGTCATAAATAATACATGCTTCAATTGGATTGAATCACTGGCAATGCTGCCGCCGCCGCCGGTACAGGGTCGTACGGTGTGAAATGATCGTACAGATTGGGGCTACAAATGGAGCATGAACGGCGAGGTGTGAACTCCTCATCTCGATTTTAAAGGAGAGATTTGATCAGTCAGAGTCTGACTCGATTTTTTTGGATGAAAATGACTGCTGGAAACGAATTGGGTTGATGACTTTAAGCGACCGAGTTCGGTCATTCAGGAAGCTAACTAACAGTATTTTTGTAAGGTGTACGAAATATTCGTATTGTTGATCATCTCATAAATTTCTAACTGTGTGTATGTTTACCTTATTGTTAAACCATGATTGACAAAAACTGTCACAATATGATGACATGAGCTGATATCGATCTCTCATGAGCCAAAAGTGGGAAATCAGTATAATCAAAATATGATTCTCTCGTCATCGAATTATTTGTACAGATAATCTTTCATGATACAATTTACTTGAAAACAAGAGAACTTTCTTAAGTGAGTTTCTTGCGTACTCCGGTTCGTCAAAATATGTTTCAGGTCAAAGACACAAGCATTTTTTGAAATGAAGTCAGGAGAACCAGGATATCGGGAGGAAGTCAGGAGTTCAGAGAAATCTGTGCAACGCTCCTTGCTCCTTTCTCCTGCTGGAACATTATTTCAATTTCGAAGAATTATTTGGATTTTCAACATCCTAACAATTTGTCCCAAAAATCCTGGAAGCTTCTCCGGAAAAATCTAGACTCATGGAACATGCTAGAATGAATTTGGTGACAGGAAATCTTTTGGATAACTCCAAAAGAATTCTCTAACTGTTTCAACGAGTTCAACCCGTAATGCTTCGGAATATTACTTAGAATTTGTGCTGCGCGATTTTTAAATAGATTTTTTCTCCTTATGCCACACCCCTTCCGACTTCCTAAAAACTATCTCCCAAAAATCCTGCAATTTTTTTTTCAGACTGATTTAAATTTAGCAGTGTTTGTATTTATCTTGTTAAATTTAGACCCGTAAGTTTTTCTGTCACCAGTTTCACATTTTAGATAGCAAGCCATGCAGTCAAATCCTTAAAACTATCCTACAACTTCCTCAAAAAAATTAATCCAAATTTCTTCGAATCCGGTGCCTGATTTTCAGAGTGCTCTGGATTTTTCTACCAATTCCAGCCAGGAATTTCTCTTTTTGGATCTCACCTCATCCAACTTGTTTACAACCGTCGCCCGAAAATCCTGGAAACACATCCAGAAAACACAAAATTATGGATTTTTCTGTAGCTTTGTTGTATTTCCATCCTTCGAGAATTCTGCTACCTTTTTATATTACGAATCCTCCACAGAAATCTTCGAGAAGTTGTGAGGATTATTCGGGAAGTTTTGAGGATATTTCTTCAAACTAACGCATAAAAAGAAGCTTCTGAGAGAGATTTTTTTAAATGATGTCAGGAGAACTATTCAACTGAAGTCTAGAGGAATCTCTGCTGAAATTAATCCAATTTTGAATGATTATTTAAATTTCTGCTTTCAACATGTGAAAAACTGTCCCCTGAAAATCTGGGAAACTTCTCCAGAAAATCCTCGATTCAAGGATTTTTCTGCAACTTTGTTGCATATCCATCTGTAAGTTCCTTCTATTTTCTTCTGAATTCAAACCACCTGAAAATTCTTCTGTTCACTGGTAGAAAATCTTCAGGATATTTCCAAATAACTCTCCAGTTTCTGATCAATTTCAACTAAAAAATTCATGAATTATTACATGGAATCTGGGCTGCGAAATTTTCTGATTGTTCCGGATTTGGTAAATAAATTCCGCCAGGAAATTTCACCGATCCTTACATTCTTAAAACCAGTACCTAAAAATTCTGGAAACTTCTCTAGATAGATTTTGTTTTATGGACTTTTCTGGAACTTTGTTGTGTTTTCATCCGCAAGTTTCTTCTGTCTTGTTCTGGAAGATTATTAAGATTAAGAATTCTCCAGACAAACTCTTTTGATTGCTGATAGACATTTATTCCGATTCTTCATGAAAACTCATCTGTCGTGGAAAATTTTCCGGGAAAAGCGAGATTTATGGATTTTTACTGGATTTTTCAACCGTTTGTTCTGAATTCTGAATAATTCCTCAATTTTTGAACTATTTCAACTAAAAAATCCGTGATACATTATATGGCATGTGGGCTGCGAAATTTCCTGATGTTCCGGATTTGTTAAACTATTTCCACCAGGGAATTTCTTCTAATGAATTTCACCTATGCTTATTTCCTTAAAACTACAACCTAAAAATCTTGGAAACTTCTCCAGAAAAAATCTACAACCTGTATGTATGTATGTATGTAAGGTAGCCACCATCCTTTCTAAGACCTTGTCATGTATGCAGCTCCACTTACTAAGCAGAGACACTTATGCGAAACCCGCGGGAACATAATATTCTACTTCCAACGATACGCTCCAACAAATAACCCAATTCGCAATACTTATTAAGCTTTCTACGGGATGGCTAGTTAAGAAGGGCAGGTCACTCTCACTGAAACTGTTGGAGTAGAATTCATAGCATCACAATCGAATCGGTAGGATAACGAAAATGATACGGTTCGTTCCCTCCTAGACGCCGGTTGTCATACCACTCCATTGTCCAATTCCAGCTTGAGTGATACTCAATATATTCAATGTCATAAAATATAGTGAATTGATATTATAATTATAAAAAATATAGTGAATGAAAATTATTATGACAAATAATGTAGTGAATAATAATTCCATTTGTGGACCTGAAGGTTTAGAAAAATTATCTCATAAAACTTGGGATATCCATGGATGATCTGAAAATATATAGCATATAAAAAATAGTAAACCTAAAATTTCGATGTGCCGATGTTCCGTTTCCTTGCAATAATTTGTTGTAGTGAGTCTCATCGGAAATAGTGATTTTAATTCAATGAATTTAAATGCAAATATGTCACATCATTCAATATCATAACATAAAATAATAAACTGACGTTATAATATGAAATAATAATAGCAGCAGGCCAGTAAACTATAAGAGCATGAGCATGATTGACCGCCCGAGGTTGCTACTCCGTTATTGCCAGATCAGCTGTTATTAGACAGAGAACCAAAAGATGATGCTTGGGACCAGCATACATCCGCAAACTGGTGATTCCAAACCAAGACAATACCGGCGCCGGCCTCGCCCGAATGCAGGTCAAGTAGGGAATGGGTAGGAATATGTTGACGTGATACTCGCTTTATTGGAAGCCGAGAACACTTCCGCACTCCCACGAGAAATCACTGGGATGTTGGATAAAATGGTTGGGTTTGCAGCGGGATCCGTTTTGCTAGACGGTGTGCTGAATTTAACTGACGTCGGCATCGAATAAGATATTTAACATTGTTCCCGATCTATTCTCTGTACAAAGATGCACATTAAAGTTATTCAAATTTTGGCACCGATTTAAACCAACAGTAAGGATGCTGTTGAGGTCACTAACAAGTGTGGGTGGTTTATTTCACCAGAATACAAGCAGTTTTCAAAACATCGAGTTTGAGGACCGATTTAAACCAACAGCAAGGATGCTGTTGGGACCACTCACAAGTGTAAAAAAAATTAAAAACATCGAGTTTGAGGACCGGTGTAAACCAACAGTAACTTTTCAAATACATAACGTAGGTTAGATGAGCTATAACTGACAAAAATGCATAAATGCCAAGCTGAAAATCTATATATATAAGGTCTGTATCCGCAATAATCCGGACACCTTAAAACATGAATAAAACATAAATTTCGCATTATATTTCCGTCGTAGTTGTTTATTTCAGATTCATGGGATGTGTTTTAACAATACGTGAAGACAAAACATAGTTAATCGGTATTTGCATAAAATTTTCGAACTTTGCGCTTAACTTATTAGGGTTTGTATAGACTCTTCAGAAATCGTAGAAGCCGGCTTTGTCCAAATTTGCTGGAAGTGTTTGATGTCTTTGATTCCTTGCTTCTTTCCAGAAAGCTTCCGCTTCATCAGAGCCCAATATCTCTCGATTGGTCGTAGCTCTGGGCAATTTGGCGGGTTTGAGGTTTTTGGTACAATGTTCACTTGATTTGCTTGGTACCACTCCATCACAGTTTTAGCATAGTGGCATGATGCCAAATCGGGCCAGAACAAAGGTTTTTCTTTGTGACTTTTGATGAAGGGTAGCAATCGCTTCTGCAGACACTCTTTCTGATAGATCTCCTTGTCGATTGTGCCTGTAGTGACGAAAGATTTACTCTTTTTGCCACACGTGCAAATTGCTTGCCACACAAGGTATGTTTTGGGAATTTTCGATGCCTTCTTCGTTCTGAAATGCTCAGCTGTAGCATTTCTGGCCATAGCAGAATAAAAAGCCAGCCCTGGAAGCTGCTTGAAATCCTCCAGGTCCATAACAACGTATGAAAACTTCGTCAAATATTCGCAGCACAAACGTCGAGCCCGTGATTTTGCTGCCAAGTTCTGTTTGTCGTTGCGATTCGGAACTGTTTGTACTTTATACGACTTAAGCCCCAAACGTTGTTTTGATTTTTGGACAAAACCAGGCGACATCCCTATTTTACGAGCCACCGTTCGAATGGAGAGATTTGGGTTTTTCGTTAATATCCTTTTCACCTTTCGGTCCATGACATGATCAGCGCGTCCAATGTTTTTGTCACTTCTCGGTTTCCTCTCCACCGTCAAACGTTCCGAAAAAGATTTGAGAACATCGTGAACAGTGGATTTAGGCAAATCCAATGTTTTTGCAAGGTCCCGTATTGACAAGTCAGGATTTGCCGTACGCCCGTACAAAATTCGCTCGCGCACTTGTTTTTCTTTCGTCGCCATCTTGAACATGAAATGTAAACATCAATCATAGTCTTTTTCATCATAGACTCTCAGCTATACCACAGTGAAATTTTTCATTATTTTTATTTTTGTCCAGATTAATGTGGATACAGACCTTAAAAATGGATTTCTGTCTGTCTGAACCTCATAGGCTCGAAAACTATTGAATCGATCAGCGTGAAATTTTGTATGGAGAAGTTTCTGGGGCCGGGGAAGGTTCTTATGATGGTGTGAGACCCCTCCCTTCTCTGGAAATGGGGGCTCCCATACAAATGAAGCATACATTTCTGCATAACTCGAGAACTGATCAAGCAAAGGAACCCAAATTTAGCAAGCGGAAGTTTTTGGAGGCAAGAAATGTTTTTATGGTAGTCAGAACCCTTCCCCTCTCTAAAAAGGGAGGCTCCCATACAAGCAGAAGTTTCTGCATATCTCAAGAACTAATAAAGCAAATGGAACCAAATTTGGCATGCGGGGATTTTAAAGGCAATATATATTTTTACGATAGTTCGAGACCCCTCTTATCTCTTTGGTAGTGGGGGCGGGGCTCCCATACAAATGAAACAAAAGTTTCTACATAACTCGAGAACTAATCAAGTAAATGGAACCAAATTTGGCAGGTAGCGGTTTTTGAAGGCAAGAAATGTTTCTAAGGTAACTCGAGACCCCTCCGCCTTCTGTAACAGGGGGGCTCTCATACAAATGAAACACAAATTTGTGCATAACTCGAGAACTAATCAAGCATATGGAACAAAATTTGGCATGTGAAGGTTTTTGGAGGAGAGAAATGTTTCTATGGAAGTTTGTGACTCCTCTGCCATCTGGAAGGGGGCGGGAGGGGGGTTTCCATACAAATGAAACACAAATTTCTGAACGACTCGAGAACTTATCAAGTTAATGGAACCAAATTTGGCATGTGGAGGTTTTCGAAGGCAAGAAATGTTTCAATTGTAGTTTGAGACTCCTTCACTCACTGAAAGAGGGGTCTCTCATACAAATGAAACACGAATTTCTGCATAACTCGAGAACAAATCAAGCAAATGGAACCAATTTTGGCATGTGGAAGTTTTTGAAGGAAATAAATGTTTCTAAGGTGGTTTGAGACCCCTCCTCCTTCTGGAAGGGGAGACTCCCATATAAATGAAACATAATTTTTAAGCATAACTCGAGAGCCAATGAAGCAAATTAGACCAAATTTTGCATGTTGAGGTTTTTGGAGGCAAGAAATGTTTCTATGGCAGTTCAATACCCGTCCCCATTTTGAAGAGGGGGGGGGGGGCTCCTATACAAATAATAAGCAAATTTCTGCATAACTCGAGAACTAATCAAGTAAACGAAACCACTTTTAGCATATGGGGGTTTTTGGAGGCTAGATTTCTATATGCATACAAATGAATTTCTGTCTGTCTGTCTGTCTGTCTGTCAGACCCTTATAGACTCGGAAAATTTTGAACCGACCAACGTGAAAATTTATATGAAAGGGTTTTTGGGGCTGGGGTAGGTTCTTATGATTGTTTGAGAACCCCAACTCTCTCAGGAAGGGGAGCTCTCATACAAATGAGACACAAATTTCTTCATAACTCGAGAACTAAACAAGCAAATCGAATCAAATTTGGCATGTGGGGGGTTTTGAAGGCAAGAATGTTTCTATGGTGGTTCTAGACCCTTCCCCTTTCTGAAGGGGGGGGGGGGGGTTCAAACAAATGAAGCTCAAATTTGTATTATAATATAAGAGCCCAGTGTGATGGCTCGAGAACTAATCGAGGAAATGGAACCAAATTTGGCATGTGGGGGGGTGTTGAAGGCAATGATTGTATGGTGGTTTGAGAAACCACCCCCATCTGGAAGGGAGGGCTCCCACACAAATAAAACACAAATTTCTACCAAAAATGAGAATTATCCAGGTTACTTAAACACAAAACGTGTATTTCTCGGGTAAGAAGCATGTTTTGATAGAAGTTTGAACCCCTGCTTATTCAAGAAAAAAAAAACTCATTCCGTAAAAAAAAACCATAAACGTGCCAGTTACATTAAATTTTCCTTCATTTAGTTGCAAGCATAGCACGCACCGGGTTCAAAAACCTACAACCGGCAACTAGAAAATGAGAAGAAAGATTAGTAATTTCCATATAATTCCAACTACCTTTATTGCTTACCTTGTCAGATACACGTATTTAGTCTACAATGAGCAGACTTCTTCAGTGTCGTGTACTAATACTTAACTGAAGATGCTTTAGGCTACGAAGTCTCCAGACAAATTTGTTTGATTGCAGAAAGACGTGTTATTTTTTTAATCTTTTCTCAAGATTTAAGATTTCTCATAACGGATCTTTCTTCAACTTTCATGTTTTACATCCTTATGTTTATCCTATTTTTTTTTTATTGTGAAGTCTACAGTAATTTTGAGATGGAAGATTTGGATATTTTACTGGATAATCCAACCAATTATTCTTCTTTCTTTACAGCATTTCAAGCTTATTGCTTTCACAATTCGCTTATTGCTTGCTCTCAACTTAGTGTTCTAAATGCACTTCCACAGTTATTAACTGAGAGCTTTCGATGCCAGATACCATTTTTACATTAGAGTGATTGTGTAGCAGGTACAATCATTCGCTATGCCCAGGGAGTCGAGAAATTTTTCTTAACGAAAAATGCCTAGACCAGACCGGGAATCGAACCCAGCCACCTCCAGCATGGTATTGCTTTGTAGCTGCGCCTTTACCGACTGAGCTAAGGGAGGATCCAACCAATTCCGCCTGGTAATTTCCCTCCTATTAATTGACTGGAAACTATCTCTCAAAGATCTTCCGAAAACAGTCGAAGAGTTCTTCAAGAAGATTCAAGGTACTAACTTTTTCTGGATGCGTAAAATTTCTCCCGCCTTCGCTCGGAAGATGCTCTGATTGTAAATTTTTCAAGAAAACTCGTCTATCCGTTGAAACTTTCCATAAAAAATTGAGATTAATGAGTTCTTCTGGAACGTTGTGGTATTTCCATTCATCGGTTTCTTCTGTTTTTTTTTTTTTGAAACATTTTTTTTATTAGGGTCTCACCATTTGGGTTATCCAATAAAATCATCAGGGCTTCAAATGTACGGCAGTTTGATTTTTTTATGATGGAAATAAAGACAAATGTTTCTTATGCAAGGCACTTTTGGAAGGTGCTTTCCTTGAAACAATTCGTCCGATGTCTTCGGTCGAATAACTGCAATTTGTTGACTTCAGCTCATGGTCTAGTCTTCGTTTCATCGTTGAAGCCAAGATTCTAAAGAGAAAACTGTATGATTTCCTAGACGGAAAGAGTTGCTACTAAACAAATAAAGTTGATTGCGAATCCATAAAATCTCATTTTTTTAAAGTAAAATCACTTTTGTCTGGGATCAAGTATTTAGATCCTTCACCTAAACTGGATGAGACATTTGGCTTTAAAAGTCGGATGACTACGACAAAGCCTATTAGACTTGATAACGTTAAGTGGGTTGAACCGAAAATCGAAATGAAATTTGTTAGTTTGTGAGGTGACAAAAGTCAATTAAAGGGAAGTGACTCTTCATTTGATTTGCCAAGTTGAGTCACGTCACTGTAGGTGACTTTTCTCACTTCATGAAGTGACAAACGTAGCTTCGACTCTCGGAATAACCCTATAACTATTTCAGAAACATATCAGTCCATACATTCTCCGGCATATCCAACGCTTCGAGTTTCAGATTGACTAGATAAACCAAATACGGCATCATTCCAACCGACCAATAAGTATCGAATTAACTTCAGGAACCTTTCGCAGCACACCAACTTCCATCCGATCCAACTCCTTCGGAACGAAACCTGTTGTCGGACGGCACCAAAAACCTGGTTGAACTTGAACTTTTATCAAGCTGTCGCTACTCTCGGTCGGCCGGGTGCCGCTCGGCAGACAACGCACCCGACGCAGCGTGAGTGAAAGGCCCAGCGCCGCTCGCAGCCAAGTGATTGATGACATGTGACCTGTCAGACATTCGATGGCAGGCAAACAGGTTTGCCATTTAATTTCGTTTTCCAAACCCGTTCGCGTGGTTTTTGGCTTTCTCCATCCTGCCAATGCCATTGTCCTATTTTTGAAACGCCACTGCAAAGTGACTGACATTTGCACCAAATATGGTCGCTCGAAAAGGATTCCGTCCCGCTGGAAGTGGGTCATGAGAATGAATCGGATCTTTCGATTTTGAACCAATCAGCGCTGATGGAACTATGGAATCCCGAGATATGGAACATTCTTGCTCCTGGTGGAGGAACTGGTATTCAACGAAGCAAATAAATCACCACCTTATCGATCAAACAAAGAGCACAGGTTCGTTCCATTTCTTCGCAGTTGCCGTTGTTTCCAGCGAAGGCAATATCCTAGCGAACGAGAAATTGCCCTCATAATGATGCAGGCAAACAACGAGTTACGAGACAAACGGGCATCACGTGTTCCGGCGTGTGCAGCCCATCGTTATTCTTCTGAGCATATGTCGCACGATTTCTCAACATTTGCGCCCTCCGATGACGTCACAGAACGGCAAATTGTCATCCCACCATTCGCACCAAATCAGCAAGTCACTCCTGAATCGGTATCTATTTGACTACTGTAAAAGTAACAAACATTCCGCTAACCTCCACAGTTCAAAGTTCGTAAACTGTGGAGGTGAATGATTTGCACGCGACCCCACGCTCCTCCTCAAACCACAGAAAAAAAGAACCGGAATGGAAATGACTTTGTTTGATCAATGCTCGAAGCGCGGGTTCAGACCTGCTTGCTCTTGAATCAATTTCGGTGCTTTTTACGAGCTCGGTTTTGGGAAAGCGTTAAGGAAGAAGCATAAATCATGGACTACATGCATGCATGCTTCTGTCTGTCCCATAAGAGTTATAAGTCGAATCGTTTCGATGGAATTTTATGGCGCCTTTGTATCGACGTTATCTTTATTCAATTGAGGGAGATTTGTTTCTTCTGGGGATTATTAGATTCGTTTGTAGTTTTATGGAGTTTAACTGGTGGAGCTTCTGGAGCAATTTTTTTTTTGAAAATTTGTTGGGACTTGTTCGAGGAAGTAAATGAAGTATTTAAGCAAAATTTGTAAAATAGTTCTTATTTTAAAACTTGAATTTACCGGCGATATGCATGTGGTGCGATATGATCTTTCTTACAAAATTAAATTTTGGTCACTTATATGATATCCGGTGATTGGTCATATTTCCAGGTGTTCCGTATACAACGTAATTTTTTTTGTTTAATCCTCATATGATTTAAGGTGTCGCATAGTGGGTTTTAAATCAAGCCCGAAAATGCCCCCCCCCCCCCCCCCCCCCAGGGAAACCGGAACATGGCAAAGGCTGCTCTGGCGTGCAATCAACTGGTTTTAGATTTCTCGTGTCATTTGAGGTGTCGCATGATGGGTCTAGTCAGAAACTGGTCACTATTTTCAGGAAAATGTCACGGTGAAAATGGGTAGTGGGGTTATAAATGGCCCGTTGGGGTTATAATTGGCCTTCACCACTTTGACCCCTCATACGTCAAGAAATCAATAGTGATTTCCAGTTTCCAACTTGGACCAAAACTTATCATTCTGAACATCAAATTACATGAGAATTCAAAAACAAGTTCAATGGCGATTTTACCAAGTGTCGAAGATTACCTTGGGTACGTCCGGGCATGTTCCGGATTCTCCGGGGGATGTGATCAGTTTCGGACGTGAACCAAAACCTATCTTGCGACACGTCAAACAGGCTGAGCATTCAAAAACAAGGACAATGGTGGTTATATACAATGTTCAAACCATATTGCACGATCCCTATTGCACCAAAACGTGCGATCTTTTAATAATGGCTGTTTCTAGTAGTCGAAATTCCGCCTGCTAGTGGAATCGAAAAATATTTTTGAAAAATAACATGATTCAAGCCATCATCGAGGTTTGTCTATGACATAATTGTACAAAATGTTGTCAGTCAGTCAGTCAGTCAGTCAGTCAGTCAGTCAGTCAGTCAGTCAGTCAGTCAGTCAGTCAGTCAGTCAGTCAGTCAGTCAGTCAGTCAGTCAGTCAGTCAGTCAGTCAGTCAGTCAGTCAGTCAGTCAGTCAGTCAGTCAGTCTGTCTGTCTGTCTGTCTGTCTGTCTGTCTGTCTGTCTGTCTGTCTGTCTGTCTGTCTGTCTGTCTGTCTAATAACTGGATTTAATCACCGTGAACGTGTACTATTTGTTTTTTGTTGGTTTTTATCGGTGACGTAGAAAATTAAAACAGCTATATATTTGCGTAACGCGTTTCGGCCTACTTTTCTTCAGCCATCATCAGACGCCTAGAACAATTCTTTATTTTTTTATGTCTACTTTACAGAATATTTGACACTTGTTTAAAAAGGGGGTTAGGTAGGGGAAAAATACTAGTATAGATTGACATAACAAGTAGTGAGGTAGAAACCAGCATTCTGTAAGTGATAAATATTCTGTAAAGTAGACTTAAAATAATAAAGAATTGTTCTAGGCGTCTGATGATGGCTGAAGAAAAGTAGGCCGAAACGCGTTACGCAAATATATAGCTGTTTTAATTTTCTACGTCACCGATAAAAACCATCAAAAAACCAATAGTCTGTCTGTCTGTCTGTCTGTCTGTCTGTCTGTCTGTCTGTCTGTCTGTCTGTCTGTCTGTCTGTCTGTCTGTCTGTCTGTCTGTCTGTCTGTCTGTCTGTCTGTCTGTCTGTCTGTCTGTCTGTCTGTCTGTCTGTCTGTCTGTCTGTCTGTCTGTCTGTCTGTCTGTCTGTCTGTCTGTCTGTCTGTCTGTCTGTCTGTCTGTCTGTCTGTCTGTCTGTCTGTCTGTCTGTCTGTCTGTCTGTCTGTCTGTCTGTCTGTCTGTCTGTCTGTCTGTCTGTCTGTCTGTCTGTCTGTCTGTCTGTCTGTCTGTCTGTCTGTCTGTCTGTCTGTCTGTCTGTCTGTCTGTCTGTCTGTCTGTCTGTTTAATTTGCTTTTTAAAATATAAACTCAATCGCTGGCGTCTCGAAATTATTACTAAAAGTGGTGTATTGCGGAAAATAAATTATTGACTTTTTTTTAAATTCCTGAAGCGACCGAATGCCCTGAAGTTTTAATGTTGCATCGAACTGTGTATAGCTAAATTTGATTAATTATTATGAATGGGTTACTGAGTTTTGAAGAAAACCTGGGCTTGCTCATAGCTAATTTATTAAACTTTGGACAACTCAAGTGAATTAACGTACGGTGTTTACGAATGAACCTTTTGTAACTGCTTGAATTTCGGCGCATATGGCAGGTAAAACAATAATGACATTCAATTTTAGTTTTGCATGTTATGGAGGATGTCTGTGAAGTCCGAATTCACGAAGAACGGTAGCAATTTCTCGGCTTGAGAAATAACTTCTAATGCTAGCTGGCAACAAGAATGTTGCACTGCAAATGCTCGGCCTCATTCCTAGAGTGAGCCATTTTTTTCCCGTACGTGAAGAGCATGAATGAATCAGTTTGTTAACATAACGTAAATGATATTATACTCGAGCACAACCGCTAGATCGGAAACTCTGACCGAAATCGAAAACGGCAAAAAAAACAGGCAAGCAATGAACTTTCCGGCACCCGCACACGTCAACGCCCCCTTGTGTTGCTTCAAGTACGGCAATATGTTTTTCATTAGAAACTCGAATCGATCGCCAACGGACGGATATGCACACGCATTCACACACACACACACACACGCTGAGCTCTGAACGATGCACATATGCCCCGTTCTACGGCGATTCTCTTCCCGCGAAGAGTAGGTCGTTGACTTAACTGGAAAAAATAACAGCTCAGAACATTATTCAATTCCCGATCCGCTCCGGTGTTACACAAAGTAACAGTCGTCACTTTCGCTTTTTTCTGCTGCTCTCCCTCGGAATCGTTCATGTAGGAAGCTGCTAATTGCATTCGGCTTCGATCCCAAATTAGGAGTCTTCCGGTACACCGCCACCAGCCGAAAAGTAAGCACAATCCCACAATCATCATCTTTAGGCGCAACTGGCGAAGAGGAGGCTAATTGACAGCCAAGGCCAAAGCCGGGTTCCTCGTGCCAAGCGTTCTCTCAGAATGGAGACATGATTGTCGGAGTTGTGTTTTTGGAGATGTCATTGCGCGTGGTAAATCGCCGAAGACGATGGCAATTGTAATCGCCCACCTATATCTTCTACCACCTACACCGTAATTCGATGCGGGATCTCCGAATCCGGTGCATGAGTTCGCATTCAGACAAGGTCCGATCGTCCAATGGTCAATTTGCTCAGGGGTGTCCTCTTAAAGAGCGTGAAGCGTGCTTTCGTCACAAACCAGCACGCATCGGAATCGATTGGTTTCTTTTGGTTCAGTTGGGGGGCTGCAACTAGTAGTAACTTCCAGCTGGTCGCTCGGCCGACTGTCATTTACATATGGTCTACTAGCGGGTTGTGGCGAAAAGGTCGTTACATCCTGTCGTATTTTTTTTTGCTTTAAATTTATTGCCGCTAGCAGCTGAATCTGTGTTAGAGTGCCGTACTGAAGTCCATTTGAATGGCCTTAAATAGCGGTGGGAATTGTTATGCAAAATAGGCTAGGTGGTGATGTTTTTATTTTTTATTCTGTTTCAAAGTTCGCGTCTGTAACCTTTCTTGTGTGTAGCTAAATAGCAAACAAATAAAAACAACTCACGGATGCAGAACAATGAAGTAAAAAATATCATGCGAAATTGGAAGACAAATTAACGATGAGGTTAAAAACAAGTGATTTTTGTGTGAAGGTCTTCTACTCCGGGGAATTATTGTAAATGATAAATAATCGAAAAATGCAATTAGTTCAATTCGGGTTGCATATTTAAACAGTTTCTGTAACTTTGTTACAAGTGAACAGTGTGTTCAAAACGCACTTTTTGTCGGTGTCGATTGGATTGCAAAATTGCCATTTCAAATTTATCCAGAATTTTCGCCTTGAGTTCTATGGATATCGAAGAATTATTATTTATTTACAAGGCATAACGTCACAATACTATAACATAGCCTGATACACAATATCCCTCCATAATGCCCGATTCGTGGCTTCTCCTCTCCAATCCCTTGGGCACCTTGTACCCCCTAGGTCTTGCTCCACCTGGTCTGACCATCTTGCTCGTTGCGCCCCACGTCGTCTTGTACCAACCGGATTCCCGTCGAACATAATTTTTGCAGGATACTTGCCCGGCATTCTCGCAACATGTCCTGCCCAGCGTATCCTTCCAGCTTTTGGAAGCTTATCGAAGAATTACTCGACTTAAATAATCTTTGGTTCCACTTTAATTATTCCAGAGGTGTCTCGTGATCAAAAGTTCATCCTATTCAAAAAAGTTCAATCTTTTAAAGTAAGCATTTTTATTCTGTTTCGAAATCGTGGAAAATCGATCCACTAAGGCACTGAGAATTCAGACATGTGTTTTAATGTAACAAATAAGCATTTTGAAGGCATTCGAAAACCCGAAGATTTATCGGAGCTGACACGTTACACCAATTTTTGGCTCAAGGTTTTTGAACGGAAAAGGAATAATTTCAATTTCATCGAATAGTAGAAATCGGTGAGTCCATTCCGCTTAAGTAAGCTTGGACATATTTTTCATAATAATTATTAATTATTTCATTTAAGTTATCTTGGACATATTTTTCATAATTGGAATCGACTCACCAAATTCTACTTTTCGATAAAATTGAAATTTTCCCTTTACGTTCAAAAATCTTGCGCTAAAAATTGGTCGAACGCGTCGGCATCTCGTAAACTATTGGGTTTTTTCGCAATGCAGTCTTCATATGAAATATTCTTCACAAAAATACAAAACATTTGTGAACATTTCAAGGTTAGATTTGTACTTTTCGGGGTGTTTTTAGTGCATGGACCTAAACAAATGAAACATTTCTTATATGTTTGACCATAGCTCACGACTGCTGCATATTTTAGCATGGTTGTCTATGGCAGAAATGTTCTCAGAATAAACACGTGATGCTTTGCCGAACAAGGCAAAAATCTATAATCGACTCTCATAGTTGTTTGGCCGTAGTGAGGAATTTTAAGGAACAGCGGAAAACCTGAACCAGTAGTTAAACCATCTCTGCATCCCTGCCCCAAACTGAACAAAATGAAAGGTCCCCAGATCCCAACGCTAACGTAGTCAACTCTAATCCTGCGACTACTGATGAGTTGATGAGTTAAATCCTACGACTACTCCCCTCACATATCTTCAAGCATAAAATCCAAACTCCCAAACATCAAACCGAAGAAGCTGAACTACAACGGACCAAGACAATCGATCCTCTCATGTACATCTCCGTCTCAGTAGAAAAACGCAATCACAAACAAGCTCCTCTTGACGGTCAGTCATAGCCTGGGAAAACAATATCGCATCGTTCACAAAAATTCCCGATTCAAACTCTGTCGATGCGGAAGTCTTACGAGGACCAGAATCGGCAGATCTTCTTCGGTGGTCGATCGCGAAGAAAAAGCGAAACGAACCATCGAGTTCCCTCGACAATGACACACTTGCAAAGAGTTACATCTACGCAGTATGGCTGGAAACCGTGCCTACTTACTTTGGACTCCGAAAGACGCTACGATCGAAAACACTTCGCCGCACGGCAAAGACGATCTACAAAACATTGATTCGATCGGTTGTCCTATAGGGTCACGAAACATAAACTATGCTAATGAAGGACCAACGTTGGTGTATTTGAAGCGTCTTTGAGTTCATATGCAAGACAGAACGTAGGTTCATTCGCCTAGAACCACGAATTGTTTGATTTTCTGGGAGAACCTTCCATCGTGCACACCGTAAAAAATGGTTGACAACGATGGGCTGGGCATGTCGCAAGGATGTCGAACGACAGCGCGGTGAAAACGGTTCTCTAGAACGAGTCGTCTGCCAAAAGGAGAAAAAGCGTGCAAGGGACAGGGTGGATCGATCAAGTGGAAAGTGATGTTCAAACCCTCCGCAGACTACGAAACTGCTGAAGTGCAGCCACGGACCGTGTGAATTTAAAATGACTTCTGTATATGGTAGAAAATACCCAGGTCTTGAACAGTTAGTCTTGAACGCCACAACGACCATTGCTATTCAACTGGACAACGGAAAACAACTCTATAAAAGAGAATCGCCTCCTGAGGCCCCAATCACTTCAGGATGGGTTTCCTTTGGGCACAACACAAGTAACAATTTTAGTTTTATTCCAGCCGTATAGCACTCCTCCCAGCTTTGTTGATCAAACTACATTCAAAACTGTTTTGTCTACCAACACCTCCTCTATGTTTCTTTTAGTCGAAATTTGTACAAAGTGGCCCACTTTATAGTTAATAAAACCTTTCTAAGACCATACAGATTTTGAAAATGTTCTAGTGAAAGATGTTTTGACCACTTGAGAAACTTCATAAAACCTATTGGCTGCCATGAAAACCAGCATACGGCCAAATGGCTACAGCTGTCAAACTTCACTGTGATATCGTGCTTGTTTTGTTGTTGTTCTGCTTTGTTCGATTCTCTGCTCTTCTGATTCATTTAGCAATAAATAAAATTAAAGAAAAAAGTTTTTGTGGTGCGGGAAATTTTAATGATAGAAAAATATTCGAAACAAATTGCGTTTTTTTACAGCGTATCCTGCTCCAAATCATATGCGTGTTTAATTTTATGGTGAATATTGGCACGATAAGAGCCGAAAATTAATGCGACTACAAAAGCAAAATTACAACAAATATATTCGATTTTAATTTCATGAAAATAGGTGGAATTCAATTAGGTTATCTAAAAAAAAATGCCGAAATTGGTCTCCGATCTACAGGTCAATTGCATTACATTTAAAATTAGGTGGATATATTTTTCTACATTTCAATTATTTCTTAAATTCCAATATGGCGATTGGAAAAAATCACAGTTTTGCCAAAAAGCCAAGTTATCTTCGCAATGACTACTATAAAACCAATTTGCCGTTTAAATCATTTACTGGAGGCAAAATGGTTTTAAAATGCATTTTAAACTGACGATAATAAGATAATATTAATGAGTCCTAAAACGGCTTTTCAAAACAGCATTTTACGAGTTCATAAAGTCGAAATAGAACCTGTGATAGGAGTTAAAGGAATTTGAGAAAACAAGGTTTTAATATCGTTGTAAACAAGCTGTGTAGGTTCTCATAAACCCGACTAAAATATGAAACTTATTAGCTCCTGCCATAATAAAACCATATTGAGTTCTAGTGGCTTTCATAAAACTTTAATAAAACTTAATAAGGCTGGACGGGTTTGGCAATGTTACTTTGGAAGCACATATCAAACTCTGTAAGTAGGGGGTTTCCCTTACAGAGCCTTCACATACGTTCAAGCCCAAGGGTCTCTGCAACAAGTTTTTTTTCGTTACGATGGGCTTTGAAACAAGGGTTTTGCTTGGTATCTTGGAGACATTTTTTTCAGAAACAAAAAATCTAGAAATTTGACTTACTCAAACCAAGTTACCTATATATCAGCCTATTATTCATACTACAATCGGATTCATTTGACATTTGTCAGGTAGCATCTCATGATAATCCATTTTCTGGAGGATATTTCGATGAAACCGGTCAATTCGTGTATGTACGACATTTTTAGTCCATTTATAAGATCATAACAATTGATAAAAATCAGTCAGGGAATTGGTCATTTCGATGAAATAGCTTTTCAGCAATAATACACAACATTTCTATAGTTTTGTCAACACGTTTCAGTGATATTAATACTTGGTTCCTCTTTATCTTTTTCTTCCAGGTAAGCACTTGATAAAGCACGAAATGAAATGAACATTGCATATCGTCTGGATCGTAGAATTTCAGTTAACCAACTGGTTGTCCTGAACTAATGTAGGTATCGAAAAGTTCGTCCCAAGCTCAATAATAATCACCGTATCTACTGGCTGTCCCGTATCCGTACTTACTTACCAATCAGGCCAAGGTGGCGTTTGCTGTATACAGAAGTTGTCTCCATGGTCCCGTATCCGTACTTAGGTCTTCGTGTTCCTTTGAATAATCCAGAGAACACACATCTCGAAAGTTACATGGACTGAGTGTAATAAAATTGTTTGGCTATATTTGCTGTTTATACTAATAACTGAAACACCATCGCTGTAATGGTTGTGATTCACTCAATCACGGTTATCGATACTTCAGGCAGCTCAGCAGATATATAAAATAATTTTCGGATTTTCTTGAGTATCCAAACTGTCTAGGAGTTCATAACTTAGAATCTGCAGTTGTGTTAGTAGTTTTTTTTTCCGGCAGTACAAAGTTACGGTTACCATGTTCAACATACATTATGATGTTGTATCCCATCAATGATATTCTGGATTTCAGATCTTGGATATACAATCGAGCTGTGTTACTTCAACTATTGTTGACCCAATGTTCCTTTTGGACTGCACCTGCGCCACAATGTTTCGCCAAGAAACTTAGTTTAGGGTTGCTTGTCGCCAGTTTCTCGAATGTCCTACACTTCCTTGGTCTTGCTCCACTTGGTCCAACCACCTAGCTCGCTGTGTCCTGTACCCCTGAGTTTTGAACCGGTCAAAGGCTAACACCATTTTTGGGGCATTCCTGTCTGACCTCCGGACAACGTGTCCCGTACATTGTACCCTTCCAGCTCTAGCGATTTTCATCGATTTTTAGCCTCTCTAGCTTCATTCTTCTCCTCCATTCGCCGTTTTGACATACACTGCCTCAGATCCTAAGTACACATCGTTCGAAAACTCCGAGTGCTTGCAGGTCCTCTTCGATCATTGTCCACGTTTCGTGCCCGTAGAGAACTACCGGTCTTATCAACGTCTTGTATATGGTACACTCAGTACAGGGGTGATGTTTACCAGATCTTAGAGTCTTGGGAGTCCATAGTAAGCACGACTTCCGGCAATTATGCGTTTCCGAATTGGTTAGTAAATTGGTAACTGGACATTGGACCATGGACCAAATACCAATGGAATACTATTTCCCGAGCCTCCTAGTATAAAATATACCCCACTTAATGGTCCTAAGCCCCTTGTCCAATAAATTCTATTCTTTCCTCCCCGTGGCTCCGACTGGGGTAACCATAGGAAAGATCGGGTAAACAAGCCCGGTGGAACCTTGGTCGTATGACAGGGAAGAGAGGGGGGGGGTCCTCTCTTCGAAGGGTGCAGCGTATCCGAGCGCATGTTATTCATATTAGGGGTGGCTCAAAACTGTATCTGTCCTTCATGTTAGGGGCGGCTGATCATCGTCCTCGTTCCAGCGTTGGACTCTAATCAGTGCTGTGCACGATGGTTTTCCGTCGAAACAGGGGGTTGGTGCAGGTCCTACAAGCCAGCCGTAAAAATCCTAAGTACAGGAAACACACAATGTTAATACGAACCGGTGCAATTGGCGTAGACCCAGGTGAAGAAAACGGACTAACGATTGTAAACTTGGAACAAGAAACTGTAAGTTCGCTGGTTCAACACTGTAGCGCTGCTAGAGTTTTGATGGAAGCTAATTTGTATGTAACGAAAAACAAAACTACTGTTATGACTGTCGATTAAAAGTCCTGAACTCCAGGATAGACTCTGAATTATTCTGAATTTGTACTGACGGTTTTGTGTATTTTTTCTGAGCTTGGAACGCCTTTACAGGGGTAACACTTCAGGAGCTCGAAATATTCTGTGGTGATCATTCCAATTCTAGATCTGCTCTGAAGATCTCCCCGAGCACCCTGGATCTGGCTTGCTTCAAATCCCTACATACCTTATAACTGTCCGATTTTTTTTTCAAACTCCGCAAATCTATTAGCCCTACAAAAGAGCTGTTTCGTTTCGACGTTAGACCTACTATAATAGTCTTCCAGACGATATACTTTTTAAAGATTTCTGGGGATACTTGATGGATACTTGCAAACATTGTCGTTTGTCCATTTCAAGACTAGAAAAAGTCTATTTATGAGTAACCACCCTAGCAGCACACTCGTTGCAAGTCAGTTGTTACAACTTGTTTGCAACTTATTTTAGACAAAATCAAGTTACCGTAACCATTTTTAACGGTTGTGTGCTGCTTGGGCATGAAGTTAAGGTCGCCGAAGGGCGCATTTTGGCAAAATTCGATCTTGTCTTTTTCTCAAGGGTTTCCCCTCAGTTTGACTAGAGAGAGCCTGGTTATGAAAAAGAAAGTGATGTTTCATTTCCAGATGTGAAAAAAATCAGGCTTTAGGTCTTCGGTTAGGCCTATTTTTTCACTTTAGGGTGGTTCTTCAAATTCAACTACCCTCAAGAATAAATGCAAAATTTGTTTTAGGGGGCTTTTAAAAATAACGTAACGAAAGTAATATGGAGAGAGAGAGGGGGGGGGGGGGTTATCTCGTGTAGAATTATGCAACGTGGATTTGTCCTCAAGGGACTTGGTCCATTTCACGACTAGATAAAAAATCATCCTTTGTTTGACTTGACGTTGGTTTTACAAATTCAATAAACCTAAATGCAATGGATGTGTGTAAAATTTAATGTAGGGGCCGTGCAAAAATTACGTTACCTAAAATTATTTTTCTTTAAGAATTTTGTAGACCTTACATGCAGCAATTCTTTTAGGCTGGTTTTACAAATTCAACAACCCTCAATGTAATGGATGTATGGAAATTGGATTCAGGGTCCGTGCAAAAATTACGTTAGTTAAAATAATTGTAGGGGGGTTGGACATTTATTTTTCTTTAAGAATTTTGTAGACCCTACATGCAGCAATTCATTTGGGCCGGTTTTAAAAATTCAACAACCCTCAAAGCAATGGATGTATGTAATTTTGGGCAAGCGGGAAGGGGGAGGGGGCGCTTAGAAATAACGCAAAAACTTGGTGAAAACTTGTAATTGACCTCATTTCAAGGGTCTCATGGGGCTGTATATCTCATATAAAATCTGTATCCACATTAATCCGGACACGTTCAAATCATTGTAACTTTTGAAATATTGCACGTAGGAATGAAAAATTTCACTGTGGTATAGCTGAGAGTCTATGATGAAAAAGACTATGATTGATGTTTACATTTCCTGTTTAGTATTCAAGATGGCGACGAAAGAAAAACAAGTGCGCGAGCGAATTTTGTACGGGCGTACGGAAAATCCTGACTTGTCAATACGGGACCTTGCAAAAACATTGGATTTGTCTAAATCCACTGTTCACGATGTGCTCAAATCATTTTCGAAACGTTTAACGGTGGAAAGGAAACCGAGAAGTGACAAAAACATTGGACGCGCTGATCCTGTCATGGACCGAACGGTGAAAAGGATATTAACGAAAAACCCAAATCTCTCCATTTGAACGGTGGCTCGTGAAATAGGGATGTCGCCTGGTTTTGTCCAGAATCAAAACAACGTTTGGGACTTAAGTCGATGTTTGTACTGCGAATATTTGACGAAGTTTTCATGCGTTGTTATGGACGATGAAACTTATGTCTTGGAGGATTTCAAGCAGCTTCCAGGGCTGGCTTTTTATTCTGCTATGGCCAGAAATGCTACAGCTGAGCATTCCAGAACGAAGAAAGCATCGAAATTTCCCAAAAAATACCTTGTGTGGCAAGCAATTTGCACGTGTGGCAAAAACAGTAAATATTTCGTCACTACAGGCACAATCAACAAGGAGATCTATCAGAAAGAGTGTCTGCAGAAGCGATTGCTACCCTTCATCAAAAGTCACAAAGAAAAACCTTTGTTCTGGCCCGATTTGGCATCATGCCACTATGCTAAAACTGTGATGGAGTGGTACCAAGCAAATCAAGTGAACATTGTACCAAAAACCTCAAACCCGCCAAATTGCCCAGAGCTACGACCAATCGAGAGATATTGGGCTCTGATGAAGCGGAAGCTTTCTGGAAAGAAGCAAGGAATCAAAGACATCAAACAGTTCCAGCAAATTTGGACAACGACGGCTTCTACGATTTTTGAAGAGTGTACAAACCCTAATGGACGGAGTTAAGCGCAAAGTTCGAAAATTTTATGCAAATACCGAATAACTATGTTTTGTCTTCACGAATTGTTAAAACAAATCCCATGAATCTGAAATAAACAACTACGACGGAAATATAATGCGAAATTTATATTTTATTCATGTTTTGAGGTGTCCGGACTATTGCGGATACAGACCTTAATTATATGGGATCTGCTCCATTTCAAGACTAGAAAAAAAACCATCCTTAATGCCTTCAGTACAGGGGCCGTGCAAAAGTTACGTAACCCAAAGTTATCAATTTTTGTGCCGGAGGTGGGATTCGTGTAGGGCAATTTATGGCATCTGTAGAAATTTTACAGACCACGATTATTAAAAATCATGAAGTTAAAACCGTTGAAAGACATGTTTTGGTGCAAACTTGTAATTGTCCTCATTTCAAGGGATCCTAATAGGTCAATATGGAATTTGGTGCGTTTCAAGACTAGGAAAAAAAAATCTTTAAGGCCTGCGGTAAGGCCTCTTTTCGGCTCAAATATAAGAACCCCGAAGCATGGATGAAAAATAATATTTAGGGGCCGTATGAAAGTATCGTAACCTCAACTTATTTTTGGCAGAATTTTGCAGACCACAACCACTTCCTCCTCCCGGTCTCATGGAGCGTTACATATTTAGCACCGACCTGTAAGCTGAATTTCTTCTGCTCAATATGTAAAAATGATATCCAAATGGTCACCGAGCCCCGCATTACCGTACTGTGGCCCCTTGGTTCATGAATTTAATCCGCCGGCCATTTACTTCATATGAATTTAGCATAACCTCAAATTATCTATTGCAAACATTAAACACCAAAACGAATTTATTTCCTGATGACTCCGATCCCCGACCAACCTTTGACATTGAACCGATCGGCCTCCGATCATGATTCGGTCATTAGCTCCACCTCCTCGTAAAAATCTCCAAACTGATTTCCACCGCACATCATAACGAGGTCCAACGACCTCGTTTTTCCCCATCTACCAGGCGATTCAGCACGTGTGATGATGCAATACTCTTTGGTGGAAAATTTCCTCACACCCAAAACAGTATGATGTCGTCTCATAACCGATAGCTTTGTCTTCGGGCAAACACCTCACCCCCTTAATAATAAGACAGTTTTCAATCACCGCAGCGAAATGCGCGAAATGAAATCGAAACAAAAAGAGGTTCACCTCCAATTTGACACGTGCACACAGACCCAGGCAGCCGTTATGAAACACACCACGCACAGTGAAGCTGTCAAACGACCGAGAAGTTTGTTCCACTCGAAGCGGTTGGAAGCGAAGAAAAAAAAAACTACTTTAATAACCTTCATTTTCACCTTAATTTTTCCGCCATTATGATTGCTCGCTTCGGCTGCCATATTATTTAATCGCACCCCCTCCCTTCCCCCCGCATGCCACCTCTGTTAGCAAATGTAAACAAAACACCGTGATTGCGGCGAGGATTAGGCTGGGTGGTGTCCCACCCCTAACATCTCCATTCAAATCGAACCACTACTGAAGGGGGTGGGCAGCGATGCATTCAGCAAAAACGAGGTTGTTGATTGAAATGATTTATTGCGATTAGAAAGTTTCGATTAGCCTCTCCTCAGTCAGTCAGTCAGTCTTGGCAGAGGAAGTGAATCGAGCTCATCGCTGGAAAGCAAAAAAAAGAGACTCTGAACGAGGATTTTAACTTAGCGAAAATGCAAAGCTAGTAATTAGAGTGCCGTCTGCTGACGACAACGCCGCGGCAGTGAACTGGTGTGAGCTGTCAAAACGTTGATCGGTAGACGCAAATTCAATTCGCTGCTGATAATGTTCGCTCTTGGATGGAGATACGAGTGCCCTCTGGGTTGGAGATTGACGTGTGCGATAGGGCTTTGGGTTTGGTGTGGGGCTTTCTCTTCGGCGGGGTTGGAGAATTTGAACGAATGCTGTAAGTTGGTGAAATACTATGGAACAAATGATGGATAGTATTGGGCGATTTTCCGGTAATGATTGGATCGAAGGTGTTCATTTAACGCCCCTCCCCCCCTGCTTTGTGCTGTATGTCGAGCTTGAGACGTTTTCGCTCTGCTTGGCCAGCATGTCCAGAGGATTAAGGTCCGGGGAGCTGTCAGGCCACAAAGTCTTATTGAGAAAAGCAGTCAAATTCTCCCGACACCACGCTTGGACGATATTCGCCGTGTGGGCCGGTGCGCCGTCCTGTTGAAAGACGTAATGATCCTTCCCGTAGAGGTCCCGAAGTGTCGGGGCCACAATCTTCTCCAGAACCTCGGTCTTATAGTACGCCGCGTTGATTTTCACGTTTTTCTCGATAAACACCAGAGAGAGAGGGGGGGGGGGGGTGTTCCCAAGCCTGGATACGGCCCCCCAAACCATCACTGACGTGGCGCTCTGGAACCGCGGGATGTTTATGTGGGACGGGGGGATGCTGGCCAACGTCGGCGCCCACAGCCGATCATTTTGGACATTGTGCGGCTGTTGCAAGACAAAGAGTTTCTCATCAGGAAACATGAACTCCTGGCCTGCCGCGAAAGTATCAGTTTGGCTCTGTCCAGTTTGTTTTTTTTTGCTTCATGTTGTCCTCTACGATTCTTTTATTTTGTTTTGCATTCGTTTTTTACTCTTCATTTTCATTTCATTTTTCTTTATTTTTTTAATATTTGTCCTTATCGCATCTCTCATCACTTTTTTTTTGTACATGCCTTTTTTGTCATACCTTTCTCCACGTTTTTCGTCATTACTTGCTGTCCTTCTCTTCCTATCCATTTGCACAGTAATGTTGCTTCTTCTACCTTTTTGTTCTCTCTGTTTTCTTTTTCTCATTTGTTCACCTTCAATTCTTCTGCAATATTCAATCATCTTTAATCTAAGCTGCTTAGATCTCCATCTTTTCATCCCATCGTTGCAGCGTTTCTGCATCTTTTTTCATTTTGTCTCTTGCTTTTTCAATTGGTTTTTACTCTTAATTTCTGTATCTTCTTTTCTTCCTTTTTATTTCTTCCTTTTCGATTGTTTGTCGTTGTTTCTTTGTTTCTTTTGCTCAATGTTGTCATCTACGATTCTTCCATTATATTTCTATTTGTTTTTTTCTTTGGCATACGTTTCGTACTTTTCATTTTCGTTTTTATGATATTTCCGTTTTTTTTTCATTTCTTTCTCCGATCTTATCAACGTTTCTTCATCTCCTTATCCTTCTATTTTTTTTTTGTCTTCATCTCTTTCTCTTCATTACTTCTTTTACGTACCTTCTTTTTTTTTAATTTCCGGTGGTTATGTTTCTTCTCCCCCTTTTTTTATCGAGAAGTTGCTCCATTTTCACCGTCGGCAAGGTGACAAATTTGACCTAAAAGAGGTAAAAGGCTTTCATGAACCAGACTCATACTATGGACTCCAAGCTTACTAGATCGGTATTCTTACCACTCGACCATTTCGACGTATACTTCATTGTCATATTTTCTTCTTTATTAGCACCGTATCGTTGCTTCTGCTATTTTCTTTACTCTCTGGTTTTTCGATCTTGATCTTAGTTTTCATCCCATTGTTGCACCGTATCCGCATCTTCTCTCATTTTATTTCTTGCAGTTTCAATTTTTTTAGTCCACTTCATTAATGCATATTCGTTTCTTACTATTTGTTCCATCTTTTTCGATTGTTCGTTATCGTTTCTTTGTTCTTTTTGCCTGATTTAGTCCTGTACGATTCTTCCATTTTTTTCTGTTTATTTAATTCTGCATTCGTTATTGTTCGATGTTCTTCTTTATTTTCTTCCTTTGCCTTTGTTTCCGCTTTTTTTCACTGTGCACTATAGTACGAATAGCAAAATTTCACGACAAAAATCGATAACTCGAAAACTATTAACTTAAAACACATAATGTCTTTGGAAGATTTAATCTTAAAAATGTATCTATCTTTTGGTTTGGGTGGTGACTAGGGTGGTCCTTATATGTTCATAATAAAAATTCTAACTTTTTATACTTATGATTTAGAGGAATTAATGCTCTTGTAGAATTGTAGATAATTTAAATTAATGAAACTTTGCTGAAGAAGTTTAACCTCTATCTCATCTACGTATCGTTTTATAACAGTTTTTCTAACTTTCCTTAAGAAAAGGATTTTTTGCTCTAATTTTTTTATTTCAGTTTGAATTTGAAAACTTTGCTAAGATGACTTTTACGACATAAAAAGACGCACATTTTGAAGATACAAGATGGTTGCTAGTTATTGTATTAAAAAAGTTGTAGAGACTGGAGTGTCAAAAACCCGTTTATTCAAGATATCTTACACACTTATTTGCAAATATTTGCAAACACATAATACGTGAACTGAAAGTAAAAATTTCCATCTACAAGACCGTTGCTAAATCGTTTGTCTCCTTTTGTCCCCTTGTGGAGTAAAACTCTTTTTAAAATGGGTAGTTTTGCATTTTTTCTGTATAACTTTCGATCAGCAGCATCAACAATTATCATCAAAGAGCGTAACAAAGTGAGTTTGGGGGACAAAAGGGGACAAACGATTTAGCAACGGTCTTGTAGATGGAAATTTTTACTTTCAGTTCACGTATTCTGTGTTTGCAATAATTTGCAAATAAGTGAGTAAGATATCTTGAAAAAAAAAAACGTATTTTTTTGACAATTCATCCCCTGCAACTTTTTTTATACAATTACTAGCAACCATCTTGTATCTTCAAAATGTGCGTCTTTTCATGTCGAGAAAGTCATCTTAACAAAGTTTTCAAATTCAAACTGAAATTAAAAAAAAAATTGAGCAAAAGAACTGTTTTTTTAAGTCCCACCCTAAGGAAAGTTAGAAAAACTGTTATAAAACGATAAGTAGACGAGATAGAGATTAAATTTCTTCAGTAAAGTTTCATTAAATTAAATTTTCTACAATTCAACAGGAGCAACAATTCCTCTAAGTCATAAGAATAAAAAGTTAGAATTTTTATTATGAACATATAAGAACCACCCTAGTCACCACTCAAACCAAAAGATAGATATTATTTTAAAAATTAAATCTTCCAAAGACATCATGTGTCTAAAGATAATGGTTTTCGAGTTATCGATTTGTGTCACGAAATTTGGCTCTTCGTACCATAGTGCTGTGTTTCTTCTTTATATTTTACTCCGTTTTTTTTATCATATCTCTTACTTCATTATTTTCTTTTCATCTCTTCTACTTTATTTGCACCGTATCATTACTTCTGCTCAGATTTTTCGTCTGATTTTGCTTCTTCATCGCTGCTTTCGTTATCTTTCTTATTTTCTATCTACTACCGTTGCGTCTCTTAAATTCTTCCATTTCGTTTTGATCGCATCATTGTCTTTGCTTCGTTAAATAAGCTACTTTTCATCTCCTATCACATTTTCCATCTTGAAAAAATGTTTCGCTTCCTTCACCATTTGGTTTATATGCTTTCGTTTTGTCTTCGCCATTTTCATCTATTAGATTCTTCCTTTCCTGTTCTCCGCTAGTTTTCTTCTTTGATTTTATTTAGCATCTGAATAAACGCCCATGGAATAATGGGAAATATTCATTGAAAATGTATTTTTGTTAGAATATATTTTCCACAGTTTTGCTGTTCATATTTTTGGTTTTTTTACCTTATTTTAACTACGTTTCTTCCTCTTCATATAAACTATTTTCCTCTGTTTTACTTCATATCTTACTCCTAATAACTTCCATCTTAAGGAGTGTATCGAAAAGTAGTTATAAACTTCCAAATAATAAAATAGGCATGAAAACATGGTTAAAATTAACATACTATTTCAGTTTATTATAGCTTAACATGTTTACAAAAGATCCAAACGGAAAAACTAGTCATCATGTTCATTTCTGTAGAATGCCCGTACCTTTGATTTGACACCTGCCATCAAATTCTGCACAGTGACCTTTGTGCACTTCCTGGATGCCGCTGCCCAATTTTTCTTAAAATCGGTCATGTTTTGGGACACTGTACCATCCTTCTTAAATATACGCTTGACTATTGCCCAATAGCGTTCGATCGGTCGCAACTGGGGACAGTTTGGTGGGTTGATGTCTTTTTCTACGAACTTGATGTTATTCTCCGTCAGCCACTGTAGAGTGGATTTGGCGTAATGTGCCGATGCCAAATCTGGCCAGAAGAGAGGAGGGGACTGGTGCTTTCTATACAATGGTAGCAACCTGTTCTTCAAACATTCCTTTTGATAAATCTCAGCATTTATAGTTCCTTTTGTATAGAAAATTGAAGAACGCAAGCCACATGTGCAAATAGCTTGCCAAATGAGCACCTTCTGACCGAATTTCTCCATAGCAACAGTCGTATCTGCGGTTGGCACACGTTCCCCAACAGATTTAGTATAAAACTGCGGCCCCGGTAGCGTTCTTGAATCTTCTTTAACGTATGTTTCGTCATCCATCAAAATGCACTGGTCGACATTGTCCAAAATGCAGCTGTACAGCTTTCGAGCCCTGGTTTTGGCACGAGACTTTTGTTCCGGAGTTTGTTTGGGCACTTTCTGCTTTTTGTACGTCTTCAAGTCATTCCTGCGCTTGATTCGTTGAATCATTCCGATGCTGGTCCTGAACTTCTTGGCTAGATCGCGAGTAGAGGGAGATTTGTTCCGTTGAATATAATCCACAACTTTTTGGTCCAAATCGGGGTTGCTGGAGCCGGGTTTCCGGCCACTTCTTGGTAAATCCTTGAGGGAGCACTCCTTACCAAACTTTTCGATGATGCGTTTTACACTTGCCGGGTGAACATTTACTCTTTTCGCAATCTGGTTGTAAGTAACACCCTTTTCGGTGCACCAAGTGTGCAGAATTTTCTTTTTAGTCTCAAATTCAATTCGCGACATTTTGAATACAACTTTATCAACGGAAATGAATGAACCGAATAATCATTTTTGACATGTAAACAAAGCAAATGCCGCTTACACGCTAAAAATATATACAGTAGTTTATGCGTAATAACGCATCGAATGTTTATAACTACTTTTCGATGCACTCCTTATCTCTTATTCGTTATTAATACCTTTTCTTTTGCTCGGGTTTTGTGTTGTTTTTGTTTTTAATTTTCAATTTTTTTTTCCTTTTTTGTTTCCCCCGTTTGTTTTTTTTTTGGTTTGGAAGGGTTAATTTTTTTTTTCCCTTTTGTTTTTTTTTTTTTTTCTCTATCATATTTTCTTTCTCTTGACATCTGAAATGCTTCATTCGCTTCACCAATTTATTTGTTTCTTTTCGTTTCTTCTTCGTCATTTTTATCCATTCGCTTCTTTTTTTTGTTCTCCGTTGTTCTTCATTTATTTTGATTGGAGGCCTTATACACGCCCATAAAACAATAAAAAGAATTTAATTAAAAACATATTTTTGTTGAATATATTTTCACAGTTTTGGGTGACGTGATAACGCTTATATTTTTGATCATTTTCGTTTTGAGATGGAAATATATGTGTTGCTTGGCATTGTCTATGCTTATTTTTTTATTATTATTTTTGTTATTTTTGGCATTGCTGTTTGGGGATTTTCATGTTAATTTTTATTTATTCTACATTTTTTACCTTGTATATTGTTATAATTCCCGTTTTTTTACTCTTTTTAAACTTTTACGGAAATTTTTGTTTCCTTCAGTGGAACATTCCAATTTTTGGATTCTATTAATAATATGGATTTTAATAATAATTTGTTTGTTTTTTTGTGCAAAGTAATTGTAGTTTTTACAGTTTTGCGTGACGTGAAAATGCTTATTTTATGGATCATTTTCGTTCTGAGATGGAAATATATGTGTTGCTTAGCATTGTCTATGCTTATTTTTTTATTATTATTTTTGTTATTTTTGGCATTGCTGTTTGTGGATTTTCATGTTAATTTTTATTTATTCTACATTTTTTACCCTGTATATTGTTATAATTCCCGTTTTTTTACTCTTTTTAAACTTTTACGGAAACTTTTGTTTCCTTCAGTGGAACATTCTAATTTTTGAATTTTAATAATAATTTTTTTTTTGCAAAGTAATTTTAGTTTCTAAAGTGATTTGTTCCAGTGAAGTTCTTTAGGTAAACAGATTTAATTAATTTTAAATGAAAATTTAAGCAATTTCCCAAAGTCACATCTTTGTCGGACATGTTGTCTATCGTCACTTCAGCGCTTAAATGTTAGTCTAGTTGAATTTTCTAAAAACCAAATTATGTTAAAATTGTCAAGTTTGCCAAAATCTCAACCTACTCATTTGAGAGAGTCTAATTCGTTCTTTTTGTTTCCTCCTCTTCGTTTATTTCTCATTATTTCGTTCTATTTTTTTCTCCATCTTCGTTTCTTCCTGCTCATTTTCTTTTATTTTTTCCTACTGCTTCGTTTCTCTACTTCGCATAATCAAACCCAAAACGCATTTTTTTTTTCTGGATTGCTACTTTGTGTTATGGCACGGACTTGCCATGAGTGCACAAACCAAGTCCACCCCTCCCCCTCTTGCGGCGTTACTTAATTTTTAAATGCGCCTTACTTAAACTCAACATCTTTGAAATTTGGTTCGAGTTCTATTGGTTTTGATGACACAAATTTAAAAAACTTTGTTTAATGGAATGTTCTCACAAAATTCGCTAATGTTGGTCAAATTTGAAAACTGATTTTATTTTTAAATTGGTTTGTTTTATTGTATAATAAATTTAAAACTATCTGAATACGAAATAATTTATAAACAGCAATTCCTCGAAAAAAAGATATACGATATCTCAGAATTTCATAACAATTGGTAGTTCTGTTAAGCGATTTGAAAAATATTCGACCCGTATTTTTATTTCGTTACTAGGGTGGCCGTTTTTGCGTCAAGGTGGTCCAAATAATTGACTTTTTTCATAAATGCTTTTTTTCAAAAAATCATAACTTTTGAACAACAAACGGAAATGAAAGGTAATTAAACAAACTTTTAAGGAAAAATAGGAAAGCACTTCCTTTACTGCAATATTGATTATGAAAACATGGCCCCTTTTTGTTTTTTAAGGTTTTCACGGTCTCGGGACCAAAGAGTCTCCTCGTTTTTATATTTTTTCTTGAAAGATTGAACATTTTTACAAAACATATCTGAAAATTGGCGATATTTGTATTTTAGTTTTTGAGATAAGTTTTTTTCAAAATGCGATATTTTTAGGTTTTGCTGACTAACCTACTACGCGTTTTCATTACTTGAAGGAACTTGCCAACCATCCGAAGTAACAATTTTAGTTTTATTCCAGCCGTATAGCACTCCTCCCGGCTTTGTTGATAACACTACATTCAAAACCGTTTTGTCTACCAATACCTCCTCTATGCTTTTTTAAAGCCGAAATTTGTACAAAATAGCCCACTCTATAGACGGTTGTGAAAACAAGTTAATAAAACCTTTATAAGAACATTAAGAGTTTGAAAATAATCTAATGACTGATGTTATGACCACTTGAGAACGTTCATAACACCTATTGGCTGCCATGAAAATGGCCACAGCGGTCAAACTTCACTGTGAAGGTTGTTTTTTGTTGTTCTGCTTTGTTCGATTCTCTGCTCTTCTGATTCATTAGGCGTGAAAAAAAGGTCTAGTGTTGCGGGAAATTTTGTTTGATAGCAAAATAACCAAAACAAATTGTGTTTTCTTCAGCGTATTATGGTGAATATAGGCATGATAAGAGCCTTAAAATTAATGCGCCTCGGAAATTATGCGAACTTACACCAACAAAAATGAAATTAAAACAAATACATTCGATAAATTAATCATGAATTTCCTGAAAAGTGCTTGGAATTGGATGAGATTATCTAAAAGAATGCCGAAATTAGTCTCCGATCTACTGTTTATTTGCATACCATTGAAAATTCGATGCGTTAATTTTTCCACATTTCCATTATTTCTTATATTTCTAGGGTTTTTTTTTTTTTCATTAGGGCGAATCTACAATTGAGAGATTCTCTCCGGGCTCGCTCTCTTTCATTCATTACAGCGCCATTATAAAACTTTCGAGGGACTCTTTAGTACAGATCGAAACACAACAGTGCTGGCTAGCATACTCTACAAATAGTAGAATAAAAAAAGTAAAGATTATTGGTTTATGAATGAAAGAGAGCGAGCCCGGAGAGAGTCTCTCAATTGTAGATTCGCCCTTATGAATAAAAACCCCAGATTTCAATATGGCGATTGGAAAAAAATCACAGTTTTGCCATAAAGCCAATTTTTCTATGCAATAACTATTATAAAACTTTGTGGTCTTATGGTGACTTCCTTCAATGCCAATTTACTGTTTAATGCATTTACTGGAGGCAAAATGGTTATAAAATGCTTTTTCAATTTACCATAATAAGATAATATCAATGAGTCCTAAAACGGCATTTCAGTACAGCATTTTACGAGTTCATAAAGTCGAAATAAAACCATTGATAGGAGTAAAAGGAATTTGAGAAAACGAGGTTTTAAGATCGTTTCAAACAAGCTGTGTAGGTTCTCATAAATCTGACTAAAATATGAAACCTATTGGCAGCTCTTGGTGTCATAATAAAACCAAATTGATTTCAAGTGGCTTTGATAAAACCTTAATAAAACTTAATAAAGCAGGATGGTTTTGGCAATGTTATTTGGGAAGCGTCCCCTTCAACCTGAAGATATTTTTATAAATTTATTTAACTTTTTGAGAGCTAAGAGATGGTTTATATACCACGTGTTTTCATTTTTGGGAATACTCGACTTACATATATAGACATATTTATATATTTGAAAAACGATAGAATTTTAAGTTTTTCGTGTTTCAGTAGGGGGAACGTATTTGAGTTTGTTTTCGGGAGGGTTTACAGTTCGGTCCTTAAATCCATATCCATTTCGCACATTTTTCCAGAGGACGGATTTTGCTACCTTATTTTAGATAGGGGTTATAGGTGATTCAGTGACGCAGCTCGAGTGATTTTTAATTGGCTTTATCTTATTTTTAAATTTTATTCCCTATTTTTGTGGTTTTCGGGGCCGCTAATAGCCTAGTTGATGAAGGCACGGAATGATGAAGCCGTAGACGGCGGGTTCGATTCCGGTCGGGGCAATTTTCTGGACTCATCTATGCACAGTATAAATTCATGCATTGGAGTTGGCATCAAAAGTTGTCAATTAATAACTGAGGAAGAGCTTTAAGAACACTAATTTGAAAGCTGAAAAAATGCTCGATAAAGAAGCGTAGAAAGCCTAGAGGGGAAAGAACCCTTGTTCCAATCCGACCCATCCCTTTTCGTTCGCAACGTGTATATGCGTGTGTGTTGGAAGGGGGTGGGGGTTTCGGATTTATCAAGGGAGTTAGAGAGTGGTCAGTGGAGTGCATTAAGTTTAGCTTTTTCGCACTATGCATTATCATCTGTGGGCCTTGAACATTTTTGATTATGCCCAGATATCATTTGCAGTGTAGTGCAGAGTTATTAGTGGCGGCACGTTATCTTTTCATCCAGTCTTCCATACTGCAATTGGCAGTGGTGCTGGTCGGAAATAGCTATTATAAACAAAAATACCGATGATAAGCAGTACGCGAGTGCAATAAATTTGGTATTCCATCAAATTGAGTAATTGCGAGAGGTGCAACGAACGACGACATATGGCGAAAGGAAGACAGGCCCGTAAAAGGAAATGGCATAATGCTCTTCAAGACACTGACTGCACTGTACTGCCGGCTGATGCGGGTGCTTATAATTCGAGTGCGTCTTCGGTAGACTCTTTTCGATGGCGTATTTGTTTATTTGATATGCAAATTGCTGTTGCTCGTCGGAGGTGGAGCCGAGTGTCACACAGGAAGTTGTGGAACCGGTATTTCGAAAACCTTATGAAGTTATTCGCCTCTGAGAGTGGCGTTGCTCGGTAGCAATTCACAATCGGCTGTCAATTAATGTTTTCGATGTGTCATACAAAGGAATTGGCAGAAATTGTGGCAGGTAAAGAACGGGTCGAGACCTGATATTGGCGGCGCCTAACCGCAGCCCCCAGGTGTAAAAGGTGCAAATTAACACTGTTCTGTTTTTACCTGTTTGGTATGCGTTTGCCGTTTGCCTGCTAATTACTGTATAAACAGTATAACAATCTCAGTCATATTTAACAATGACTGGACGGTTTTTCCTCAACTGATAAGAAGCCAATTATTCTACACGAAACTCGAAGAAAGTTTTTTTTTGCATGATGTCAATAAAAACAAACGCTTCTGGTGCAATTCTACGTGCGAATTTAATTAGGGAGAGTTACATCATCAACTAAGGAAATGATCCATCGCTAATAACCTTCTGAACGACAACCGACCTAAAACAAGAATTAACCACAAACAATGACAAACACAATCGACACCTACTGCGGTTTTACCCGTGTTTCGATAAATCAACCGAATTATGATCGGATTACCTTTCGAAGTGAATCGATGCAGCTAGGTGCTGAACCAGATAAAAACCACTGCACACTACTGAGCTTCGCCGAGCCAGCTGCTTTCGTTTTTGCTGCACCTGAATCCGGTCACCAAACCGCAGAGGCAAAACAGTCATCCACAATAAATGGCTTTGGCGTGTTACTCGAATGTCGCTTTGTGTGCGGGATTGGATTTGTGATATTTGAAGCCCGCTCAACTCGACTCAACAGCGACGACGACGACTTTGAAAGGCTGTGATTTCAGTGTCATATCACAGTCCACGTGCAAACCGAAACCGAAAGGTGTTCAATTCGATTAGATTAGACCAGATAACGGACTGGGCTCGAAGTGAAACTGGACGAGACAATGCGTCGCCTCTCTTGGTTTAAGGAAGAAGGCGGACACGTGCAGCAAAGTCATTGTTGCATTCCATTGGCTGGGTAAACCGGGAAAGTACATATTAGGAGATTAGGCTGCTGGTTGATAGTTGCGCAAAGGGCTGTCCCAGAAATGGGAGAAAGGAAAAACAATCAAATCCGTTGGCAGTCCATGTGACCGGGGATAGGTTTGCCTTCGATTATCTAATGCTATACCAGTTCAAGCGGTACGTGGTTTTAGCTTCAGAGGTTTCACAGACTCTGTTCAAACTGTCAGCTGAGGACCAACTTTTTTCAATAGATAAGATTTGGCGTTCTCCACAGGCTCCCAGGCGTTATGAAAAAATACCTTGTTTTCGTTCTATAAAAAAACACCATCATACTTTGTGAGTAGCCCCAACAGCATCCTTTCTGTTGGTCCAAATCAGTTAAAAGCGGCTTGTTTACGTTGTTTAAAAAACGTTTGTTTTGCCATTAAAGTAAACCATCACCACACTTTGTGATTGGTCCCAATCCTCATTGTTCGTCTAAATTGGTTCAAAGCGGCTGTAATAAGTTTTTTTCTTTTTTTCCCCAATAAAGTAAAAATTAAAACTAAAACTTTGTGAGTGGCCCCCAATTCTACTTTCCAAATGGTCCTAACAACATCGTTAAAGTTGGTATAAATCGGTCCAAAGCGGCTCTCAAGCGTTATGAAAAATTACCTAGTTTTCCCGATTGCTCCCGAAAACATTGCTATTCGATATTTTTGATAGGATCTCAGATCCAACGGTTACTTCATAAAACCTCCTGGAGGTTTCCCGCAAATACTTGAAGGATTGTTTATGAAACATCCGATTAGTTTGAAAACACCAAAAAATCTGTTTTAGAAATAACGACTGATATTATTTCTATTTTATGTTCTACAAATGCCGGCAACTCTCAAGCAGTCAATGGATTTTTCTTCAAAAATCCCCTGAAGATCATCAGAAATTTCGCTCAGCGTCATTGAAGTATCTAAGGATTATTTTTCGTTTCTTCTTCGATTTCTTGAAGTTTCTTCAAAATATTTTCAGCGTAATTTTTGCAAAGCTCATGGAACTTCTGATAAAATAAACAATTATAATAGTAACAAGTTCTTAAAAGTCGACAAGGTTTTCAATTTGATTAAAGCTACTATTTCCTGCAATTTTCATCAAGTTTATGAATCATCGAATAAGCTTGTGGTAAATATAATTTTACGGATATTCAAATCCACGAAATTTTCTCGTGAAGGAGCTATTATTATATCCCCAGCTCCTTCAGCACCTAGCAATCACGAAAGGTGTAGATGCTGTTTAAGGAATAATTTTTCAGCATTTCTTACGAACTTCCAACTAGTTCGCAGAACTCCCAAATAATCTTAACGCGGGTTGTGTGGCAATTTCTCAAAACATCTATAAACTTCATGAAACTTCAAACACGTTCACAGGATTTGAAATCGATCCAACCCTGGAATTTCTAACAAGTTCATAAATCGTCAAAGATCAATAAAAAGCTTCTTTTTGTTATTTGAAGCAATTTGCTGTTTTCGACACTTCAGATGAATTCTTCTGAAGTTCGTGTGGAGTCTTCAGACATTGCGTGAATCTCAACGGCCTCAAAAAATAAAATAAAATAATGAAGTGAGGTCACGGGTTTCTTACATTTTTCCTAAAATAACATGTTACAACCTGGTTGAGGTGACGGCTTTGTGACACAATAAAGTCACAACCAACTTGCTGTAACCGTTTTCGATTGTTATGTGATGCTAAGGCTAGTTTCCAATATGATCCAAAGCTACGATTATAGACTGTTCCAGAAAGTATAAGCACACCTTATTTTAACGGTCACTTTGAATATAATGAAATATTTCATCATGTTTTGGCTGCGTCCTTTTGTTTGCACATTTCTGAATGGCATAGCATCAAAAAAGTGCTCAGTTTTGTGCTACCTATCAAAATGCGCGGTCTTACTCCGGAACAACGAAAAAGTATCGTGCACAAATGGTGCACTGCGAGCAGACTCTCCTTGAGAAAATTGGCCAAGGAAGAGGGTGTAAGCGTCGGAGCGGTACGATCTGCGATTCGAAAATATAGAGAACAGTGTACGTTTGAAGATGCGCCGAAGAGTGGTCGGAAATCCGGTCCTGTTAGTCCGGATATCGATAAAAAGATCAGGGATGCCTACAAGCGAAAACCAGCGACTTCCGTTCGGGATGTTGCGAAAAAACTAGGGACCTCGTCGAGTAACGTCATGCGTGCCAAAGAAAGACTTGGGCTAAAAACATACCGGAAGCAGAAAAAACCCAAAAGGAACCCAAAACAGGCCGCGTCCGTGAAACCACGGTACCGCAAACTCTACGATTCGTTATTGTGTAGAAATTCTGGGTGTATAATAATGGACGATGAAACGTATGTGAAACTCGATTACAAAACGCTTCCCGGACCACAATTCTATACTGTAAGCGAAGACAAAGACATCCCCGAAACCGAGGAGGCAATTTTTACCGAAAAGTTCGGTAAGAAGGTTATGGTTTGGCAGGCAATATGCGCGTGTGGTAAAACATCTAGTCCGTACATCACAACGGAGACGATGAACACTCAGAAAAACGTTAAGGAATGTCTCCAGAAGCGATTATTGACGATGATCTGGCAGCACGAAGGTCAAGTAGTGTTTTGGCCTGATTTGGCATCATATCATTACGCAAAGGACACTTTAGAATGGTACAAAAGTCAAAATGTATGTTTCGTGCCGAAAGACATGCATCCGCCGAACTGCCCGGAGGCACGGCCAATCGAGACTTTTTGGGCTTTAACCAAAGCAAAGCTTCGAAAATTCAAAAAACCAGCGGACGACACCCAAAAAATTAAAAAAGATTAGCCAAAAGTGGTCAAAATGGTGGGAAGTACCACTGTGCAGAAGCTAATGGGTCATGTTCGAGGAAAAGTTTGGAGTCTTGGCTATGATTAAATATTTTGATTAAACGAGAGTAAAATATGATATAAAACACAAATACAAATATGATTTGCCAAATAAAATTATTGAAACTAAAAAAAACATGACTTTTTTGTTATTTTGAAAGTGTGCTTATACTTTCTGGAAAAGTCTATATGCCCTGCAATTTACGACTAGTTCATAAATCATCAATAACATCATGATACATTTTTCGAAACTTCTGGTGAAATCAAACGAAAAATTCACTTACCTTCAAGCTCAAGAACCCTTCAGCTCGCAGCTGGAAATCGCCCTCGAACTAAATTAAATTTTCACAGCAATGCTAACAATTTTACGGAACTTCGAACAAGTTCACTCCCGAAATCAAGATCGGCGATTTCACGGTTTTTCGATGATTGTGCAGCACTTTCAAAAAAAAAATTGTGTGATCCAAACAAGTTCACAGATTTTTCCAATATAGTTCAAGCTTTTGACTGTTGTCTGCAATTGCCAAAAAGTTTTTAACTGGAAATTCCAAACGAATTCTCCTAGCACAAATTCACGGAATTTCTCCTGGCAAATTTGCAGACTGAAGAAACTAGTCTTCAATCCATTGTTGTTATTGTTTCATAATCACGTGCCTTTCAGCCTGAGGCTGGTTTGTCGTGCCGCACCTTCAGTCCACCCACGAAATTCTCATAAGTCCTTGAAGATGATCCACGCATTTTCGTAAAATTCCATCAAGTTCACGAAACGACCTACAAGTTCCAGAATATCAAACTGAAAAAAAAACCTTGGATCTGTTTCCTAAAGTATTCCTTAATCTCTAACCAGGAATGTTTTATATGCTCTCAGAAAGTTAGTTTAGTCCTTTGAAAATTCCCGTAAGCTCTCAAAACGCCTGTCTTTTTCCTAAAACTTTAGTTTCGGAGGTGTTAATAGGTTTTACACGTTTTCAACAAAACCAGCTGAGGCAGATTATGCACGACAATGAATTTACAGAGAAACTGACGTAGTTGGTCAAAGCAACGATGGATTGAGCGTTGTGCGTGTCTGGAACATTGTCGAATCTCTTCAAATCTCGGATACGGGTTACGGAAAGGTGATGGATTGTCGTGTTTACTATTTAACATTGCATTGAAGGGTTTCATTCGAAGTGCGGGGATTGACCAGAGTAGTTCGATCTTCACGAACGAGCTCGTGTATCTGGGTTCATAGGTGACCGCCAATAACGACCCCTGCAGAGAGAAACAAAAGCCTATAAATTCACCTGCAAAGCATTTTTTTAACTGCGGACCCAAATCAAAAGTATTGCGCAATTATCAAGCGGAACTTAAAGAAAACTGGTAAGACGACTCAGGACGCTGACAAGATGGCTCGATGTTGAAAATAAAGACCCTGTGGGTGATGCGTTGTACGTGTGAGGCAGAGAATGACGAAAATTCCAAAGAAAGTTGGCGAATCCATCCGAATGCCGTCGGAATTATTTTGTATTTTTTTACGAAGATACAGTAAAATACCTTCATTTTGACCTAATAACATTTCTGTTACGTCAAATCGATCCCAAGAAACATATCTCGAGTACTTTTTAAAACAGACGTATCTCATTTTGTAAACAAAGAGGGGGAGTACGATTCAAACGTAAATTTCTCAAAACTCTCAGCACCAACACGGAAAGTAGCATCATCATCATGTTAGGGAAATGTTATTCCTTGCGTTAGTGGCCCTAGTTTGCATGAAAGTGCTAAAAATTTCAAAAAAATTAGCCTTTGAATCTTACTTCCTCTCTTTGTTTACAAAATCAGATACGTCTGTTTGAAAAAGTACTCGAGGTATGATTTTATGTGTATGGACCTGTATTTTTTTGAAACAAAAATTTGGAAAATAATTCTGTTCATATATGTGAACTCGTTTAACCAAAACACTGATAATTTGTGAGAACTCTATACTGTAAATATTCAGTTCTGAACCTCAGAATAGTTTGCATGACGTAGAATATCTTTACACTATCGAAAAATGTCCTAGGATGTACCGGAAAACTCGAATAACACAGATGATTACTAAAACATAACTAGTACAGTTGAACAAATCTTGGTTAAGGCTGTAGATCTTCAGTTTTTGAACTCCTGAGTGGTTTGGATGACCTAAGTTGTCCCAAGACTATCGCATAACGTCCGTTGAACTTTTCAGAATTAAAAAAAAAACACTGAATATGGTTGAAAACGTACCATAACTCTACATAACAAAAAAAGCTGGATAGTTTGGATGACGTAGGTTATCGCAAGATTATCGCATAACGTTCGTTGAACTTTCCAGAACTTCCACTGGCTATTGAGTGAAGACATATTGTAATTCTGTACAACGAAAAGGGCTGCTGTTTTGGCTGTTGATCTTGAGTTCTAAACTTCAGAGTGGTTTGGATGACCTAGGTTATCACAAGCATATCGCGTAGCTCTATATAACGAGAAGAGCGGCAGTTTCGGCTGTAGATCTTACGTTCTGAACTCTTGAGTGGTTTGGATGACCTAGGTTATCCCAAAATTATCACATAACGACCGTTAAACTTTCCAGAACGTTCACTGAATTTGGTTGAAAACACATCGTTACTCTAAATAACGAAAAAGTCAGCTGTTTTTGCTGTAGATCTTAAGTTCTGAAACCCATATTGGTTTGGCTGACGTCGATTATCCCAAGATTACCGCGTAACGTTCGTTGAACTTTCCAGAACATTCACTGAATATGGTTCAAGTATACCGTTACTCTATATAACAAAAAGAGCTGCTGTTTCGGCTGTAGATCGTACGCTCTGAACTGTAAAGTGGTTTGGGCAACCTATGCTGTAGGAAGAGTATCGCATAACGATCGTTTAACTTTTAACAATTTATCACTGAGTATGGTTGAAAACATACTGGAACTTTATATAACAAAAAAGGCTCCTTTTTCTTCTGTAGATCTTGAGTTCTGAACTCCAGAGTGGTTTGGATGACCTAGGTTATCACAAAATTATTGTATAAACTTCGTCGATCTTTCCAGAGCACTCATGGCTGAACATGGTTGAAAACTCTATACCGTGACGAAAAAGGCTACCGTTTCGGCTGTAGATCCTTAGTTCTGAATTTCATAATCGTCGAGATGACCAAGAACTTCACAAAACTTTCTTTTATTTACTTTTCAAAATACTCTATGGACGTGGTTGATCAAACATCGTGAATTTATTCGATGAAAAACATATATGCTATTGTTTGGGCAACGTCGTCAATAAGTTCCATTACCCTAACTACTGTACAGCTTCAAATCGACAATAAGAAATCATAATAAAACAGTATTTCATATGCCTCCGCCATGGCAGGACGGCCGAATAATCGGTGTTGTTTATTTCATTTCTATCAAATATCGTATACACAACGTAGGATCCCCGCCCGTGCGCGATCAGCTATTCTGGCTGTAGATCTTACATCCTGAGGTACAGGGCAGTTTGGATGACCCAGAACTGGAATACTCAGAAACCTGGAACCCAGAACCTGGATTTCATTAAAAAAAAAAGATTACGGTTTTGACAGATACCCTCTGAACACCTTAAACCATATTTTAAACCCCATGTCACATCATTTAGGTGCCATTTGATTCTGCTTTTTGATCATTTTCATGTCCAGAATATGAGAGGTTAGTTTGGAGTACCGTAGGTATTCTAGAAATACTGTAACACTGTAATAGAGTGTTATGATGTTCCATGGGGCTATTTCAACTCATAAGAACGGTGGAGACATCGTACATAGCCTTGTTGATCACGTAGAACATCACGATCTAAGGATAGTTTGGAGTACCTACGGTATTCTAGAAATGCTAAAACATGTCTATTACAGTGTTGTGATGTTCCGTGGAGCTTTCTCAACTCATAAATTCGATCGATACATACTCCTTCAAAATCTGAACTCAAGGATTGTTCGCAAATTTTATCCTTTTAATGGTTTTATTCATTTGTCCAAGCATGTAGACCACAAATTATGTTAAAATACGGTGAAGAAAAAATCCGTATTCAATGGGTTAAACACATGTGTCCGAAAAAAATATTTTATTTTTATAGTTTTGTCTGATAGAGGAATTAAAGGGTGTTCCGATCAAAATTTGGTCAAACAGTAATGTGTGTGAGTCGATCAAAGTTTTTATTAATAAGTCAAATTCTTTTTCTTCTGTTAATACAGAATACAGGAGAAATATTCAGCTACGCTTCTTTTTTACCAAATGCGAATTGCCGGGTCTTTCGTTTAACACCTGCCATCAGATTTTGTACAGTCTCCTTGTCCACTTTATTCGCCGCAGAACGTCAGTTGGCCTTGAACTGTTTCTCGCTCACAACAGGTTTTTGAGTCTTCTTAAGGTTCCGCCTGACGATGGCCTAATATTATTCGATTGGGCGGAGCTCTGGCGTGTTGGGAGGGTTCTTGTCCTTGGGCACCACTTGAACGTTGTTGGCAGCATACCACTCCATGGCCTTCTTTCCGTAGTGGCAAGATGCCAAATCCGGCCAAAATAGCACGGAACAATTTTGTCGCTTCAGGAAAGGCAGTAGACGTTTTTGTAGGCACTCGCTCTGAAAAATCTCCTGGTTGACGGTTCCGGTCGCAATGTAAACGTTGCTCTTCAAGCCACAGGTACAGATGGCCTGCCACAACTGATATTTCTTCGCGAACTTTGACAGTTTAATGTGCTTGAAAATATCTGCCACCTTTCCCCGTCCGGTTGCCGTAAAAAAAATTCCTGTCCAAGAAGCTGTTTAAAGTCTGCCTTGAGGTAAGTTTCATCGTCCTGTACCACGCAATCAAACTTGGTCAGCATCGTCGTGTACAACTTTCGCGATCATGCTTTCATGTGTTAGGTGAACTACCAAGGTAGTGAAATTACACAGACATTTAACTTTTATAATTACATGTATCCCTTCGAGCTTGAGCATGGGCATGATTGACTGCCCATGGTTGCTACTCCGTTGCTGTTAGATCACCTGTTGTTACACAGAGAACCAACAAATGATGCTTGGGGCTAACATACATCCTCAATTTGTAAAACACTGTTGATCTCAAACTATGGCAAAACCGGCGCCCGCCTCGCCCGGATGCAGGTCAAATATGAAAAGGGTACGAATTGTTGGAAACCGAAGAATTCTCTGCCCTTCACAGGAAATCACTGTAATGTTGGATCAAAGGGTTGGGTTGGCTGCAGGGTTCGTTTTGGTAAACGATCCGCTGAATTCCTTTTAATCGTTGTTTTCAAACTTTTCTCAATTTTGTTGGTTTTGAGGAGATGCTCAATAATAAGTTTTAATATTGGAAATGATTTAAACTAGCAGTAAGGATGTCATCGGGGACACTCACAAAATGTGATGGTGGTTCACATTATTGTGATGATCAAGTGTGATGGTGGTTCACATCATTGGGGAAAAAAATTAAACTTCACATGAGAATCGATTTCAATCGATTTAAATCAACAGTAAGGATGTTGTTAGGGCCACTCACCAAGTGTGATGGTGGTTTACTTCATTGGTAACACAAACCATTTTTAAATGCGCTTAATAATCGATTTTAACCGATTTAAACCAACAGTAAAGATGCTGTTGGTGCCGCTCACAAAGTGTGAGAGTGGTTCACATTATTTGAAAAATGAACATTTTTTCCGAGTTTACTTGAGGATCGATTTGAACCAATTTATACCAACAGTAAGGATGCTGTTGCGGCCACAAAGTGTGATGGTGGTTTCCTACAATGAACAAACAGACATGTTTTTTAAACTCTACTTAATGGTCGCATTGATTCGATTTTAACCAACTGTAATGATGCTGTTAATGGCCGATCACAAAGTGTGAGGGCGGTTTATTTCATTGGGCAAGCAAAAAAAAAAATGAACTACGCATAATAGTCGATTTTAGCCGATTCACACCAGCAATAAAAATGCTGATGGAGCTACTCACGAATTGTGACGGTGGTTTACTTCGTTGCAGAAACGAGAAAAAAAAAAATTACGTTTGAACGATTCGAACCGATTTAAACAAACAGTTATGATGCTATTGGGGCCACTCACAAAATGTGATAGTGGTTTACATCATATGTGGTAACACGTGTTTGGCCTCAAAAGGTTGCCTGTTGACAATTCAAATTGAAGAAACGTAGCACGCTATTGGGTAGGATCACACAGGAACATATTCCGGGGAGAAATTCATGAGAATTCAAACTCAAGATCAAAAACTGTTAGCTTAAGCGTCTTAACCCAGATTGTCTTTACTCGAACACGTTCTGACCTTCTTAGGGCAGAACTTGAAAAGATGTTAAACAAATAATGATACCCAAGGTCATATACCAGTTTTAGGCCTTATTGGTCCCATGTGAACTTGTCCCGGAATCCTTGGAAATGTGGCCCGAATCTGACTTCAACTTGATCCAATCCATGGGAGGAAAAATGAAATCAAAGTGAACCAATCATTTAAGAACGTAATTTTGAGAGTTCAAGGCGGTATTGACAGTCCCGCACAGTCCTCCAGAATTGATCTAGAATCTTCCCTACGATAACCTTTATCACAAGAAGATTTGAAAACAATTTGAAAGTGGATTCATTTTGAGTGTACTCCTGGAAAATTTGAGTCATTTTGCTATGTCCCGGGCTCTTTCGGAATAATGGTCAGAATCTGTCATCATCTACTATGTGACACATCAAATAAGCTAATAAAGGGTGTATTCGATAAAAATGGCACACACATATACTCATCACAATTAAACTGATTATCGGATTTTCTTAAAATTTTCAGGGAATGAAGAACTACTAATGAGTTTTGATTTACAACATTTGTTTTATTCAATTTCGTCTCCCATCCCGAATGCCGCACCTTCCTTTTCACTCCACCCATCAAATTTTGTACAACCGATTTTCCCAGTGTTTTTGTTGTACTCCACCTTGTTGTGCCAAGTTGTCCAGATTTTTGTGACCATGAAGATCATGTTTGTTTCATTCTTTGCACTCTAGGAGTACTCTCTAACTTTTCGAAGACATGTTTTATTTCTTCTTCCATAACCATCCGCCTAGGTGGCACTGTTGCATTCTTTTCGATCATCGAAGGATGACATATCTTATGAATACTCTGCAACTCCCGGCAACACTTGTCTGCCATTGCAGTCGCCTCAAAATGCCTAGTCACAGCCTTGAAGCAGGTCCCATATTCATCTAAGCCCACCAAATCATTCCTCAAATCAACAGTCTTCGATCAAATTCATCATCATCACCATTCGAAAATAAACTCCCATTCAGACAATACCGATCATTCGTGGCTGTCCAAAAACGCGGAAACCCCCGTCACCATGATTTATGACATCAATCAACCGGCAACTTCTGTTGCCTAACCTCCCGTGCCGTTCGATCAACCCCGCAGCCGATTTTCAGAATCCGAGAGCGCAACTAATTCCCGTCCCAAAACAGTCGTCATAATCTGCCTTGGCGGAGAACGGCCGTGACTCGTGGAGCTCCGTCGATTGGCAATATAATGAGACTGCAGCTCACTTCGTCAATTACGGATTTCATTTGCTTTGGATTTGATCTCCCTAGCCAGTGCGCGGTAGTCGGTCGGTCGGTTATGATTGGTTGCGATTGGATCAGTAACGTCAGTCAGCAGGGATTTTTCGATTTTTCGGAATTGGAAACTGAAAGTGTGGCGGCTTACCGCGAGCCCTCTAGAGTAGAGAGTGATGAAGATGGCAGCGCTGTGTTTCGTAACTCAGTCGTAAAGTCGCTCGAGTGGTCGGTCGGCTCGGTAGCTAGCACATAATGAAATAATAACCCAGGAGCTCTCTTCGACGACGACGACGCTCGATGACGGCTGCCGTCCGTCAAGTGTCTTGTTAATTATGTATCATGCGGGAAAACAAACGCTTGTGTTGAAAGCGGACTTTCGCTATCAGCAGCCATCGAGATGGGGCATTGTGTAGTCAAATTGCGACTTTTCGGGGGTGATTTTCCGTCCTTAATGAACGTGCGGATTACGACGGATCGCTATCCGACATTCGCTAATGAGCCGACAGATTTACGGTGCTTCAATTTAGATATAACAGCGATCGATTTTCGGTGTTTGGAAGCTTGGAAGTCGGTGGAGGCATATTGATCGAGTGCCAAGTCCGATCGTGAGTGCTTAGTTAGGGGAGCTGGTACGCACTTTTCTGGGATCGAATATCTCAAAGGAAACACGTGCTGCGTAGGTTGTAAGAAGCCCGCAATCAATTCAAATCTAAACGTATCGTTTTTTTTTCAGCGCATAAATGGCTAAGGCAGTTTTGATTACGGTCGTGGATAATGGCTCACATTTCCGGATACTTATTAATGCATAAGTATCCGGAACTGCGCATCGCAGTCCACCGGTTGCTCAATTGGTGGTAATTTTGATAATTTGAAGAATCGGAGTTGATGATTTTTGGGAACTTTACCTCGGTTAATTTGTTTAAGTTGTCATTGTAGTATTTACATTAACCTTTAGTTTTCTGTTTCCTTTCAGGTATGTCATTTCAACTGTGACGGAACTTTGTTCACCTACGAATGCTGTCAATGATAAGTAGTAAATTGACCGTCGGATCGCATAGTAGATCATTTTTATGTATATTTTTAAAAATATTCTTCGTCCCCAATCCGATTCTCCTTGTAATCTAGTGTTCTAAAGTACATCCACAATTATCTTTGAGGCGTCGTGGTATGAGCATCTTTCGTGGCCAGGAATTTCTAGAAAATTTCAACCTGGATAATAATCGTGAGTTCAACCCAGTCAAATTTGATTTTGATTGAGATTAATTGTTGTACTATTAAGGCTCAATTGGGTGCCAAAACTGACGCTCATATATTGCTGTCTCAAAACGCCTACAGAAATGTGTTCAAGTGTTCCTCTTCTTCTTTCTGTATAAGGGTGGCTTTCGGCCTTAGGCTGGTTTACTACCGGAGGAAGATACCTTCACCCCTACATATCGCCCTCTTCAACACATGAGCCGAGACCAGCGCCTTACTTCCCTTCCGAAGGAAGACGTGACCAGAGATTTTTTCCGCCTCAGAAAATACTCACTGACCTCGGATGGGATTGAACCCCGACCCACTGGAAAAAGCTGTCACGCTTACCACTACCATCCGCCTCGTGATCAAAATTTTAACCCGTTCAACTAATTTTTGAAAATACTACGCTCAAATTTTTGCACATCTATTCAATTGGGGTTCAATTGCAGCATGCTATGATGTTGATTTTCCAATATTTTTGCTTTAATCAAAAAATCTCTTAGGCCATTGAAATGTTTTTCTCAGTCTTCTTGGGCTTCAGGACGGCCTGAGTGTTTGGCGGCACGTAATACTACGATAAAAATAGGTATTTACACCGTCTTCAACTCGAGATTGTACAGACTGAAGATTGAACATACACACTAAAGTTGAAAAGGTGGCAAAAAAAATGCAATTGCAGTTTTTGCAATCATATCTTTAGAAACCCGCATGATTCAGAAATGGCAATTTTGCCCATTTTGATCCACAAAGCGTTTTATGGTACAAATGAAGCCATGCTAGTGTGTGCAAGCGACTGGCAAGCAAAAATAGCTCGAAACAAATTATCGCTGTAGCATCCTTATTCAATCATCACCAACATATAAATATACAATATGGATGAGTCGATATCACAAATTGTAGCAACGCTATTGGCCACTGTTGTAATGCCACCGTCAAGTGTTCTAAGGAGTGTATCGAAAATAAGCTATCCATAAACTTTCTTTCAAATTATGTTGAAAACCGATATTTATAAAAAAATTTAATTTTTGTAGTTGGGTGTTACTAAAAAACCATCACAAATACATGCGTACAACGCAAATGTATGTGGATAGCTTATATTCGATACACTCCTTAGTTTTGTTCTCAAGTGTTCTATTTTTGTTCACACAAAGCCATGCAAATGTGTGATAGCGACAGGTTGCACACAGCTTGGTGTAAAATATATCCATTTGCTTCAATGCTGTACCCTGAATTCCTCGCCAAGCGAACCAAATGTAAGGTTTCTATTACAATGCTCTTAGTTTGTCAAAGTGGCTGAATGCTTGCCATCAAGGGCCGCCATGTTGACAGCCACGGTTCAAATCTCGGTCTCGGATATTCACATTTTATTTTTGTGAGCCATCTGACTTTCAGGCTCCCATCTTTTACTCATCAACTAAATATCACTGCGCACAACCTTACGCACACGTTCAATTTTTCATAGCGAATTACTGTTGCTTTTTTGCCCACAACTAATGTTAGATTTTTCATCCAAGTTACGATCAACAGCGAGAAATGGAACAAAATCATGCGAAATTGTATTACAATCATGTATTCTTAGTTTTGGATGTAGACCAAATTACGAACAACATAACCTAACACCAAGTAGACCAGTTTGGACATTTTCGTTTTGCAAAAAGTTCCACAGGCTGCAGCGGGAATCGAACCCTCAACTTCATGGCAACCGCTTGAACGACGGGCGACGCCGCTAACCACTTGACCACGAAGATGATGTGGGCGATTGATTTGGCAATTTTCTCCGGGACGCGGCTTTTAAGGCAACGCCATGTTGAGCCGGTGCGTGGTAATGAAAATTTCGATGAGCTCAAGAGAAATTTCAATCAAACATACTTTTTAGTTGGCAACTTGATTTAATCGTCCTGAAAAGGACGGATTTTAGTTGATAACGTAGTTCGCGATTGAAATTTTCTTCAGTCTTCTTGGGCTACGGACGCCACTCGTGAAATGGCAACACCGGAGAAAAGTTTGTTCACCCTCGTCTTTGCGGATGGCCAGCTGCAGGGACGTTGAATGATTCTTTTTGGTCTGGTCTTCTTGTTTGCACTGGCGGCGTTTTATACCAACGTGCTAGGCGAACACATCTGTCGCATTCGGATGCACAGCGAGAACTGATGGTTGGTCGGACGTTACTAAATGTTTCATAATCACTGGCACGGTAACTGTGGCAGTATGAAACAATCAGAGCGTAGCGCAAATATGACGTCATTTTCGACCAATAGCTTTGTGCGTTTGGACATTTTTCTTTTAAGTACGTTTTAATTAGTTTAAACAAATTCAATAAATTAAGTTTGCAACAGGGATTCAGCTTTGATGTTCTACCTTTCGAATGAAATACTTATCGTAAAATTTCTGTGGGCCAGAGAGGAGATATTATAGTTCAAAATCTCCAAACCCGCGTAACTCTTTCGATTTCAAAATTTTTAGAACGGCGCCTCTATACAGGAATAGAAAAGAGAGACGTAAGTCCTACGTCAGAACCATGATCCAGTAAACCTTTTGAGAAATCTTTTCGACAACATCTTTGAGTCCAGAAATCAAAATAAAGAGCACCATGATGAAATTTCTATAAATAATCTGAAGCTTCCGAAACAAATCTTTTCGTCGAAGCAATTTAAAAAAAAAACTCCAGGGGCAAACCTTTGGTAGCTAAACAAGCTGCTGTCTAAAAAAGAGTAATGGATTTTTGTTGGTTGGAACATTTAAAAGTAGCTTTCAGAAATAAAGACATTTTCCCAAAAGCTCTCACTTGGTCGAAGTCAGTATTTTCTCAACTAGAAAATTTTAGGATGAAACAATGTTTAAGAAAAAATATACTCTTAGAAAGAATACCAATCGTTGAAGTTTAGGAAAAAGCATTTGAAATGAATAGCCCAAAAAAATATGCTTCGTAATAAAGGTGTCCGAAACTAAACATAAGAAAATAGTTTCGAGAATGCAATGCCACAATTATGTTACTTTTACTCTAATATATTTAATCGAGAAAACTGATAAAAGATGTCACGGAAGAAGCTTCCAGAGAAAAAAATAAACACCAGATGAATCATTGAGAAGAAGCTTGTGCCAAGGAACAATCCAGAAATCAAAATAAGAGGCGTCATGAATAAAATTTCCTGTACGAGCAATTTGGGAAAAAGAAACTCCAGGAACAAAGCTTTAAAAAGTAAGTTTTCAGACTGAGCTGCTTAAACAGCTTTCTTTTACAGAAAAGTTATGGATTTTTTTCTGATATGAGTTCTTTAAAAAAAAAGAATTGAAAACAAAAAATCAAAAACTTCTCACATTATCGAAGGCAAGATATTTTTCCAGTAGAGAACTTTAGGAAGAAACATTAAAAAATGATGCTTCAAACGACTTGTTGGAAATGTTCCTAGTGTCTAAAGGAGGCTTTTTGGCCAAAGCTCTAGAAACGACAAAGCAGCATTTGGAGTTAAAGCTGCTAGGCAGGAAAGAAATAAGGAAGTAATGAAATAAGGAAGTATAGAATTACGGAAGAAAGCAACTTAGGAAGCAAGGAAGTAAGAAAGTAGGAAAGTTAAAAAGTAATCAAGTAAGAAAGTGGGAAGTAAAAAGTAAGGAAGGAAATACGGAAACAACGATGAAAAGAATTAAGGAAGTAAGGAAGTAATAAAGTAATGAAGTAATGAAGCAAGGAAGCAAGGAAGCAAGGAAGTAAGGATGTAAGGAAGTAAGGAGGAAAAGAAGTAAATGAGCAAGGAAGTTAGGAAGTAAGGAGGATAAAAATTAAGGAAGGTTGAATTAAGGGAGAAATGTAGTTAATAGTAAGGAAGTAAGAAAGTAGAAATTTTTTATAAAAAGGAACTAAAAAAGTGAGGAACGAAGGAAAGAATGAAGGAAGCTTTTAGGACATTTACTCTATAACAAACTATCAGAACCACTTCCAAACTTATATCCAAACTTGTACTAAATTTCAAGAGTGCGTCTTAGCTAAGAATCGAGAGCAAAATTAAAAACATCTAGCTTCCAAAAATAAGTTTTTCGAAATAACAAAAAACTTTTAGAAAGAACTTCTCAAATAAATAACAATGTTTCATAGTAAATGTTTAGCCGTAAACAAGCTTCATATCATATATCTGAAAAAAAAAAACCAAAAAATATGCAAATTAAGTTTTCAGAAAGAGCGTTTGTCATGGCAAAGCTTTCAGATTAAAATTCAGACATGTAGCTCTCAGTTAATATCAGGAATGCCTTTCCTGAAAGAAACTTTTAGATCAATGGAAGTATTCAATATTCATGCATTTAGAAGATACTTTCAAAGCCACAAAATCATTCTTAAAATGCCTACTTGAGTTAGGCTCATACATAGTCCATCTATTTGAAGACCCTCCATCTCTTTGAAAAAAAAACTACAAGAAATAGCTTCTAAGTAGCAACATTCTTGAACAAGCATTCTTGAACAAGCATTCTTCAAAATCTAGAATGAATCTTTTTTTTTTATGAATTCATTTATTTGTACAGGCTCAATCGAATCAACTTTACAGAGCCAAGTTTTCATGTTTATATACATCAGTTATCTTAGAACTAAGGTTAAGGGGGTGGAACCGATTACTCGCGGCCGTCTCGAGGTTAATAGGAATTACAATTTTATGGATGGGAAAATTGCGGTGGAAATTTTAAACAAAGCAAAAGGAACAATGGTTTTCTTAAATCTAGATTTTCAAATTACAATTTTTTTATTGAACGTTTTCAATTTAAAAAAAAAATCACTCACTCACACACACACACAACACTCAAACACACAACCACAATCACACACCGATGCACATAATCCTCACAAATTTAACCTAAACAAGTAAGTTAATCAAACTACAATCTAAGGCTAATGTTAGTCAAAAACACATAAATGAGTTTCATAAATTCCAGATCGCGTGCAGCCAAAATGTCTCGAATCGGTACATTGGGTTGTCTACCTCGAGCCCGAAGGGAATCATAAAGCTCAGATCTGACTCCACGATGCTCAGCACAATACCAAATTACGTGATCTGCGTCCTGGTAACCTTGTCCACATTCACAGAGATTGCTATCTCCCAGCCCAACACGGAACAAATGAGCGTTTAAAGAATAATGATTGGACATGAGGCGAGACATGACACGAATGAAGTCTCGACCCACATCCAATCCCCTGAACCAACATTTTTTAGACACCTTAGGAGTGATAGAATGTAGCCATCGCCCCAAATCTCCTTTACTCCATTTATACTGCCAGCTATCGAGTGATATCTGACAAAAAATATAGAAAAATTCGTTGAAGGCGAATAGAATGAATCTTGAAAAGGTAGAGAACTCTTTGCAGTATAGGTTCCATAGGTTCAGTATAGGGAATCTTCTTCTTCAAACACATACAAGTATTAGTAAACATCTTTCAGGATAACGAGGATGCCGAAAGCTTCAAACTACTTCAAGCCACTCTTCAAACTACATTCTAGAATTAGCTCTCAGCATCCCCGTTATTCTTCTGGGAAATTTTTACCAAAACTTGTGTGTTTTTGAAAAAGAAGATTCCAGAAGTCTCAATTCAATAAACCTTTACTGGGAGAGTTTTTGGATAACCTAGAAAACTTGAAATTTCATATTAACAAACGTGTGTTTAAAGATCAGCATGGGGCTTACATACATTATAAAAGCTATTTGCTTCGATGGTCGATCTTAAAGCCTATAGACTCTAAGAAGTTCATTTGATTGATCAAAGACAGGCTATTCAATGTGTATACATAGACCAAAATTGAGCTGTTCCGCTTGTAACTAGGAGGGAGATCTCATGGTCTAAGCCTACGTGGAAGAATTCGACTAAAGCCTGTCCACGTTAAATTTCGGACATCAAAATAATAGCAGCAAAAAAAAAATTACACATAATTCAACAAAACCGATTTTTTATTTCAAAATAATAGAGTTATATCTACATTAAAAACAGTTGATTAAGATATTTATCCTTCTTTCTGTAAAATTCTCAAACTTTCTGTGGTACACCCGCTATCCGGTTCCGTACGGTATCCTCAGGTACGCCCGCCGTGACGATTCTCCATCTTCGCTTGAAATCATCGGTACCATATGCTTTCTTCTTAGTTTTGAAGATTTTCCGCTTAACTAGAGCCCAGTACTTCTCTATTGGGCGAAGCTCTGGACAACTTTTTGGATTGGCTGTTTTTGGCACGTATTTGACCTCTTGTACCTTATACCATTCCAGGACGGATTTCGCATAGTGACAAGAGGCCAAAACAGAGCTGGAGAGTCGTGGCTTCTGATAAACGGTTGCAACCGCTTTTGCAGACATTCTTTCTCGTACGCATCCTTATTGATAGTGCTGGTAGAAACTTTTAGATTTTCGACCACAACTACATATGGCCTGCCAAATCAAATACTTCTTCGGGAATTTGGACACCGTCTTTTTCCGGAAATTCTCGGCAACGGCGTTCCTTTGCATTGCGGTATAAAAAGCCAGACCCGGAAGCTTTTTAAATTCTTCGAGTACGTATGTTTCTCCGTCCATTATGATACAAGAAAAGGTTTGCAAAAAATTGGTATGAGGCCCCTTAGCACGACTTTTTGCAGTGAAATTTTGCTTGTCATCACGGTTGGGCATCTTTTTCACTTTGTACGCCTTCAGTCCTTGCCTCAGCTTCAACTTTTGTACGTATGATTTTGACCTCCCAACTTTGCGAGCCACATTTCGCACAGAAAGATTGGGACTTTTCTCAATAATGGCTACCACCTTCTTGTCCATTTGTCGGGAGCATACTTTTCGATTTGTTCCTCTTCCAGCCTTCCGATTCACAGTCAAGCGCTGGTCAAATGATTTCCAAACACAAAACACGGTACGTTTCGGTAGCTTTAGTTTCTTGGCTAGATTGCGTACCGATAAATTCGGGATTTGTTGCCGTTCGTACGAAATGCGTTTGAGCACTTCCACTTGATTCGACGCTATTTTACTGTATGTAACAAGAATGTAAACATGTTGTACCATGAATTAAAGTGGAGAGTTTCAGCTGGCATATTAGTGAAACGTTTCAGCGATCCGTAAAATAATTCAAAATCTACACTGAATGAAATGTGTCAGAAATTTAATGTGGACAGGCTTTAGCAGTGAAAGTATCACACATTTTACACTTTTAATTCTTTGCCACGTCGTAGTACGTTTATATAAGGGCACTGTCATGATGTGTGATACTGGTGGAATATGCCGTGATTCACTTTAATAAAGACGAAGTAAGCATCAATCTAATTTTGTTATTGATATCTAGCGAAAACGACTAAAAGTACACTTTTCATTTGCGTGTCAATTTATGTAGAATAATTTATCAATAAAAATCACTTGAACTGTTTCCGATTAGATGCTTAAAACACTTTTCGATAATGGTTTCTTCGGCATTAGTTGCCTCAATTAGTTGGTGTTCCGATCAAAATTTGGTCGAACAGTAATGTGTGTGAGTCGATCAAAGTTTTTATTAATAAGTCATTTTTTTTTCTTTTTCAAGTTCAGTTAATACAGAAAACAGGAGAAATATTCCGCAACATTGTTCGATTGGGCGGAGCTCTGGCGTGTTTGGAGGGTCTTGTTCTTGGGCACCACTTGAACGTTGTTGGCAGCATACCACTCCATGGCCTTTTTCCGTAATGGCAAGATGCCAAATCCGGCCAAAATAGAACGGAACAATTGTGTCACTTCAGGAAAAGCAGTAGATGTTTTTGTAGGCACTCGCTCAGATAAATTTCCTGGTTGACGGTTCCGGTCGCAATGTAAACGTTGCTCTTCAAGCCACAGGTACAGGCGGCCTGCCACACCAGATATTTCTTCGCGAACTTTGACAGTTTAATGTGTTTGAAAATATCCGGTTGCCTTATAAAATTCCTGTCCAGGAAGCTGTTTAAAATCTGCCTTGACATAAGTTTCATCGTCCTGCACCACGCAATCAAACTTCGTCAGCATCGTCGTGTACGTGTGATCGTGCTTTGGCCGACGTGTTTTGTTTATCGTCGCGATTTGGAGTCACCACTTTCTTGTAAGTCGACAGTCCAGCTCGTTTTTTAGCTCTATCCACGGTTGAAGGCGCCATCCCCAGCTTCTTTGCGACATCTCGGACGGAGAGGTTGGGGTTCCGCTAGAAACAGGGGCAACTCTTTTTGTCGTTGCTGTGGCCTTCGGCTTTCGATTCCCCCCCGATCCAGCTTTCCTGGCTGTCGACAAACGTTCACCGAACACTTTTAATACGTTGGTAACAGTTGATTTAGCCACATTCAACAATTTCGTGAACTTAGAGTGAGAGTAGTTTGGATTTTCTCCATGCACGTGCAAAATTTTGATGCGTTGCTTCTCTTCCTTCGACGACATTTTGATAACTGAAGTGCTAATCTCAAAATCAAAATAGAAGCATGATGCTACACGCACACATCTTCAAATGCACGATGAAAGGAAACGCGTCAAGTTTAAGTCGACCAAATTTTGATCGAAACACCCTTTAGTCCTTTTTGAAGCTTACATGTTCTTGAGGCTGCTTGAAAAAAAGGAAAAAAAAGCAAGCTTTTCGATAAAAAAAACTTCGAATTATGTATTCTACCGAAATGCAGCAAACGGACCACTTTCGATTTAATTTCAATTTGAATGTTCTAGAGATTTCTTGTAAGAAAATTCAATGAATTAAGCTGAGAGAAGACAGCTTTGACGAAAAAGCTTCTTGTATGCAGCTTCAAGGAGGACTTGCCAGAAATAAGTAAACAAAAAAAGCTTTTGTATTGAGCTGCTTTGAAGAATTGTTTTAGTTTAAGCTTCTTAAAGAGATCTACCGAATCAAACTTATAGAAGAAGCTTTCAGACAAACGAAACAAATATTTCAAGAAAAAATCTGAAATTAGACTTCTGCTGGAATGTAGACCAAGGAATGCATTAGCTCCAGAAGCTCTAAAAAAGAAATTTTCCTAGAGTAAACTTCAAAAATGCTGAATTCGGAAATAAGTTTCAAGAACGAAACTTTTAGCTTTCAGAATTTAGCTAAATTTAGCTAAGTTTAGCTAGGTTAGCTAAGTTTAGCTAAGTTAATAAAAAAACTGACAAAATTTTCGGCAAATTACTTCAGGAGCGTCTAGTAGACACTTAAAGAAAAGGGTAATAATAACGAGATTTCTGTTTCAAAGTTGCTAGAGAACTTCTGGAGAATATATTAAGATATTTTACATGAAATACATTACATTTTGAAGTAAACAAAATCCTGAATGTACCTGTAAAGATGATATTAAATTAAAGTTGATTGACGAATTATTTCACTGGAAAAAACTGTGCAATAACGTAACCAATTCAAAGCTTTCGAACAAATTGGAGAAACCATTCCTACCTTTTCCTTATTTGACCTGCATTCTGGCGTGGCCGGTGTCGGTATTGTCTTAATTTAAGATCACCAATTTTTACACATTGAGGATGTTTGTTAGTCCCAAGCATTATTTGTTGGTTCTCTGTGTAAAAAAAAAGCTGATCTGGCAATAAAGGACTAGCAACCTCCGACGGTCAGTCATACTCATGCAATAGTCATTTTTTCGTACATAAAAAAATACTAGGTGCCTTTCTGTAGTTTCTAGAACCTTTTTCTTTTGCTTTATTGAACAGCTTTTGTATCTGTTTGGGCATTTTTGGAAATTCTTATATCTGGTTGGTTAGCCCTGTCTTTTTCGAATAAGCTTAAGGCCTTCCCTAATCTTTAAGAAGCAGTCTTTTTTAATAATTATTTTTTTTAATCTCTAAACCTTCTTACTAAAGGCTTTCTTTATTTGTCTACAGTTCATTCATAATTTCTCATATTTATTACATTTGTTGAACTATCTCTCAACTCAATAGTTAAATTTTGTTTGTTTGTTGCGGTTTACTTTTTTGTCTGATTGTATACTTGAAATTTTGTTGAAATGAAACAAATTTTCATAAAAACTGTAACTATCATACTTTTGTGATACGTGTAAAAGTTTAAAATTGGTGTTTCTTTTCTAAAACCTATTGTGTTATGCTACCACATACACGAATGTAGACGTCAAAACAATAAAACATTATGAAAAAATAAAACTTTCTCTTACACAGACATCAGAATACAGATACCAAATTAGAAGGAAATGCACGAGGTGATCGTTCTTAAGATTTGAAATTAGATTCAAATCAGCAAACATTTGACTACAACGCTAACATGTAAGCAGTTGTATTTCGGCTTCCTTTTCATTTTTTGTCCACCAATTCCTCCCACTATCCACCTCAATCTCTGTCGTCACCCAGCGGTGGCGCAATCAACGTGACTTACCGTGTGCCTGCCGATCGCTGAAAACTGACACTAATCAGATGTGACAGACAGCGGGAGGGTATTTCTAATCTGCCACAACGACCACGTCAAACGGCAGCCAGTTATTCCCATCGAATTCAACACGACAACAATGGCTAGGTGGAGGGAGGGGGACAGGGTACGGGGAGGATGTTGCGGCAAACGTGAGTTTGATATTGAACGCTTCAGCACTTGGGATGACTGGATGACTGATGACGACGGCGGCAAACCCTTTCATTGAGTTACATGCATGCGGCTGGTCCATCGGGCGGCTGTTGCGGCAATCATTAGTGAGAGAGATATATCTCATTAGCTGCGCCGGTTTTCACTGATGGTGGCGCTCGGCCATTTCTTCAGTTTTTAATTTAGAAAATCCTTTCCCCTTTTTGCAGATTAATGGGAGCCATAGATCTTACGTTCGTTCAGGTGCCAGCGAACTCGCTTCCTACGAGATCATTTTCCCAATTTCCATTTCTTATCAAGCTTACGATATTGCTGGATCACGACTGCCTCCAAAACTGGTGTGATTTATGGGCTTCAAGCCAGGAGCAGCTTCCAGTAAAACAAAATGGAAACAAGCAGCACAAGAAATCAATTAACAAAGTTTGATTAATTTTGCCTTGGCGAAATCTCTCCCTGGGGCCTGGAAACAAAGCTCCATAGTTCAAGGAAGCCCGAAACGAGCTCACTCAGCGCAATCCATTCAACGGTTAGCAGTACCAGAGCGTGTCGGAAAAACCAAACTGCCAGCAATTGGAGTGTGCAGCAGCAGCAGCAGCAGCAGTTGCAGTTGCAAATTTCCATCTCCAGTAGCTAGGGGGGAAAAAGGCTGACTGAGAGAATAATCAGATAATTATTTAAATTAGATCTGTCTACAGCCGGGCTCGAGCTCGACGCTGTTGACGGCAACGGTTGCGGTGATTTGCGAGTTTGCATTCAAATTGTAATTACCTTCCATTGGCAGCGAATCGGAAGCAACCTGGAAACGATAAGTGGCCGGGAATGGCACTCGACCTCGATAAATTGTATCGCTTTTCGATGTTCTGTTGCAATCTGAATCTGCTCGGTGACGATTGGCGATGTGTGTTAGATTGCTTGTTATGAAGTGTCAGCAACTTGTCGCCCTTTATCTGTCGGGTTGAGGTTATGAATTCGATCTGCTATTAGGTGTCGTAATAACCGCGGTTTTGGGATTGTTTATCTTATTGGTAGTTCGCGTGGGAAACTCAATTATTGATTCGTTATTGAACTTGTAGTATAGTCAACAAATGCTCTCGGGTTGGCAATTGCTTTACTTGTAAAGGTGCAAAAGTTGCCTACTCAGGATCGCCCGGACCAGTAATTTGGCGGGTGGTCAAAAGGCGCAACAAACCATTTCACGGCTGTGGTTTAACTTTTCTTAAATTGTGTTTTATGAAGATAGGCTACCCAGCATGACCATGGACCAAATAGATGGTCTCAAAGTATCAAAGTCTGTAGATCCATACTGAAAACAGTTCTCGGATGACCTAGAACACTTGAAATTTAGTATTAACTACTCAACATTTGTTGCGCATACACTACTGGTCAATAGTACCAACTCACTTCTAAAAGTATTGTAACACACACTTGAATATTGCATCACCCTGGAAAGTATCGACGCACCTAGAACAGTAGAATTTTTATGATACTATATCTGGAAACCTTGATTACCTGCAGAATGTTGACTTCAGCAAAGTTGTTCAGAAAGGTCAGAGCTTTTGAAAGATTCTATGGTTCGGTATTCATTCTCTTTTTCTGGGCTGGTTGATTCGTGCGATGGTTTGGGTCTGGCTGCGGCTGTTGGAGCATTGTATCTCAAGTGCGATTGGGTGGTGCGATCTAGAGATGTCTTACGTGACGAGAACTGTGGGATTTGAAATTTTGGAAGTAACAATTGCAATTTATAAATACCAGAATAGGGCATTACTTTGAATGATGGACTGGAAAAAATAAATTGAGCCTTCGAACTTAAGAGATGTGTTATTGGTGAGGAAGTATCTGATGATTCCAGAATTATTCCAGTAGCACTCACATCCCAAGTAAGATTGCCAAAACCATCCAGCTATATTAAGTTTTATTAAAGTTTTATGAAAGCCCCTAAAAATCAATTTGGTTTTATTACGGCACCAAGAGGTGCCAAAAGGTTTCATACTTTAGTCAGGTTTACGAAAACCTACACAGCTTGTTTACACCGATCTTAAAACCTTGTTTTTTCAAATTCCTTTTACTTCTATCAAAGGTTTTATTTCGACTTTGTGAAGTCGTAAAATGCTGTTTTGAAATGCCGTTCTAAGACTCATTCATATTACAGGTATACATCGATATAAAGCAACTTTATTATCTGACTATTTTCATCGATATCTCGCAAACTACACCTCATTCAAGAAAAGTAGTAAGATCATTGGATAGATGAGACAATTCACAATGATTTATATTATTGAACTCTCATTCGTGAAAAATGTACGTTAGAAGTCTAAAACTAAAGTTGCTTTATATCGAAATATGCTTGTATCTTTTTATGGTCGGTTCAAAAAGCATTTTAAAACCATTTTGCCTCCAGCAAATGCATTAAACGGCAAATTTGCAGTAAGGAAAGTCATGTGGTTTTAAAACGGCAAAAGACATGACCAATTAATTTTATAGTAGTCATTGCCAATTGGCTTTTTAGCAAAACTGTGATTTTTTCCAATCGCCATATTGAAATACAAGAAATAAATGAAATGTGGAAAAATAAGTGCGTTTTTTTTTATTTTTAGATAGCCTATTTGAATTCCATAAATTTTCAGGAAATTCATGATTAATTTATCGAATATATTTGTTTTAGTTAATTTCGTTATTGTTGCTGTAAACTCGCATTTCCGATGCGCATTACTTTTCGGATCTTATCGTGCCAATATTCACCAAAACATTAAATGCGCATGTGCTTTGGTGCATGATACGCTGTCAAAAAAACTCAATTTGTTTAGGATATTTTGGTATCAAACAAAAAATCAAACACAAGAACTTTTTTCTTAGATTTTTTTTTGTGCGAAGAGAAAAAAATCACAAAAAAAAAAAAAAAAAAAACCAACAACAATAATATAAGGGGGGTGGTGGCGCTGTGCCTGTGGGGGGGGTTGTGGTTGTGGGGGAAGGTTTTTTGTTGGTGGTTTTGGTGGTTATATATCTTTTTGGAAAATTTTTTTTTTTTTTTTTTTTTTGTTGTGTTGGTTTTTTTTTTTTTTTTTAGGGGGGGGGGGGGTTGGTTGTTTGGAAGGGGGGGGGGGGGGGGGGAAAAAAAAATATATGGGGGGGGGGGGAAAAATTGTTGGTTTTTTTTGCCCTGGGCACTGACAAAACCTTGAGGTAGTTTAACTTCAACTACCAGGTCCCAGGGCTGGTCTGGTTCTTTACCATTTTGGAAAGAAGCACACAAGTGTTGCTAGATCAGTGGAAATGCAGCCCAAAAGTGCTTCTGAAAATCCTCTAGTACTTCTTATCGATGAACATTATAGTTCTGAGATGGTGATCAATGGTCAAGTACAGTATTTGCAAATAGTAGAAATGCTGCATTTGATCATATAGAATCAGTTGAAAAGGCTGAAATAGTTTATTATCAAAAATCAGCACACTTTTGGAAAGCATTACCACATAGGGGAACTGTTCCATTATTCATCTCATGATCCATTATTCATATTAACTGGAAATGTAGGTTTGATGTATCAATCAATTGATTCCTTTTGTGGCTTGCTTTCAACAACAAATAAAAATAATTAAAAATAACAATCAATAAACAGTACGTGATATGAAATGAGATGAAAATGAGAATGGTAACCCTAGATGCTATACTTTTATCGGAGTCTTTTAGCGTGAGGCGATTTTGTTTTTTTATTTCTAGGAACATTCTAGTTTTGAAGAAAATGCAGCTTTTAGAGTGTGCACCGGCAATGGGTGATGTATTAACACAACAGAGCAAACAGAAGATGAAAGCCAAACAAAATACTCAAATCACAAGCGGCTCCAGACAAACAGAAGATGAAGAAATTCACAAACTACAAAAGACTACAGAAATCATGAAGAAATAACGAAGATAAGTAAAACACTTTATTAAACTTACAAACTGATGAACTAAAGAACAAACAGACAAAAAGACGACACGACACCATACAAGACAGTTGACAAGAGCATGGCTGAGAGAAAAGGAAAGCCATCTTGAAAAAGTAACACCTGAGGCAGTGTTAACAGCGTCTCTATGGACGACATGATCCTTGCACGGCTGGTGAAATGCTTCAAAAGGAGTTAAGTTATATCATTCTAACGCACAAGGTACAATACAGTGACTTTTTATTTTTGATTCGAGAAAACTGCTTCGGAAGACTTATTAAACTTATATACGTAACACTGACTAACAAGGTAACAAACAGACAATTGAAGAAACAGACGAAAGGAATTCTCAAAATTCTCAAACGTGGCTCCTTCCGAATCATTTGCAACAGCGTCTTCTTGGACGACATGTTCCGTGTACGGCTGGCAAAATGATTCGAAAGGATTTACGCAACGATATCATCAAAGGCCTGGCGTAGAGGTTTCTACTCTATTCAGAGTCCCGCCAGTAAACCTAAAAAAAAAAAAAGGGAAAAAAACCAAAAAGCTATAGCAAAAAAAAAAGAAGGGGGGGGTTGCTTTGGGATTGGGGGGGGGGGGGAGTATAATATTGAAAAAGGAGAGGGGGAATGTGTGTGGGGGGGGGTGTGTGTTTTTTTTTTTATATCTATATTTTTTTTTTTTTGGTTTGGGAGAAATATTTATATTAGGTATATATTTTTTTTTTTGTATAAAATATATTTTATATGTGTGGGGGGGGGGGTTTTTTTTCTTTTTTCTTTTTCTTGTTACTACTGTTTCGTACAAGACACTGAAGAATTCAATATCATGTAGTTGAAAATGGAATAGCTGTGGTGATAAAAAAAAGTAGTAAGGTTAATTTATTTTTATTTTTTTTTTTTTTTTTTTTCTTTTTTTGTGATGACAAAAGATAGTATTTACTATAAACAAAAATATTCCTTTAGCTCAGTCGGTAAAGGCGCAACTTCAAAACAAAAATATACTAGACCAGTCGCCGTCTAGGAATTTATCGTCGAAGAAAGTTTCCTTGTACTACTCAATCATAATAATGTAAAAATTGAAATCTCTCAAATAATAACTGTGAAAGTGCAATAAGAACGCTAAGCGAGAGTTGAAAGAAAGTTAAAAAAAATTAATCGGATTATGGTTCGGTACGTGGCGCTAGTGTATATGTAAAAGATAACATATTTCAACGCGTTTATATCGCTATCCCGACCAACTAGAAAAATCGAACCTTAAGCAAAGTTATTCAAAAAGGCAAGGCCTTCCAGTTGGTAGAGAGTGTGGTTCGGAATCCGGTCACTATGTGGCGCTAGTGCTCATGTAAAAAATGCAATTTTTAACATACGGAAAAACATCAAAATCGTAGTGTTACGAGATGTTCTGTTTCACGAAACGAAACAGCAAAATGGAAAAGAACTGAGCATAACAAGCAAACGCTAAACTCGCAGATGGCTGCAGAAGGATAATCCATGCGTGAAATTGCTTCTCTGATGATGCTCAACTTCTCCACAGTATTCAGAATAGTTCACTGTGAACCCGTTGAAAGAAAACCTACAGCCGGCCTGGGTAGACCTTGGATGAGTCGGTTGTCCCACGTCTTCTATGTATCGTTATTTAGGTTTTACTGCCATGGAATCCAGTGTTGAACAGCGTGAGGCGATTGTGGCGCTGAACAACGAAGGACTTTCAGCACGTCTAATTGGAAGCAGAATGTGTGTTAATCGAAGAGTGAATCGTTCAAATCAGAGTCACGCGTGATCTGGTAGGCCACCGATTACAACTCAAAGGGAGGACAAGTCTATAACGGTTATCAGTAAAAGACAGAGAACACGTACAGCACCGGATATTCGCGAAGAATTGAATGCTGGGATTGAAAGGCCGTATTGCTGCGAAAAAACCACTGCTCCGTGAAACAAACAAACAAAAAGGCTTCAAAGGGCTAAAGGGCACGAAAGCTGAAACGTAAACCATTCGTCTAAGGTACTCTTTACCGATGAATCCAAATTTGACCTATTCGGTTCTAAACGGAGAGTATTTGTTCGCCATCTCTCTGATGAGCGAATGAATCCTACATTTGTCGTATCAACCGTCAAACATGGAGGAGGGCCGGTGCTAGTTTGAAGTTCATTCGCAAGACGGTGGCGTTGAAGACTTAGTACGTATAGAAGGCATACTTAAAAAGGAAGGTTATTAAGAAATCCTCGAACGGAACGCTGTTCACAATGGATTGCAGCTGATTGGAAAGGATCCTACCCTTCAACAAGATAACAATCCAAAACATTCCTCAAAACTGTGCCGGGGGATCGTGAAAGAGCTGGAACACAAAAAAAAACGTTGCCTGATATGATTTGGTCAGCCCGATCGCCAGATCTAAATCCTATTGGGTTTAACTGGACCGAAACACAAGAAGAATGAGTCCTCAGAATCACAATCACCGGTGAGAATGCATGCAAACTTGTTGGAAAGATATCACGGATGAAACTTTGAGAAAGCTGATCGAGCGTATGCCAAGAATTTGTAAAGCTGTCATAACAGCTAACGGCGGGTATTCCGAGGAATCCAAAATTTGAATGCCAACAAATCAAAGCGTCCACATTTTCCTAATACATTTTGATGTTGATAATTTGATACAATTTGGAAAATTCTCTTCTAATAAGTTGAAAGTATATTAAAGTAAGAAAACCTTTCAGTGAGATTCCAATTTCTTCTAAAGTGAATCGATACTTTTATCGCATACTTTTTGGCCAAACAGGGCTGTATAAAATCTGTAAAAAAAAATTGTAATTTCTACATACCCACTAGCGTTACACAGCAAAAGACATGCGAATCAAACTGTGCACCTTCCGGTTAGCTTTGGACTTCTCAACAATTTTGCTGAAGGTTAGAACTTTCTAGGTTGTGGATTACTGTATAGACCAGTTAAAAAATTCTATCTTTTCCATGCCCTCAAGCGCAATGTAGTGACCGAATTCCGAACCATATTCTCCACTTTCCGAAAGTTCTTGACCTTCTGAACAACTTTCCTAAAGGTTCGAACTTTCTAGGTGGTCGGATCACGGTATAAACTCGCTCAAAAATACTCTGTAGCCCACTAGCGCCACGAGGTGATCAAATTCCGAACCATAAACTCCAACTTTCGAATGTCCTTGACTTTATGATCAACTTTCCTAAAGCTTCGAACATTTTTGGTGGTCGGGATTACTATAAACTCGTTCAAAAATTCTATCCTTTCCATGCCCACTAGCGCCATGTAGTGACAAAATTGTGAACCATACTCTCTACCGAAAGTCCTGGACCTAATGAACAACTTTGCTCGAGGTTCGAGCTTTCTCGGTGGTCGGGATCACGAGATGAACTCGTTCAAAATGCTCTGTTTTATCCGGAATTGAATTAAAACGTCGATTATATTCCGCAGGACAAATTAGCCTCTTTTCGAGATTTGGTCAAGAAATAAAACATGACTCGTATCGGGAATACCAAAGCAATTGCAGGGGGCAGAATTATCGTGCCAAAGTGAGGGACCCCAAAGTTGTATAATCGCTCCCAGTGTGTTTTGATGGACGACGAAACTTACGTGAAAGAGTATTCCAAAACACTGACGGAAACTTAATTCTACTCCAAATCGATTGAGAAGAGTGTTCCAACTGCAGATACGACTGTTGCGACGGAAAAAATCGGTGAGAAGGTGCTCGTTTGACAAGAAATTCGCACATGTGGCTTGTGATCTTCCATTTTCTACACAAAAGGAACAATAAATGCTGAAATTTACGGAAACGAGTGCTTGCTTCCACTATATCGGAAGCATGCGATTCTTCCTCTCTTCTGGCTGGATCTGGCCACTGCCCATTATGCCACACCAACTCTGCAGTGGTTTTCTGATAACAACATAGATTTCGTTGAAAAAGATATCGACCCAACAAACTGTCTCCAGCTGCGACCGATCGAACGCTACTGGGCAATCGTCAAGCGAAACCTTAAAAAAGCAGGTGCAGTGGCCCTCAACATGTCAGACTTCAAGAAAACCTGGTCAGAAGCATCCAGGAAGTGCACAAAAACCACTGAGCAGAATTTAATGGACGGTATAAAGGCTGAAGTACGAGGGCAGTCCGATAATTACTCAGCCTTACCGCCCGATGGAGCCATCTATCGCAAGAGAACTTTACTATCGTTGACGGTTACTGTCAATATTGCAGCCGAATCGGACTCGCAATTTTGTCATATCGGCCGGAAAGGTGATGGCCACCGTTTTCTGGGATTCACAAGGTGTGATCTACATCGACTACCTGGAGAAGTGCAAAATGGTCACAGGGTTCTACTATGCTGAATTTTTTGGGCCGATTCGACGTCGATTCGATCGCCCTTCCACCATGACGTCGCCAGGGCCAAATTGGGCTACGAACTGCTACCCAAATCCACCGTAATCTCCAGGTTTGACCTCGTGCGACGTCTTTTCTAATCTAATCTAATCTCACACTAACGCAGCCAATTCTTGAAAGCATCCTGGAAAATGACGTCTTCTGGAATGCATCATTTTTCTTGTCATCGGCCAGGCCAACTGCGTAGTGTGTGCCGCAGAGAGGATTCCGAGAAATAGAGCGATTCCAGAAAGAGTGTCTGAAATCGCTCTATTACTTCGAATCAAGGGAAGGAAGAAAGCGTGGACCTCCCGTACCAAACGCCTCCATATAGAGTTAAATAATGTGATAATTTTTATTTTACCGTTGGGAGCATAGATGCTAGAAAGATAAATTAAGCTCCTTTTGCCTGTGGGTGGACTTTTGGCATTTGAACCAAAAGTCTGGCAATAATTTGCCAAGGTTATAGCGCCTTATCTCGCTCACTGAAATTTAAAATTTACAGAATACAAGCTCATCGATTTAGCACCACCCGGGGGAGACTTGGTCCTATACCCAATGATTTCATTATCTCCAATCCGCTCAATCAATCGCAAGGATGTTGGCTACAACCTCATTCTTACAGTCCAAGTCGGCTCTCAAGCGTTACTAAAAATAAATTACAAATTTACGTTGGACAACGCTTGCCTTCACACCATACCACGTTGTAAGTGGTCCGAATAGCATCCTGACTATTGGTTTAAATCGATTTGAATCGGCTACCTAGTCCAACTACATGCTGAACTAAGAAGTGCATACACTCAGTAGCAAAAAAAGCCGGGCAAAATTTCATGTTGATAAAATTTATAAATTTGAAATTTACATAACATATGTGAAAAAAGTCGTTTTTGGACAGACCTATTTTTTTTTGCACCGATATTTCAGCATGTTCAATATCGGGGGGAAAAGGGAAATCCTCATGTTGGTGCGTCAACTTTGACGCCAACTGTAGTCCAAATCACTGATGGAAACAGTTCAAATTTTGTCCACATTATTTCCTATATTTTTGTAGGCTATGCTGAAATTTTTAATAAGTTACCTAAATTTTTCACAGAAATACGGATTTTGAATTTGGTCTGTCCAAAAACCACTTTTTTCACATATGTTATGAAAACTTCAAATTTATAAATTTAAGCAACATGAAATTTTGGTCACAAAAGGTCTATACATTGGTTATAGTGCTGTCAAATTTTCAGCCAAAAATATTGAGAATTGACAATCTTACAGAAGGTTGAACATGGAATTTGTTGGAAGCAAAACTTCGCTCGGCTTTTTTTGCTACTGAGTGTATACAGTCTAACTAGACTGTCAAAATTTTTATCGCATGAAAAGCCCAGTCAAAAAGAAGGAAATTTACAAAACTTTTTTTAAGCTCTTCCTTTTCTGTTCTCCTGGGTCCTGGCAACTGAAACCAGCTGGGACGAAAGCGTACGTTGTGAAGAAATTTTTGGAAGTGCATTCAATGTATTCAGAGACGACAGGAATTTTCACACGTCTCAGAAGAAGTCAGGCGGCGGAGTTCCGATTGTCATTTCGGCCAATTATAACTCAGAAATTATTAGCACATCCAAATTTAATGAATTTGAGCATGTTTAAGTGAAATCACACACAGCAGGCGAAACACACGTATTTGCCAAAGTGTATTTTCCACCAAACCATGCTCAGAAAAATGCTTATGAAGCCTTCTTCCAAATTGCTGAACAAATTTTATCTGAACTTCCTCCAGAGGTTAAAGTTCACATCTATGGCGACTTCAATCAACGCCATGCCGACTTTATTCCAGACTGTGAAAATGAATGCATCCTACTCCCAGTCGCTGGGGATAATGAAACATTACAGTTCATTTTTGACAAAATTGCCTCTTTGGGTCTTAACCAAATCAATAACATAAAAAATCAACAAAACCGCTATTTGAACTTTTTGTTAACGAATATTTATGAAGATTTCCGTGTGACCGAATCATTGACTCCCTTGTGGAAAAATGAAGCGTTTCAAACAGCAATCGAATGAAGCGTTTCAAACAGTAATCGAATCTGTTCATGCATGAACATCAAAGACCCAACGACTGTGAATACGAGGAAGTCTTTGAATACTAATCCGCCAACTAGGAAACTTCTAAACTTAGGTTAAACAGTGTCAACTGGCAAACAATTCTTAGGAATGAAGGAAATATCGAAACAGCTGTAGATATCTTCAACAACATTTTATTGGAAATTATTTCCCAAGAAATACCTGTAAAGAAAAAAAAACGATGTCTCAGAAACACAAAGAATCCAGTCTGGTACAACAGAAATATAAAAAATCCTTAAAACCAAAAACAAAAAGCTCATAAAATATACAAAAAATATAACAGCAGGGAAAATTCAGCAAACTATTTGGACATATGCGATCAACTTAATTTAGCTATCAGTAATGCATTTGCAGAGTATAATGCAAAAACTGAATCTGAAATTAAGTCTTGCCCAAAGAACTTCTTTAATTACGTAAAAACTAAATTAAAATCAGACAACTTGCCTTCAATAATGCAACTTGACGAAAATTTCGGGGATAGCTCAGAAAAAATGTGTGATCTCTTTGCAATTTTTTTTTCAAGAAATTTATACGACATTTTGAGAAAATGATCGCGACCGCGATTATTTTGCATTTCATCCAGAATTTTCAAGGGATATTGGAGTCAATCAAATTCAAGTACAGGACATTTTGCTGGCTTTAAGGATTTTAGATGCCTCAAAAGGACCTGGACCTGATGCAATTCCTCCAGTATTTACGGAAAATCTTTCAACAGAGCTAACTGCTCCATTATTTTAGCTCTTCAATGTGTCAGGGGTGTACAGGGTTTTGTTATGCAGGTTGTATACCTAGCGGGCGGCTTAGCAACGTAAATGTTTGCGCAAATTTAATCGCGAGTGCATGAAATTAATTACGAATCAACGTCGAAAATTTTTATTTTTACGAATGAACAAGATAGTGTGATTGAGGAGGCGAACATGGGTGAGATCTATCTGATTATAACTATATAACAATAATCTTATTTTCTAATAATACTAAATACGTGCTTGGGTTGGAAATTTAAAATTTCCAAATCTGGAAGTGTGTTGCAGTGCCCTTATCCAAATGATATCGGTAATGTTTACATGCGGGGCTTATTGTATATGAAAGTAACCTCGGAATGGGCGTGACTCTCAAGACATTCTGAAATGGATTGCTGGATATGCAGTAGAGCTATCACTTTGTAGCTCCCGGATTAAAGCTGCTTCCAATATGGTCACTTGAATGATTGTTGTAAACAGATTTCTTCCATAATACCATTGCCGGCCGATGGGTGTTTGATTGGACACAGACACTTAGACACACACACACACACACACACACACACACACACACACACACACACACACACACACACACACACACACACACACACACACACACACACACACACACACACAAAGCAACACACATATAACATACATGGTGCTCGAAAAGCCTACTGCAACTGAATATAAAAAAAAGTGTAATTTAATAGAAAACGAAACACACCAAACATATTAATCTCATTAGGAAATCCAGTTGTTGGAAAATGTGAAAGAGTTAGGGATTTAGGAGTTATCTTAGACTTTAAACTAAATTTCAATGACCATTATAACACAATTATACATAAGGAAAATAATATGCTAGGCTTTATAAAACGCTTGAGCCTCAATTTTGTTGATCCCTACACAATACAAACATTATATGTTGCTTATGTTAGGTCTATTCTGGAATACTGCAGTATGGTCTGGTCCACATTTCATAAAACGCATATTGGCCGAATAAGGAGTGTATCGAATATAAGCTATCCACATACATTTGCGTTGTACGCATGTATTTGTGATGGTTTTTTATGCCCTGAACACTGCATGCTGTGCGTTTGACTGTCAGCTTTCTTTTGTTTACTTGTTTGTGCGGTTCAAATTCTGCGTTTTCAAAATGTCGCGTATTGAAAAGGAAGTGAAAATTAAGGTTCTGGACACATGGCTAAGTGAGAAGGGTATTACTATGCGAAAATTGGCGAAGCGGTTTGGAATTCATCGTGCGAGTGTTAAAACCATCATTAAACCACCAAGTTTGGGGAACACTATTCTTTGGATGAGCTACCAGGAAGAGGCAGAAAACCCGGTTCTTCCAACCCGAAACTGGAGCAGAAAGTGGTATCTCTAATCATGAAGAACAAATCAATGTCAATACGTGATTTGGCCAAAAAAGCAGGAACGAGTGTCGGAATGATCCAGCGTATCAAGAGGCGAAACCACCTGAAGACCTACAAGAAGCAGAAAATCTCGAAACAAAGTGCAGAACAGAAGAAGCGAGCAGCAACAAGGGCCCGGAAATTGTAATCGCGTCTTTTGCAGCGTCCGGATGCATGCGTTTTGATGGACGATGAGGCCTATGTAAAGGAGGACTCAAAAACCCTTCCATGTCCACAATACTTTACTACCGTCATTGGGGAGGATGTGAGCGATGCGGACAGGTCGATTCAAGTGGAGAAATTCGGTCGAAAGGTACTGGTATGGCAAGCAATATGTTCCTGTGGTTTGAAGTCAACCATTTTTTACACTACCGGAACTATAAATGCGGAAATCTATCGATCTGAGTGTCTCCAGAAGAGATTGTTGCCTTTATATAAGAAGCATAGTACACCTCCACTGTTTTGGCCGGATTTAGCGTCGGCTCACTATGCCAAAACCACTCTCAATTGGCTTGCGGAAAAGGGTATAGATTTCGTTGAGAAAAATATCAATCCACCAAATTGCCCTCAGCTTCGACCCATCGAACGTTACTGGGCAATCGTGAAGAGGGTCTTCAAGAAGACTGGTAAGGCAGCTGGGAACATGCAGGAGTTCAAAAAAATTTGGGCTCAAGCGTCCAAAAAATGCGATGCAACACTTGTCCGGAACTTGATGAAGAGCATTCGATCCAAAGTTCGAAAATTCGTGAAGGAATAACTTAAATTTCATCCGGTCTTCATTATGTTCAAGTTTAACCTCGTACAATAAAGGATCAATTTTTTGTATGAATAAAATATCGGTTTTCAACATAATTTGAAAGAAAGTTTGTGGATAGCTTATTTTCGATACACTCCTTAGAATCCATACAAAAACAATCTCTTTCATATGCTCTTAGGAAATAAGACTCAACCTCTATATTTCTTCGTGGCAACTTATAGACTGTTCCAGAAAATATAAACACAATCTCAAAATAACAAAAAAGTCATGTTTTTTTTAGTTTTAATAATTTTATTTGGCAAATCATATTTGTATTTGTGTTTTATACGATATTTTACTCTCGTTTAATCAAAATATTTAATCATAGCCAAGACTCCTAACTTTCCCTGGAACATGACCCATAAGCTTCTGCAGAGTGGTACTTCCCACCATTTTGACCACTTTTGGCCAATCTTTTTTAAATTTTTGGATGTCGTCCGCTGGTTTTATGAATTTTCGAAGCTTTGCTTTGGTTAAAGCCCAAAAAGTCTCGATTGGCCGTGCCTCCGGGCAGTTCGGCGGATTCATGTCTTTCGGCACGAAACATACATTTTGACTTTTGTACCATTCTAAAGTGTCCTTTGCGTAATGACATGACGCCAAATCAGGCCAAAACACTACTTGACCTTCGTGCTGCCTGATCATCGGCAATAATCGCTTCTGGAGACATTCCTTAACGTATTTCTGAGTGTTCATTGTCTCCGTTGTGATGTACGGACTAGATGTTTTACCACACTCGCATATTGCCTGCCAAACCATAACCTTCTTACCGAATTTTTCGGTAAAAATTGCCTTCTCCGTTTCGGGGATGTCTTTGTCTTCGCTTACAGTATAGAATTGTGGTCCGGGAAGCGTTTTGTAATCTAGTTTCACATACGTTTCATCGTCCATTATTATACACCCAGAATTTCTACACAATAACGAATCGTAGAGTTTGCGGGCCCGTGGTTTCACGGACGCGGCCTGTTTTGGGTTCCTTTTGGGTTTTTTTCTGCTTCCGATATGTTTTCAGCCCAAGTCTTTCTTTGGCACGCATGACGTTACTCGACGAGTTCCCTAGTTTTTTCGCAACATCCCGAACGGAAGTCACTGGTTTTTGCTTGTAGGCATCCCTGATCTTTTTATCGATATCCGGACTAACAGGACCGGATTTCCGACCACTCTTCGGCGCATCTTTAAACGTACACTGTTATCTATATTTTCGAATCGCAGGTCGTACCGCTCCGACGCTTACACCCTCTTCCTTGGCCAATTTTCTCAAGGAGAGTCTGCTCACAGTGCACGATACTTTTTCGTTGTTCCGGAGTAAGACCGCGCATTTTGATAGGTAACACAAAACTGAGCACTTTTTTGATGCTATGTCATTCAAAATTGTGCAAACAAAAGGACACAGCCAAAACATGTTGAACTAGTTCATTAAATTCAAAGTGACCGTTAAAATAAGGTGTGCTTATACTTTCTGGAACAGTCGTTAGAAGTAGGAACTTATTCATAACGAATCATTATCGGACGAACTATGCGAAATATTGGCCATTAAATCAAATTATGACCACATATAATCAACACTGCGACACTATTGACTTGTCGAGGGATAACTTGAAGAAATATTTCAACACCCTACGAAACAACACAAACTAATAAAATTGTATGACAGCACTCTCTACTTAACCTAAGTTTTTTTATATACATAATTTTTTTTTTCTAATATGAATGTACTATAGCATAAGGAAATTTAAAAAAAAAGAAAATTATATGTTAATGTAATAGTCTACGTTAGTTTGACGAAATAAATAAATAAATAACAAATTGATCTAATATTACCAACGAAGTAAAACACCATCACACTTTGCGCGTGGCTCTAACAGCATCTTTACCGTTAGTATAAATCTTTACTGATATTCAAACTTTTATGTTGTGCCTCTCTTTAAAACCAAATTAATAGAGAACAATCTTAAACACGGATAAACAGACCAAGTAAAGAAAATTCAGATTCCATTCTAATGCTAATTAGCCAACACCCCAGTGATTTCTCGTTAAAATGGAGGCCCTCTGCCAATAAAGCGAGTATCACGTCAACACATACTTACCCTTTTCTTATTTAACCTGCATTTGGATGCCGCCGGTGCTGGTATTGCCTTGTATGAAGTTTAGGATTGTACACATTGAGGATGTATGTTAGTCCCAATTCTCTGTGAAATAACAGCTGATCTGGCATACGGAGTATCAACCTATGGTCATCAATCATGCTCTTGCTCATGGTCATGCACAGTGATAAAATGTGCTGACTTTTGACAACGTTGCAAATGAGCCATATTATGCTCTCTCTCTCTCTCACACACACACACTGGATATCCACTCAAAGCATCTTTCGTTTACATGTTCGACTGTCATCACTAAAGGCGAGATCGGCGCAAAGCTCTCGTCACTGTGTACGATCGGCCTTCTGCTGGCATGAAACCTTGCAATTCTCTGAAACCTAAAGACCCATTCCCTCGGGAGTTTGAAGCCGTAATCCGCTGTTAACATAAATATAAGACCCCACCAACCACTTGTTTCGGTTTGTTCATTTTGCTAAACCAACTTAACACTCTGTAGAACACAACGTCGTCATCATCGCCATGGGCGACCAGTGGCATTTTTTTCCCTAGCTGTCAAGTCACGCCATCTATATGGGCAGTGTCTGACAGCGGCAAAGATGATGCAATTGTATATACCGCAGGGGAACGCAGCAGAATTAGCGAAAAAAAAACCTAGCTGAAAATGGAGGAAACATTTCAATTCTTCAATTGAATTATCCCAAGTGGAACTCTTTCTTGCGCACGTGCCCCAAGCCTTTCACTCTGCTGGCTCTAGCGGCTAAGAGGAAACAAGGGGGGTGACATAATCTTCTATGCCTGCCTTCTCGAAGTAGACGACGACAAAGTCGCTTTTTAGCGTTGCTAATGGAAAAGAAAGTTTTGCACAATTTTAATATGAATCGCTACACTTTTTTTCTTTTTCCTCCGTCGCAATTGTCGTATTACTTTGTTTTGTCAAATGACACAAAGCCCGGGCAAAGACAGCCACAATCTGTCAAGCGCTCTTCTTACCACCTCCAACTACCGATTGGTGGTGCTTAGATGAATCGACATTGTTTCACTTTTTATGGCCTACTAACGAGCCTCCGGCCCGGGGCCCAGAAAAGGGAAAGGAGGAAGAACCTAGATGGAATGACGTCATCGACCGTCGGCGTCGTCGAGCACAAAGCGAAGCGAACAGTTTCCCATCAAGATTTTCCTGCCCTTGGATCGATTGACAACCAAACTGATTTTAATCCATGCCGCTCGATCCGTTCGGAACCTACGCTAATTTCTCCTTTTCACGAAACTTCCCGGCTTCGATCAAACTTCCTACTCTGAAAAATGGTTGGAAATTTCACCTTTTTATTTTTCCTTTAATAGAGTATGCTTTTAGTAGGAAACATATTGTTTTAATCAGATTAGCCGTCATTGGCGTTGGACTGGCAGAGGTGGTTCGCGGTCTTCGGCGGCGACGACAGTCCGTTACGTGGGACATGTTCGGACCGCCTTCCCCGGAACTAAATAGCGAGACTAATAAATTAATCGATCCGGGGCATGATTTGGGGATTATAGAGGCTGTTACTGACTTGTCGGTTAGATGGTTTGACGGAATAGCCAGCTTTAAAATTAGTGATGCGAAAGGGCGACTGGCATCGAATTTATGAGAAAACAAAACCCAGCTAACACTTCTATTGACCTCAAGATTCGGAACTCGAATGAGACAACCCGGCCAAACTTCATCCAATCTAGATCGCCAATTTTTGATGTGCAAGCAATCCAATTTTCCACTCACTTGTACTTCCCCAATGACACATATATTTTTTCGCTGCATTACTGCAATCGGCAAAGATCCGACCTCCATCGCCATTCGTCATAACAATCACTCGAACGTTCCACCACTTACCGGCCAGAAACGGGACGCGCATCATTTCGGTGGAGCGGAGCCGAAACAAGGCCGCCATCGGCTTCAAATAGTGCACTGTGTTGCATCTTACTATCCGGCTTCGGCCCTCTGGGCCCTAATCTCGTCCGCCGCCGATGCAGGAAGTCATTGTTTACGCTGCGCGAGATTGTTTGCATTAGAAGAGAGCTGGTTTGGGACGGCGCACATTATGGAGGAGGAAACCGTTCCAGTCGAGTAAGCAAACACAAATCTTGCGCAGCGAGATAAGATCGAGTTTGGATCGATTGGCGGAATGAGTCATTTCAGTTGCTCCGATCGGGGCCTTGAACGAGGCACTAAAGGGTGTCCATGATAAAAGTATTTGGATGAAATTCAACCCTCCAACCGATTTCCATCGAATTTTCAGGGTGTTGAATGAAACGAGGAAAGAAAGGACTCAAATTTGAACGACTCAGAAGGAAATTCTAAATTTCCATTAAAATACTCCAAATTGCCAGTTGATAGCAATACATACAATTTGAATTCCCGTAGAACAACTGAAATGCTCTCAACTTAATTGAAACTTTCCATGATTTAATGATTTTCAAGAAATTATAAAATGCAACGTCGTCATTATTTTATAAGAATTTCCATATTGAAACCATATTTTCCATGCAAAAAAAACAACAATTTTTCATACAAGTACCACACTAGGCAATAAAAAAGTTTGGAGAACTTTTTCAAAAATTGTGATGAACTTTTTCCAAAAGTCTGGGGGGAGTTTTTCCCGAAAAGTCTGGTGGACATTTTCCAAAAACTGTGGTGGACTTTTTCTGGTGGATTTTTTTCTAAGAGTCTGGAGGACTATTTAAGAAAAGTCTTGTGGACTTCTTTCAAAAGTCTGGTGGACTTTTTCCAAAAATTGGTGGGCTTTTTCTAAAAAAAAACCGTGAAAAGTCTGTCGATTTTTTCCAAATATCTGGTGAACTTTCTTCAAAAGTGTGGTAGACAATTTCCAAAAGTCTGATGGACTTTCCCTTAACTTCGGGTGAATATTTTTCTAAAGTCTGGTGGGCTTTTTCGGAAAAAAACTGGTGGGCTTTTCCTAAAAGTGTGGTGCGTTTTTTTTTGCAAATGTCTGGTTCTCCACAAGTCTGGTGGACTTTTCTCAAAATAATTTTTAATAAGTTAATAAGTTTCGTGGACTTTTCCGGAAGTACTTACCTACTTATGCTGGTCCAACGTCCTATTAGGACCGCACCTGCGTCACGATATTTCTCCATAAAACTCGGTTGAGGGCTGCTTGTCTCCAGTTCCTCAAATGTCCCACACTTCCAAGGTCTTGCTCCCCTTGGTTTAACCACCTAGCTCGTTGCGCTCCTCTGCGTCTTGTACTGGTCGGATTCGAAGCAAACAGCATTTTTTCGGGGCTGTTGTCCGACATTCTTACAACATGTCCCGTCCATTGTATCCTTCGAACATTACTGATACTGTGTTCGTTTACATCGTGTGCTTCCATCACTATTATTTTTTACGGCTGGCTTGTCTCGCCGGAGGACCATCGTGCACAGCTCTGTTTAAGATTCCCACGCTGGCACGAGGACGATGATCGGCCGCCCCTAACATAGAAAACAGACGCCATTTTGAGCCGCCTCTGGTATGGAGAACAGACGCTCAGCTTGGTGAAGGCCTGGATTTTTACCCTTATAGCGGGGTGACGCGCTTTGACAGGGCTGCTTTCGGATATTTGTAGGATTTTGGAAGAAACTCAACAGAGTCTGGCAACTGCTAAGCCCCTCCCCACATCCTAGGCAGCCCCCGCTGCCTGTACGGAGATGCTTATTGAATTCGCAACTAACCTCTATATCTTGAAGCCGTTCATGATCCGTAACCTAAGACCCGCCGGGTGGTGCAGCTCAGCTCCGCCAGTCTCCACCTACTGAACGGATTGCCCGAAATGTCCATCCGAATATTCTGGAAGTCTGGTGGTCTAAACTTTCTCCAAGAGTCAGCTGGACCTTCTCCAACATTTTGGGAATCTTTCTCCAAAAAAAACCAGTGGACTGTCTTTCAAAATTCGGTGAACTTTCTCTAAAGGTCTACTGGGCTACCCCCAAAAGACCTTTCTTTCAAACCGTTCATTGGAGTTTTTTTTCCAAAGGTCCAGTGATTTTTATTTTGGAGAAAGCCCGGTTTACTTTTTCCAAATGTTGAGTGGAATTTTCCCACAGTTGGACAGTTTTCCATAGTTCGGTAGACTTTTTTCAAAAGTCAAGAGGATTTTTGTTTGAAAAACTTTGCTGGAATTTTTTTCCAAACATCCAACTGGACTTTCTTCAAAAGTTCTGTAGACTTTCTCCAAAAATACGACGGAGATTCCTGAAAAGTACGGTGTAAATTCTGATGGTGGATTTTTTACAAAAGTCCGGTGATTTGTCATTAAGAGTCCGGAGAAAATTTAGTAAAATCTCGATGGACCTCCCCCAAGTAACATTGTCAAAACCATCCAGCTTTATTAAGTTTTATTAAGGTTTTATCAAAGCCACTAGAAATCAATTTGGATTTATTATGACACCAAGAGGTACCAATAGGTTTAATATTTTAGTCAGGTTTATGAGCTTGTTTAAAACGATCTTAATACCTCGTTTTCTCAAATTCCCTTTACTCCTATCAAAGGTTCTATTTCGACTTTATGAACTCATAATATGCTGTTTTGAAATGCCGTATTAGGACTCATTCATATTATCTTATTATGGTCAGTTGAAAAAGCATTTTTAAACCATTTTTACCAAATTGGTATTGAGGAAAGCCACCAAATAACCAAATAGTTTTAATGCAGTCATTGCAAAGATAACTTGGCTTTATGGCAGAATTGTGATTTTTTTTTCCAATCGCCATATTGAAATATTAGAAATAATAGAAATGTGGAGAAATAAATGCACCAAATTTTAAATCTAATTCAAATGAACTGTGTATCGGAGACCAATTTCTACATTCTTTTAGATAACTTTATTGAATTTCATGAATTTTCAAGAAATTCATGATTAATTTATCGAATATATTTGTTTTTATTTTATGTTTGTTGTTGTTAACGCGCATAATTTCCGAGGCGTATTAATTTTCGGCTCTTATCGTGCCAATATTCACCATAATTCAATGCGCATCTGATTTGGAGCATGCTGCGCTGTAATTAACTGAATTTGTTTTGGATATTTTGCAATGAAACAAAATTTCCCGCAGACTTTTTTTCTCAGATATTATTTACTGCTAAATGAATCAGAAGAGCAGAGAATCGAACAAAGCAGAAAAAAAAAAAAACCAACCACGATATCACAGTTAAGTTTGACAGCTGTGGCCATTTTGCCGCATGCTGGTTTTCAATGCAGCCAATAGGTTTTATGAAGGTTCTCAAGTGGTCATAGCATCTATCACTAGAATATTTTCAAAATCTTTATCTTTAAATTGTTTTCATAACCTTCTATAGAGTGGGCCACTTTGTTCAAATTTTGGCTTTAAAGAAGCATAGAGGAGGTGTTGGTAGATAAAACAGTTTTGAATGTAGTTTGATCAACAAAGCCGGGAGGAATGCTATGCGGCTAGAATAAAACTTAAATTGTTACTTGGGCCTTCAAAAGAACGGTAAGCTTTGTCCAAAAGCTCGGGGGATTATCTTCAAAAGTCCGTTGGTCTTTTCTTAAAAGTCCGGTGAACTAACTTCATATGTCAAAGTCTCTGAGTCTCAAAAAGTTCGGTGGTCTTCTTCAATTGTTCTATGGGCTCCTAAATCTGGGGGATTTTTGATCCAACATTGTGGGGGGCTTTTTATAGAAGTCCTGTGGATTCTTTTCCAATAGTATGGTGGACTTGTTCCAAAACTTCGATGGACTTTTTTTTTTTTAAATATTCGATGACCGATGCTTTTTTTAAATTCCGATGAAATATCTCCCAAAGTACGGAGGAATTTTTCCAAAAATGCGGTGGAGTTACTTCAGAATTTTTCTGAACTTGGTTTGAAAGTTTGGTAGGTTTTCTCCAAAACTCCTGCGGTGTTTAAAAAAAAGTTCGGTGTTTATTAGCCAGGGGGCATTCAAAAAAGTCGGAGAACATTCTCCAAAAGTTTGGTGCAAATAAAAATGGCTTTGTCCAAAAATTCAGAGATCTTTTTCCAAAAGTTCGATGAACATTCTACAGACTCGTTTTTAAATGCCGGGCAAATTGCTTCAAAAGTTTAGTGGACTTTCTCTATAATGACTAAAAATATCTATTAAATTTTCTCTAGAACTAATGTAGATTTTCTGCAACAGTTCCATAGATTTTCTCCCCACTTCCCGAGATTTTTTTCTTCCGCCGATCGCAGCAAGCCGTGATTTGAAACCGACGTGTTTTGCTTTTGCAGCGTCCTTTTAGCGAAAAGAAATCAAACAAAATTTCGTTAAAATTTGCAAAATTTTGGGCAAATTTTCATTTGATTTATTTATGGAAAAATTATTAAAATACCATAAAAAGCAATGACAAAACAAATAAAGAAGCAATTAAAAAATAAAATAGAAAATATCCAAGAAAAAAATAGAAAATTTCCACAAAAAACATCACATTTCCATAATAAATTGACAATTTACCATTTTCTGTCTACAGGGCTGGTATCAGGTCACTTTTTAAAGACTTGGTCACTATTTTAGTCATAGTCTCGAAAATTTCTTCATTCATAATGGTCTCTTAAGTCTCTTTTTTTTAGCAAAATTCTCTAAAGTCAGGGCTATTTATGGAACCTCAATTATCAAAGATACCCCGTTTTGCAGTACTGTACAACTAGGAGCTTACAGCTTTTGTTTCGTGAGAGAAACCTTTCAAAACTAGCCGAGTCTTCCATTCCATTGTCTTACTTTGCTTCCAGGTTATTTAGTGAAGCCAATTCCCAGTTGCAGAAGGCCATTGAAAATCCAATATACAGGAGGTCCTAGACATGCTCTCTAAATACTATTCATGTTTGTTCCAAAGCTGGGACGACTAATTTAGTATGACTAAGATTCATTTGTCGGTAGCACAATTCAGCACCTGAAGTTAGACGAAACTGTTGAAAAGAAAAAACATGCCCAATATCACTTTTTTTTTGAATTTAGTTTGTGAAATGAGTCATTATTATACTGAATGAATTGTCCCAGCCCTGGTATGTACCCATGCAGAGTTCTATGGAAACCCTTCTAAGGGCTTCTTCCTAAACTGATGTAGCTATATCATTTTTGTCAATGCTCTCACCACTAGTTCAGATCGACGGTGCTGAAATCGAGACGGTAGAGGAATTCGTGTATCTGGGCTCATTGGTGTCTACTGATAATGACACCAGCAGAGAGATACAATCGTGCCTATTTTGGACTCCGAAGGACGCTAACCGGTAACGAAACATGGATAATGCTCGTGTAGGGCCAATGGTGTCTTTCGACGGAGGGTGCTGCGAACGATTTACGGTGGAGGGCAGATGGAAGACTGAATGTGGAGGAGGCGAATGAACTACGAATTGCATCAGTTATTGGGGGAACCTCCTACCCGTCTCAAATGAACTAAACCGTCTACAGCTGACGTACAGTTCAAAGAGACGTTGATAAAATGAATGAATCTCCTATTATTTCCACCGCTGAAATCGGTCGACTGCGGTGGGCTGAGCATGTCGTAAGAATGTCGGACGACAGCTCAGCGAAAATGATTCTCGATAACGATCCGACGAGCACACGAAGGAAAGGCGGTAAACGATCAAGGTGGATCGATCAAGAAAAATTCGACCTGTAGACACTTTGCAGACTGTGAGGCTGGCGAAGTGCAGACAACTTCTGTGTACAGCAGAGGCCACACCGGCCTTTGTCTTATTGATGTTGATGGTGACTGTATCTTATTGCAATATATTTAACAGATTCAATACGGATGGATCATACATGACCCAATATTCAAGTTTGCTGTCAAAATTCGGCTTTTAGAGTTACAGAGGAACTTTGTTGTGCAAACTTGTTCAAAAATAACTCTTTTAACTAGGAAAAATATTGAACAGGTATGGGTACGGAATGGGTATCGAAACTGTCCTTGAGTTCAGATCTTGATGTTGTACATGATCAACAAGGAGGTTTAGAATGTATTGACCGTAGTTTTTAGCTGTAAAAGCTACGAGGAAAATCTTCACATCGTTGCAGACATATTACAGTATTCTTGGAATATCCACGACAATCGAAACTATTCTTGAGTCTAGATCTTGATGTTTTGCATGATCAACAAGGCGACTTACGAGGTCTTCATCGTACTTATGAGTTGCAAAAGCTCCATGGTACATCATTGCACAATTATAGTCATATTATAGTATTCTCAACATCGAGATCTGAGCTCATGGATAGTATGGAGTAACGTAGATATTCTGGCAGCAATGAAATATGGCTATAACGTATGATGTTCCATGAAGCCTTACAGAGGAAGTTTACAGTCGAGTTGTCGTAAAAATCCGTGATAATATTGTAGAATATTATGATCTGAACTCAAGAATAGTTTGGAGTCCTGTAGGTATTCTGAGAATACTCTCATATGCTCATAAAGGTGTAATGATATCTCTGAAGTTTCAAGTGGAGACATCGTTAACCGCCTTGTTGATCATGTGGAACATCAAGATTTGAACTTCAGGATAGTTTGGAGAACCTTAGGTATTCTTGATAACTATAACTTGTCTATTACAGTGTTATGATGTCCCTTGGGGGCTATTTCAACTCATAAGTTCGATGGAGACATCGTAAATCTCTTTATTGATCATATAGAACATCAAGATCTGAATTTAAGGATTGTTTACAAGGTCTAGAACAACTTCACTTGTAGACCATAAATTATGTTTAAAATACGGTGTAGAAAAAATCCATATTGAAGCTTTCAATGATATATCAGAAGATTTTCCAACATTCGGTGACAAATCTCAGTTAGTCTACAGTTTGAAGTAAACAATTCACGCTAGAAGATCTGAACTTAAAAATGTAATAGTAGTTTCTAGTAAGATCTGAAAAAATCCACCGGAAGACTTAGAGGCAATTTCTAGTAGCTGTAGGGATTTCTTTTTCTTGTTTAAAAGATAAATCTCAAGAAAGCTTTATTTCAGCAATATTTCTGAAAGAAAAACACAAAAAAGATCTGTTTGAAATTTTTTATCAATTTATAAAATGATTGCAAGAAAATGTTGAGTAATTGTATGTGAAATGTCCTTACGAAAAGTCCCTATCTTTCAAAAAATAAGCAGAAATTTAACAGTTAAAACAAGCAGAAGATCAGCAACAGTTATCCGGAAAGTCTCTACGATTGTCTCCAAGATGATCTTAAAGAAGATCATAAGAAGACTTAAATGAACTAGCAAGAAATAGAAGATCTAAAGACAATTCACATGGTAATCCGAAGAAAGTCCATACGAACGTTTACAGACCAAATCATAAGGCTCCAGAAAAATTTATTAGAAGATTAAGGCTGAAAATCTAGGAAAATTTCAAATTGACACTCCATGATCAACAACAAAAAAAGAACTAAAACAATGTTTCAAACTGTCATTAGAAAACGCGAACAACTTCCATGAAATTCCACTAGAAAAATCTTATCCTTTGACAGATAGGCATATTTCGTCTGCAACGTACAGACTCCTTCAGTGTTCAGTTCAGTGTCGTTCTACTAATACGCCCGTAAAAAAAAAAAATTTATGTGAAGCTTGAAGCTGTTAAAAACTGAAACGTTTTTGGGAGACTTTTTTAAAGATTTTACTATTAAAGGGAAGAAAAGTTCATGCACCCAAAATCCCAGAGGTTCGAAAATTAGAACAATTGACGTGCGGTGCAATTTTATCGTGGACACCCTATAAATGTTGCTACCTACATACACTCGGAAGATTCTAACGTTTTCCATTCTATTTCCCTTCTCTTCATTTCAGAGTGACTTGTGCACACTGGGCTCGCGACCTGGTATGGAGTGTGTGCCATTGCGATCTCCAGCAGACCCGTATCACTATCATCACGTCACCGATCAAACAAAGTCACTACAGGTAGGTCCCGTTGAACACGTGGCAAGGCTTGCGAGCATTTTGGCCTAGGACAACAAGTTTGAAGAATATTTCCAGGAAATATCTGACAGAAATAGCCAGAAATAGGCACGACAATCTTAGATTTTGATGGATCTTTGTACATTTCTTTGGTATGGGAAAGTATGTATTTTTCACCGGTCTATAGTTCCTGGTGACAGAAGACTAACTCGTGAAAAAGGCCTCAGTGTTCTCAGTTATATTTTTTCTCATAATATCATAGTTCAATATTCGCCGGTTGTACTTAGATTGCGGCTGGGATCGAGTTGTAGCGATTGAATGAATCTTTGCGGTGGTTTCTGATTGGGAACACATGGTTATTTTACGTTCGAGGGTCAATATGTACCAATTTAACCTAACAGTACGGATGCTGTTAGGGCCTCGCACATAATGTGATAGTGGTTTTTTTTTATTGGGAAGACTAAGGCCTGTACTCGAAAAAAATTCACCAGACAAAAGTGTTCGCCAAAACTCCAGCTCGTTTTTAAACACCTTGGACGATTTTCGAACTTTGGCCTTCATTATGGCCCAAAATCTCTCCACCGGACGAATCTCTGGTGAATTTGGGGGGTTGGCGGTTTTTGGTACAAAAACAACGTTATTGCCACTGTACCAATCCAACGTCGATCGCGCGTAATGGCATGATGCCAGGTCCGGCCAAAATAATGTCTCGCCTCCGTGGGACCGCAGGAAGGGCAACAGACGCTTCTGGAGGCACTCGGTGGTGCGGTAAATTTGGCTGTAGATGGTACCCGTTGTGATGTACGGTTTACTCTGTTTACCGCATTGGCATATGGCCTGCCAGAGCAAGTATTTTTTGGCGAATTTGTAGACTTTCTTCTTCCTTTTGTCTTCCGGAACATCAAATCGTGATTTGGCAACGTAGAACTCCAGCCCCGGTATCTGCTTTGCGTCTGCCTTGATGTAGGTTTCGTCATCCATAACCACACACATCGGTTTCGTTAACCACTCTCGATACAGCTTCCTTGCGCGTGATTTGGCCGCCGTGTTCTGTTGATCTCGCCGGTTCGGTGCCTTGCGGACCTTGAATACACGAAGCCCAGCTCGTTTCATGGTTTGCTGAACGAACCAGGGGGAACACTTTGCCTTCAGAGCCGCGTTGCGAATCGAAAGGTTCGGATTACACTTGAAATAATCCAACACCTTCCCAGCAAACACAGGATCGTATATGATAGCGGATATAAGTACAAAGTGGAGGCGATATACGTACAGTTTACATGGAGTCAAATGGACACACGTGCGTATATCGCCTCCACTTTGTACTTATACTCGCTATCATATACGATTTTGTGTTTGCTGGGTTCCGGGCCTTCACAGGGTCAGCTGCCTTCGATTTTCTTCCACTTCCAGCCCGCCGCTTGGTCTTCTGGGACTCCTTAAACGATTTTACCACCCAAGACACAGTTGTATGGGTGATTCCCAGTTGTCTTCCGATCCATCTCATGGTCGCAGTCGGATTTTCCATGACGGCGCGCAAAATTCTCCGGCGATTTTCTTCTTGTTTCGATGACATCGCAATAACCACTGAACCGATTGTTATGAAATTTTGCACATGTAAACAATTCACACATGTAAACAATTCACACATGTAAACAATTCAAAAAAGTTACACACGGATAAAAATGGTGCATTTTTTTCGAGTACAGGCCTTAGAATGATTTAGAAAAATATGCTATTGGAGTCACTCACAATTTTTGACGGTGGATAACTTTACTGGAGAAACAAGATTCTTCACAACGCCTCATAACCGCTTTGGGCCGATTAAAGGATGTTTCGATCAAAATTTGGTCGACTTAAACATGGCGCATTTCTTTTCATCGTGCATCAAACAAATTGGCACACTTCTCATTTTGAAGATGTGTGCGTGTAGCATCATGCCTCTATTTTGATTTTGAGATTAGCACTTCAGTTTTCAAAATGTCGTCTCTCACGCCAAGTTGGCGAAATTGTTGGATGTGGCTAAACCAACTGTTACCAACGTATTAAAAGTGTTCGGTGAAAGTTTGTCGACAGCCAGGAAAGCTGGATCGGGTGGAAATCGAAAGCCGGAGGCCACAGTGACGACAAAAAGAGTTGCCCGCTGTTTCGAGCGGAACCCCAACCTCTCCGTCCGAGATGTCGCAAAGAAGCTGGGAGTGGCGCCTTCAACCGTGGATAGAGCTTAAAAACGAGCTGGACTGTCAATTTACAAGAAAGTGCTGACTCCAAATCGTCAAAACACAAAACAAAACACGTCGACCAAAGCACGAACGCGAAAGTTGTACACGACGATGCTGACGAAGTTTGATTGCGTGGTACAGGACGATGAAACTTTCGTCAAGGCAGACTTTAAACAGCTTCCTGGACCGGCAGCTGGTCGGGGAAAGGTGGCAGATAATTTCAAGCACATTAAACTGTCAAAGTTCGTGAAGCAATACCAGGTGTGGCATGCCATCTGTACCTGTATGTTTACATTGCGACCGGAACCGTCAACCAGGAAATTTATCTGAGCGAGTGACTACAAAAACGTCTACTGCCTTTCCTGAAGCGACACACTTGTTCCGTTCTATTTTGGCCGGATTTGGCATCTTGCCATTACGGAAAAAAGGCCATGGAGTGGTATGCTGCCAACAACGTTCAAGTGGTGCCCAAGGATAAGAACCCTCCCAACACGCCAGAGCTCCGCCCAATCGAACAATATTGGGCCATCGTCAAGCGGAACCTTAAGAAGACTCAAAAAGCTGTTGTGAGCGAGAAACAGTTTAAGGCAAACTGGCGTTCTGCGGCGAATAAAGTGGACAAGGAGACTGTACAAAATCTTACGGCAGATGTTAAACGAAAGACCCGGCAATTTGCATTCGGTAAAAAGGAAGCTTAGCTGAATATTTCTCCTGTATTCTGTATTCACTGGACTTGAAAAAGAAAAAAAAATTTGACTTATTAATAACAACTTTGATCGACTCACACACATTACTGTTTGACCAAATTTTGATCGGAACACCCTTTATTAGGAATTCTAAGCATTCTAACCATTCTTAGACAGACAAAGCAGATCAATAATTGATGAAAGCTTTGGTCAACGTACACAAACTTGTCGGTTCTTAAGTTTTGCAAAATCTCATGGTGAGTCTTAAGAGAAACGTAATAATATTTGGATTTGGAGCACAAGTTGAATAAAGTGAACATGGCAAACCTTAGAAAATGTTTAATATGATACTACAAAATTTCTAAACAATTGGTTTAAAGACGGATTTTTGACAAAGAGCTTTGTGTGCTATGATCTCGATCAGACTTATTCAGAATCAGCCTTATTGGCGTGGATTCATAGGAAAAGAAGTCACTGCTGTGCTACTAATCAGCTTTATACATGTTTAGTCAACCTTAAATCAGCTTATGTGTTTACTGATCAGCCCCAACTGTTTAATTTGTTGTGTAATAAAAATTTAAATTTTGATAAATCCAATCTTTTCATAATTATAATCCAATCAACTATAGACTGTTCCGATAATTATAAATACACTAATGATTAACCCTCAATTCAAAATGCGTGCAGAATTCAACCAACTTTTGGCTGCGCCCTGTTGTTTACAACCAAATTAAACTGATTTTGTCATTTTTTTCGATTTTTCGCACAATAGTTTGAAAATGCGTGGTCTTTCTCCCGAGCAATGAAAACGGATTGTGCACAAACGGTGCACCGTTAGTGGTCTTTCGATCAGAAAACTGGCTAAAGAAGAAGGTGTGAGCGTCGGAGTAGTTCAAACCGCATTACGGAAGTATCAACAACAGTGCTCTTTCGTGGATTCCCCGAGACTGGGTAGAAAACCCGGTCCCACTGACCCTACAATCGACAGAAAGCTAAGGGACTATTTCAAGCGTCATCCTTCAGCATCAGTCCGAGATGTGGGAAAAAGCTAAGTACTTCGGCGACTAATGTAATGCGTGCAAAGGAGAGAATGGGCCTGAAGACTCGTTGGAAGCAGAAGCAGCCAAAACGAAGCACCAAACAGGCTGAAACCAAGGGCTCGAAAGCTGTACGACAAACTGCTGATGAAAAAATCGGACTGTGTTATCATGAGCGATGAAACCTACATAAAACTCGATTATGAAACTTTGCCGGGACCACAGTTTTATACTTTTCCGAAGGGAAAGGATGTTCCTGGATCAAGGAAAACCATTTACGCCGAAAAATTCGGCAAAAAAGTAGTGGTGTGGCAGGTTATATGCGGATGTGGAAAAATATCTCGTCCATTCATTACGACAGGCACAATGAATGGTCAAATCTACATGAAGGAGTGTCTGCAAAAAAGGTTGCTACCCTTGATCAAACAGCATAACATGCCTACAATCTTTTGGCCTGATCATGCTTCCTGACATTACGCTAAATATGCACTTGAGTGGTACAAATGGAAAAATGTTGTATTTGTACCAAAGGAGATGAATCCACCAAACTGCCCAGAGATTCAGCTTATCGAAATTTTCTGGGCTTTGACGAAGTCGAAGTTGAGAAAACACATGAAACAAGCAAATAGTGTTGAAAATTATAAGAAAGATTGGCCAAAAGTGGTGAAAATGGTAGGAGAAAACACTGTGCAGAAGCTTATGAGTAGTGTTAAGGGAAACGTTAGAGAACTCGCCTTCCCTACGAAAAATCGAGCAAATTGAAATGAAGATGGAAAGAAAACATTGTTTACTATGTTTGAGAATAAAATAATCGGAAATCACAGTACGGTCTTTTTTATTTGAGAAAGAAAGTGTATTTATATTTTTCGGAACAGTCTATAGCAATCGCACACTCCGTTCAGAGTTCACACGGGAATTCCAACCGCATTTCAAATAGAGAAGGTACACAAGTGGTACCATTCTATTAGCTCCTCTTCCCAGACGTTCAACGATCTATGCAAGATTAACAGCACGTTGCTGCGGCAGAGGCGACACACCAGGACCGCCGCTATCGTTCTCAAAAATTCACTCTCCATCGAGCCATTTGTTGCCAAAATCTGAACAGAATAAATCCACCACCTAAACTGCAGCTTTCGGCTTGCGTAATGCAGCACCCACCTACATGTCCGAACTCCGGAACGATTAGACGGAGAGCTTAACACGTTTCCCTAATGCCATCGCTTCCCGCTTGGCCCCGTTGGGTTAAAGTAAGGCTTCGAGAACTGTACCGAGCCGCGGACGACGACGGCAATGCAAAATAATAACACCACATTATCGCTCCTTGGTTGGTAACACACGGCTCTCGGCTTGGGGCTGCAAGCTGTGCTGCAGTGATGCAACGCCTGTCTGCCTCCTCTTTGCTGTTAATGCACTTAGCGGGCCCCTGTCGGTTGGTCGTCGGGTGGGATTCGATTATCGATTTCCGCACGGTTTCCCCGGAAAACCAGCTCTCCAGTCGAGTCTTTGTGTGCCGAAGAAGCTCGGTCGCCATTTGGTCTCTCTCTCCCTCTCTTGTGGGACTTCCGAGAGATGCGTCGATAATGGGTGGGGGTGGAGAAGGAAAAATTTTGCACTGCAAACAACGAGGTCAAGGAGAATCGATTTCAATGATTCGCTTGTTGGGGTGGGATGAGTTTAAAGTGCCTAAACTGTCTTCGTCCAGTGAGAAACACAGACTTCTGTGATGGCATGTGTCGTAGATCAATTGAAGATTGAAGCATTCAAAAAGATGCGTTCGACGATGTCATTCTCAAACCGCACACCGTGCCCATATATGACCGGCGACAATTGCGCGAAATTGAATTTTTGCAATCCACGCCATTCGAGTTTTGCTCGATTCTGATGGGTGCGGGTCGGTGTCTGCCCATATCTGGCAGACTTCAATTATGTTGTAACACTCTATAAATTAATCGTCTCGCGCAGTGCAGGCCTCATCGTCGTGACTCATGTAGAATGTGTGGTTAGAAAGCGGTACAACGCCAGCCGGGTGGTGTGACTTCGCAATAGAAGAAGTGTAGGATGATGTTGGGCTAGTAGTTAGACTCATGTATGCATAAATTCGTGATTGCATTGATTTTCTCGTGTTCGACGTGTTCGGCTAGGAGACGACGGGGACGGGGACGAGACCGTCACCGCCGGAAGTTATGTTTAGGTGGTGCTGGTGGTGGCGATAATATGGCTGCCCTACAGGCAGGGGCGCTCGGGCGCGGCAGATATTATTATTGGGTAAGGCACGTGTTGCGCCGTCTTCGCTCGTCGAGGCTGCAGCAAATCCACTCACAGTATGGCGGATGGATCACATGCAGTGACATTATAATGCAATTATTAGTCGACGTTCGGAGGGGTGGTTGCGAAAGCTCATGGCCAACGAAATTTTCGTTCGTTAGGTGTGGAATCTCGTTGTCACGCATCGTTCCGTTCCGAATCGGATTTCTTAAAACTACTAAGAAGATCGGTTTTCGAAAGCTTAGAATTAACTGCCAGAAATGTCATAACATACCCGATCATGTGGTGACATTAGGAAACTTTCGAAGTTAAACTGAGGACATGCTCCCGTGGATTTATAATTTCACTTCGCATTTATATTACTACACTTCTAGAAAAAATCTTGTGGATTGAAGTTTGCTTGGATGCACATAAAGGGAACTGCCATTTGACGTAAACTTACGTCTGTTCTTAAAATTGCATGACCTTAAAATGTGACGTAAAATTAAGCCATTACTCTCAAAAATACACATCAAATTTTATCGTTAATTTAATTTTAAATGATTGTAAAGTTACTTGTTAACTTGAATGGTCAAATTCTACTAAAATATGAAAAAAATGAGGCACTGAAATTCAATCAAATTGCGGTATTTAATTTCACAACTTGCAAACTTTACTTGTTTATAAAGCAGAATGAGGGGAAATTTGAGTTTTTAAAACAACCAAATGGATTGCGTTATTTCATCGAGACATTTTTTTTTCGTTTGGTCCGAAATTTAAACACATATGTAGTTCCTTCCCGGAATATCTCGTGATACGGATCTCATAAAATGTTACTGTCTTCAGCAAAGTTATTCAGTAGGTCAAGGCCTTTGCATTTGCGAAAAGCTTAGGATTCTCCCACTACGCTGCGTGTAGTGTGCTAATTATGTTCAGGAATAAGCTATATCTTGGTTTCTTGATCAGATAAAATGTGTCTGTTTCTGACAATGTTGTTCAGTGGGACAAAACTTTTGACGTAGGACAAAACTACGTCTTTGTTTTCTATACTGGGGTACAATTAAAAAAAAAGTATCTATTGCGACCGCCACGAAATGCGGTCAGTTTTTGAGCGTTAATGTTGCAGTCGTTTCTGCAAACATTTTCTAAATAATTGCCCCAATCGATCGGAAATATTTCTTCGCGTCGATTCCAACAATGGAAACTATTGATTCTTCACATTGAACTATTTAAAATAACGCAAATATAAGGAGACGTCTTACAATACCGATATTTCAGAGTAAATTGACTAAATGCGCAGTATTCTCCTATCACAGACTTCAAATTTAAGTAAGGAACGTCTCCTATGCATCAGTAAAATATATTTTAGAGCGACACGTTAGCAATTTGCTTCAGTCTTTCGGCGATCTCGAAGATGTTGTGTCAGCGCTCGGCTGCATACCGTCAAATCGTCCGGCACACTCTACTGCCTAGAAACATGTCTGGCCGTGACAAATTTGCAGTCGGATTGCAGTTCCCACTCGGTCGCATTCACCGTCTTCTCCGGAAGGGCACTACACCGAGCGAGTTGGTTCCGGTGCCCCTGTCTACCTCGCTGTGTTGATGGAATACCTGGCGGCTGAAGTCCTCGAGTTGGCTGGAAACGCCGCCCGCGACATCAAGTAGACCAGAATCATCCCACGTCACCTGCAGCTGGCCATCCGCAACGACGAGGAGCTGATAAAACTTCTCTCCGGTGTGACCATTTCACAAGGTGTTGTCCTTTTCGGCCGTTCTGCTGCACAAGAAGACCGAGAAGAAAGCTTAAGTTCAATCGCGAACCATGCCCCACCCCCCTCCGCCCCGTCAACAACTAAAACCCGTCGTTTTCAGGACGAACAAGTCAATTTTTCCAACTGAAGAGTTTGTTTAATTGAAGTTTCTCTTGCGCTCATCAAAATTTCCATTACAACGCATCGGCTCAACACGGTATTGATTTAAACGTCCCGAAATAAATGGCCAAGCACGTTGGACAACCATGGCCGACCATGTGTACACATATTGTACTTCCTAGTTGTACATAGTGGATTAAGTAGATTAGGTTAGTTGCTGGCGGTGGCAAGTACTGTGGAGGGCGCATTGGCGAGCAGCCTTTGGCCAAACAGGCGATGGTTTAGTTGGTTGTTGCTAGAAAGCGGCTTGTTATGCAGTCGGTTGACCCAGCCAATGGAGAATGCTTAGTTGATACAACCACAAGGGGCAAAATGATATATATCTCAGAAAAGGCCGTTTTCAGGTCTATTATTATGATTTTGGAAAGAGGGTTATACTTAATTATTATAAGAGTTTGCTCATTATATGAGCATGACGTCCACCTAACTCGTAAATCCTGGCCGATTTGTAATTTTATCACTTTATTACACATTACCGTACACTCTTAGAGCGGAGTATTGGCGATATATCGCAATCCAGGCAATAAATCTACATAAAAACTCAAGCAAAGTGGAATTTTTGACAACTTTTGTTCTGAGTTGTGCCAGTACTGCAAGAAACCGATGAAATGTGCTTATTATTACAAATAATAAGCTGGAAAGTTCTCTTAGGAAATGATGAATAAGAAGGAATTTTTCTGCTACTTTCATGCTAATTCCCTTTCACGGACTTCAATATCCAATATCAATATATTGACAGAATGAAACATTTTCTATTATCTTCTTTAGTGAAATTTCGTTTTTGGTGATGTTGGAAATTTTTTGAGGTTTTGAAATGTTGAATGATTTGGTGAGCCAGCCAAGTGTTATCAGACTAAAATTAAAGCGGCCAAAGGTAATTCGTCATCAACTACTGGCTGGGATTCTGAAGAAGGGTCTTCAACTCGACGTAGGATATCAGATACAATGTTTATCAAGAGCTCGTTGAACTTTACAATTTAACGAACATTATTTTGTCAATTTTAGGCAGTGGTGTGTTGAATATTTTATTTTACAGGCACCGATGATGCGGCAACAGTAAGATATTAGCGTTCTGATTTAGAAACTCAACATCCCAGTTTCCTTCCTTTTCCAACATCAACACCGTCCTTAATTCAGAATCACAAAAACCAAAATCCAAAAAAGGCCTCTTTCAGGCCACAATCAAAAATCAAAAAAAGGCACTTTTCAGAGCCACCACAGTTTAAAAAGAGTTAATTTTTATGATGCTTCTGATCTTAAATAAACGGAAAATAGACTGATAATCACTAACACCGAAAGAAATCAATTGATGATATGATAGATATGGTTTGGTTATAAAAGTATATTATTTCAAAGAATATTGTATTGTACAATTAAAATGGCTAATATTTAGTCGTAGTCCTACGTTATCATTTCAAACAACCCAATGGGGCTGTACCTCGTAATTTTTTGAGTTGCCTACAGTCTCAGCTATCTTGCGCACCTTGAAATTGATTGAAATCGGTTGTCTGCAATTCCAAGACCGTAGAGTTTTGTCACGTTATACTCCGAGGTAGCCGTTTTTGGGGCAACCGAGCGTGGCTTATCAAAAACCCACGTGTGACAACGTCGAAACTCGTTAAACCATTTTAAGACGGTCACCATTGAAGGAGAAAAGTCACCGTACACAGCATCTAAGCGCTATTTAATTTTGCTGCGTGATTTCCCTGTCAAAAACAAAAATCGAATCATGGACCAATGTTGCTCGTTTTGTCATTTTGCTAAAATCCGTGGGCACGCCCACTTTCACAGGCGGCAAAACAAAACTACGAGTCTAATTCAGATGCAATTCTAACAGTAGCATCAAACAAGAATGTACTACCGACTACACGATAGTAAATTTGGTACAAGCAATCCACTATCTCATTTTATGAGTGGCTCCAGCAGCATTCTTACTGTTCGTATTAATCGAATCAAATTGGCTCTCAAGTTTCAGTAAAATTAACCTTGTTCTCCCAATGAAAACCACCATCACACTTTGTGAGTAGCTCCAACAGCATCCATACTGTTCGTATAAATCGGTACTAATGTTTAATTTTTTTGCTGGACGCTGCGCGATTCAGCTTACTGTTAACCGAAACAAACCCACCCAATTCTATAATCCTACATCCCAGTGTTTTCTCGTGGAAGTGCAAAGGTGTTCTCGGTTCCCATTAAAGCGAGTATCACATTAACACATTCTTACCATTTCTTTATTTGACCTGCACTCGGGTGAGACCAGCGTCGGTATTGCTTTAGTTTGGAATCACCAGTTTTTACGCATTGAGGATATATGTTAGTGCCAAGCATCATCTGTTGGTTCTCTGTTTAATTGCAGCTGATCTGGCAATAACGGGGTAGCAACCTCGGGCGGCCAATCATGCTCATGCTCAGTTGAGCTATAATCTCTAGTAAAATTTTGTTAGTTTGCCGTCCTATTTTTGTCAGTCAAATTTTTCATTATATTCGGTGTCATTACACTAAATGATAGATAGTTGGCTATAAAAAAAAAAATACAGTCTGCAAATCATCTTCCTCACTTTTTGTTCAATGACATTGATGTATTGCAACTACTAGATTCATTTATAGCAATCTCACTCTTTTCAAGACATTTTCTCAAACATAACCCCCAGCTATCCTAACCAACTTAAACTTGGAGCCTGAGGACAAGCCTCGATGCACACCGCTTCAAAATGAATTGTTTAGTGGAAATATAATCAAATTTCTCTTTAAGATTTTCGCATCACAACAAACAGATGATTTTCTTTTCATCCGCCAACAGCAGGGGCTAGATGCTCCCGCATAAAATTTACTCCCGAAGCAACAGAGTGGCGTTGAGGCTGCTGCTGACTCGGAGTGAATCGGTCGGATTGTGTTTGCTCACTACCACTTGCATGTACGTATGTAGGTTAGCGCTTGCAGTCCCCAAAAGCATATATTTGAGCTCTCAAAGTTCATGAATATTTCATAAATTTACGATACGATATCTTTCGCTTTAGAAGATCCTTCGATGGCTGCGAGGGCGTGAGCGCCGTCGGTAGGGTTAGAGTAGATATACCTGCTTCCTTTCCTCACATGATTTTCGTGGATCAAGGGGCAGGGGTTGGGTAAATGGGGAAGGGAAAAGAATTGGTTGAATATATACATACAGTCTTACGAGTATCGCAATCACTTGCGGAAGCTGTCGATCGATTCCGAAGGAAATGCCACACCTCTTCAATTTCTTGGAAAAGAGGTTCTGAATGCGATAGGAACTGGGAAAAGACAGCTGTGGTTTTTTTTTCGTTTGTTTATTCAGTTACTTTTCCGTTGACTGATGTGAAAAAGCTGTAGGTAACCAATGTTCTTTTGATGGTTTACTGTTATATCGAATGTATTGATATTGATTGGTAATTAATAAACTGTGCAGATAAAATTCGGTGTAGTAACTTTCAATGTGCTTATGATGATTTTTGGTTGAAACTGAATATTCACCATACCAAAACAAAATGCGCTGCTGGATAATCAGTGACTTTGCGATAAAACTGGATAATACTCAAATTATCTCAAACTGGAAGTATACCATTCTTGTTCTGTTTAAATTCCATTTCAAACTATTGTTTAATTTCTAGATGTTTTGATGGTCCTTTGAAAAATTATGACAGCTATTCGGACCTAGAAACATGCGATACTGCAACATATTTGCTCTTGATGAATTCTTCTTATCGTCGTCATAAATCCAGTCATTTTCCCTAGGGCAGTTTTGCCTTGTTTTATGAAGATAACAGGGGTCCAAAAAGCACCTCATAATAGCATTAAAAAGTATTCACGCAAATCCATTATTTATCTTAAGCACTACATGCTCCCACCATGACATGGGCAGTTGAATCACCGTCCATGTGCCAGCGTGGGTCTCCAAATTCAACTGTGCTCAATGAACCTCTGGAAAGCTTGTGGGTTGGCGTCCGACCTTGCAAGCCAACTGAAAATCAAGCAAGCGCGGGAACGTCAACAGCAGAATACAGAGCGGAACAATCGGTTAAGACCAAAGCGACAAAACAGGACTAGCGTTTGGAAACCCGGTACGTGGAACTGCAGAACCCCCTATTTTGTCGAGAGCACCCGCCTAATGGGAGCACCCAATATACTGATGGACCGCAAGTTAGGCATCGTAGCGCTACAGGAGGTGTGTTGGAAAGGATCTATGGTTCATACGCCTAAAGGGCATCACGAACACGTGACCTGGGAACAGCTTTCATAGCGATGGTCTAAATACAGAAGCGTGTGATCAGGTGGTGATCGATCAACGAAAAAATATGTAGGTTGAGGATCAAGGCCAGTTATTCAACTTCAGCATTATCACCGTGCACAGCCAGCACTCCAAAAGCACAGATGATGAATAGGATTTTACGCGGAGCTAGAACGTGAATATAACCGCTACCCAAGCAATGACGTCAAGATCACCGTGGGTCAGAAGGAGAAGATTCAAGGATTGGAAAGTTCAGCGCTCACCAGTGGACAAACGACAACATCCTCCGACTTATTGCATTCACTGTCTCCAAGACTATACCATCCCAAGTAACATTGCCAACACCATCCTGCTTCATCAAGTTTTATTAAAGTTTAATGAAAGCCATTTGAAATCAATTTGGTTTTATTATGGCACCAAGAGGAGACAATAGGTTTCATATTTAAGTCAGGTTTATGAAAACCCACACAGCTTGTTTAAAACAATCTTAAAACCTTGTTTCTCAAATTCTTTTAAGTCCTATCAAAAGTTTTCTTTTGACTTTATGGACTCGTAAAATGCTGTATTGAAATGCCGTTTTAGGACTCATTGATTTTAGCTTATTATGGTCAGTTGAAAAACCATTTTAAAACCATTTCTCAGTAAATGCATTAAACGGCAAATTGATATAAAAGGAAGTCACCATAAGACCAAATTGTTTTAAAATTGTCATTGCGAAGAAAAATTGGCTTTGTGGCAAAACTGTGATTTTTTCTCCAATTGCCATATTGAAATATAAGAAATAATTGAAATGTGGAAAAATAAATGCATCAAATATTCAATGGTTTGCAAATCAACTGTAGATCGGAGACTAATTTCGGCATTCTTTTAGATAATCTCATCCAATTTCAAGCACTTTTCAGGAAATTCATGATTAATTGATCGAATATATTTGTTTTCATTTGATTGTAAATTGTAAGTTGTTGTAAATTCGCATAATTTCCGAGGCGCATTAATTTTCGGCTCCTATCGTGCAAATATTCACCATTAAAATAATTGCGTATATAACTTGAAGCATAATACGCCGTAGAAAACACAATTTGTTCTGGATATTTTGCTATCCAACAAAATTTCCCGCAACACTAGACCTGTTTTTTACTGCTAAATGAATCAGAAGAGCAAAGAATCGAACAAAGCAGAACAACCAAAACCAACCTCGATTTCACAGTGAAGTTTGACAGCTGTGGCCATTTGGCCACATTCTGGTTTTAATGGCAGCCAATAGGCTTTATGAAGGTTCTCAAGTGGTCATAACATCTTTCACTAGAACATTTTCAAAATCGGTTTATTCTTATAAAGGTTTTATTAACTTGTTTTCACAACCGTCTATAGTGTGGGCCATTTTGTACAAATTTCGATGTTGGAGGTGTTGGTAGACAAAACAGTTTTGAATGTAGTTTTATCAACAAAGCCGGGAAAAGTACTATACGGCTGGAATAAAACTAAAATTGTTACCATTCGTATCACCTAGTTCCAGCACAGCCTCCAGTATAAGTACACCTGTAGATCAACACAGCAGACGGAATCACAAACTGACCACATTTTCATTGACATTGACGGCACTTCTGCGGTATTATCGACGTAAGAACCTATCGTGGCGCTAAAATCAACTCAGATCACTACCTGTTGATGGTTAAACTGCGCCCAAAACTCTCCGTCATCAACAATATACGGTTCTAAAGGTCGCCTCGGTACGACCTAGAGCGCCTGAAAAACCGAATGTTGCCACTGAGTACGCGTAGCATGTTAAGGCAGCGTTGCCGGACGAGGATTAGCGTGATGGGACCACTTTTGAGGACTGCTGGATTACTGTCAAAGCAGCCATAAAGAACGCATCTGAGAACATCTTCGGGTATCTAGAACGGAGTCGATGGAATGATTAGTTTGACAAGGAGTGTAGAGAGATCTTGGAGGAGAAGGACAGAGCGTGGGCTGTAATGCTTCAGCAAAGGACCCGGCAGAACGTGGAACGTTACAAACGAAAGCTGAAACAGCAGATCCACTTTTTCCAGGAGAAAAAATGCCACCTAAAAGAAGCGGAGTGTGAGGAGATGGATCAGCTGTGCCAGTCTAGCAGTTTTACTAGAAACTCAACGCATCCCGCAAAGGCTTTGTGCAGCGAGCCGAAATGTGCAGGGATAAGGATGGTAGCATCTTGACGGACGAACGTGAGGTGATTAAAAAGTTGGAGGCAGCACTTCGACGAATACCTAAATGGCACGGAGAGCCTAGAAAAAGAGGACCAAGACAGTGAGAAAGCAATGACTACATCAGTACAGCAGATGAGGGTAATGAACCCGCTCCCACGCAGATTGAAGTTAGGGATTCCATCCAACAGCTCAAGAACAATAAGGCAGCTGATAAGGATGGTATCGGAGCTGAATTCATCAAGATGAACGCGGACAATTTTACCATTTGTCTGCACCGACTGATAGTCAAAATCTTTGAGACGAAACAGCTACCGGAAGAGTGGAAAGAAGGGGTCATATGCGCCATCTACAAGAAAAACGACAAATTATAGTCTGACAACTTTCGAGGATCACCATTCTGAATGCCGCCTACAAAGTTCTATCCCAGATTATCTTTCGTAGTCTATCACCTACAACAAATGAGTTCGTGAGAAGTTACCAAGCCGGCTTCGTCAACGGCTTCTCGACAACGGACCAGGTCTTTAGCGTACGGCAAATCCTCAATAAATGCCGTGAATTTTAGGTCCTTCCGCACCACCTGTTCATCGCTTTTAATGGGGTGTACGACAGTATCGATTGCATAGAGCTATGGAAAATATCGGACGAGAACAGCTTCCCCGGGAAGCTCACAAGAATGATTAGTTTGCAAAGCTACGTGAAGATTTCAGGCAAACAATTCAGTTCGTTTAAATCTCGCCGTGGACTTCGACAAGGTGATGGACTTTCCTGCCTTCTGTTCCATATCACCCTAGAAGGTGTCATTCGAAGAGCCGATTTAAACATCCGGGGTACGATTTTCACGAAATCCAGCCAATTTGTTTGCTTCGTGGATGGTATGGACATTGTCGGCCGAACATTTGGAACAATGGCAGAACTGTACATTCACCTGAAACGTGAAGCAAGAACAGTCGGACTGGTGGAGAATGCATCGAAAACAAAGTACAAGTATTTAATAGGCGGCAGCGAGCATGGCAGGGATCGCCTAGGTAGTAGTGTTACGATAGACGGGGATATTTTCGAGGTGTTGTATGAATTCCTCTACTTTGGATCCTTTCTATTGGCAGACAACAACGTCAGTCGTGAAATACGAAGGCGTATCATCAATGGAAATCATGCTTGTTATGAGCTTGAGAAGAAACTGCTATCAAAAAAGATTCACCCCCGCACCAAATGTACCATGTACAAAACGCTTAAAGGACGGGTGGTTCTCTACGGAGATGTGGGTTGGATCATGCTCGAAGAGGGCTTGCAAGAACTTAGTGTATTTTTAGCGACGCGTGCTTAGGACCATCTTTAGCGATGTGCAGGAGAACGGTGTGTGGCGGTGAAGTATGTATAACGAGCTCGCTTAACTCTATGGTGAACCATGCATTCCAAAGGCGGCAAAAGCTAGAACGATACGCTGGGCATGTTCCGAGAATGCCGGGTAACAACCCTGCAAAGATGATGTTCGCTTCATATCCGGCTGGTACAAGAAGGTGCGGAGCGTAGCGGGCTAGATGGGCAGACCAGGTACTCAAAGATCTCGCGAGTGTAGGGCGCAGCCGAGGATGGAGAGATGCTGCCACAAATCGAGTGTTTTAACGTGATATTGTTGATTCGGTACTATTTGTTTTGATGTTAACCAAATTAATCTGTCTATATATCTATATAAATATATAAAAACGAATTTTTGTCTGTCTGTCTGTCTGGCTCAACTTTAAAGACTCTAAAATTACTGAACCGATCAGCGTGCAATTTTGTATGGAGGGGTTTTTGGGGCCGAAAAAGTTTCTTATAATAGCTAATGACCCCTCTCTTTTCTGGAAAGGGTGCTCGCATACATATGAATCACAAATTTCGGCATAACTCGAGAACTAATCAATAAAATGGAACTTAATTTGGCAGGTGGAGGTTTTTGACGGTAAAAAATGTTTCTATCGTGACTTAAGACCCCTCATTTTTCTAAAAGGAGGGATTTTCATAAAAATGAAGCACACATTTCTGCATAACTCGAGAACTAATCAATCAAATGGAACCAAATTTGGCATGTGGAAATTTTTGAAGGCAAAAAATGTTTTTATGGTGGTTTGAGACCTCTCCGTCCTCTTCCAGCCTGCCATAACTGGCTAGTACGATTTTAACAGCCATTATTCACCACCTGATAGACAATCAGCGACGAATCAACAATTTTATGCGAATCGACAACTACCGGGATGCGAGCCTGCTAGCCATAAGGAAGCCCCAAGTCTCCTCACCACAGTCGAGCATTTCCTGCCAGCGGTCAACAGTCATCCCGCACCTGTGTGTGAGGACGGAGGAGGGGTCTTCCAAACACCAAATGCAGGCAAGTATACATTCGCTTTGATTAACTCGCTCCCTGAGTCGTTTTATTTATTTATTGATTCGTCAACAGATAAAAATGTTTATCCCAATGACAATAAGATAAAACTGAATTACATACAACAATTAACACATACATCTTCGGAAACAACGCTTATTAACCTCACGGGATACATTAAAATTAAACACGTTATAATAGCTGTTGAAAACGCGACACATGCTTAGCACAGGTTCGTGTTTGCCGTAGTTGGTCCTTGAGTGCCGGTTTATAAAGAAAGATTGTAAACGTAGGTTTCGTCGTCGAGTGTTGATGTTCAAGAGACCAAGTAAAGTGGAACAGTCGATGTTTCCCTGAAGGAGGTCACCAACGAAACACGCTTTGGCCACCATACGCCTCCCTTCCAACAATTCCAGGTTGATGAGCTTACACCGACTTTCATAACTTGGCAATCTGCGAGGGTCTTGCCAACGAAGATGTCGCAAAGCAAAGCGTATAAACCTTCGCTGAACGGCTTCGATCCTCTGGACTGCATTTTGGTAGAAAGGGGACCAAACGACAGCACAGTACTCCAAAAAAGGACGAACCAAAGAGCAGTATAGTGCCTTCAGACAATAAACGTCTTTGAAGTTTTTTGCGAAGCGGAAGATGAATCCTAGCTGCGATGAGGCTTTAGAAACAATATAGGCAATGTGGTTCTCGAATGACAGTTTGGAGTCGAGCATTACTCCCAGATCCTTGACTGTTGTTTCACGTTTCAAGCGCGTTCCTCGAAGGATGTAGTCGTGGAGATACATCGCACGTTTTCGGCCAAAGGAGATAGCCGAGCATTTGGATACATTTAAGGACATTCTGTTGATCCGGCACCAGTCGTCGAACACTTGTAGTTCCTGCTGAAGAAAATGGGCGTCTTCTGGACATTTTATGACGTAGTACAGCTTCAGGTCGTCCGCGTAGGATAATTTCAGGCATCTGAGGACCAAGTTCACGTCGTTCATATATAACAGGAAAAGGAATGGACCAAGGTGGCTGCCTTGCGGAACGCCGGATGTTACTGAAAAGCTGGACGAGGCATAATCTGAAATCTTCACAGACATAGTTCTACCAGTCAGGTATGAGCGCGAGCCAGCGTCTATAATTGATCATTTAACCGCGTTCCACTTCACGGATGACGAACGATGTAAATACAGTAAGGTTGGTCGCTGTTGAGCGCTTGGGCATAAAACCGTGTTGATCAGGAGAAATAGTCTGTGAGTAGTCATGGACCAGCCTTTGGAGAACAGTTAGCTCGAATAGCTTGGATACAGCACTTTGTGCAGCAATCCCTATGAAGCTGGCCTGAAATCTTCAAACCGATGCTTGGAAGAAAAGGGGATCAGAAGACTCGGGCAACCATAGCGCTACTCATCGGAATGAACCAGCGAAGATTGATCCAGAAGTGCACTACCGCGAGCCAAACCTGGAAGGCATTATGGACCACTATCAGGAAGTCAGGCTGCACGTCGGTAATGAAGTTATGGGCTACGCTTATATGTCTATACTCCACATGCACTGACAATGGAGACGATATCTAGGAAATCGAAAATCTGTTTTGAACGAATCGCCAACGCAGGGTACGAGTTGCCGGCTAAAATCACGATGCAAGCGGATGACATAACGAAGCATGCCGCAGAATCATACGACAATCTAGGAATTGCGTTGGAGAACCGACCAGACGACGCATTGACCATGGATCTGATAAGAGGAAAATTGATAGATGAAGCCCTCAAGAGACGTGACAATGTTCGTAGCGAATCTTTGCTGAAGGTCCAATCCGAAAAGAAGCCCATGATGTTGTGCCACCATTGCCATAAGCCAGGCACACAAAACAGAACTGCCGATTACGGAACCAGAAGAAAGACTCAAATCCGCCGAAAGATCGAAAACCATTCAAACCAGAAGGAACGAGCAATTGAAGGAAGAAACCGTTGATGACGAGTTCGCATTTTCAGGCCGATCAGAGACGAATTTCAAGAACAGCAACAGCTGGATCATCGATTCAGGCGCATCAAGTCACATGTGTGGAGATGAAGAATTCTTCAGTGAAATGATGCCGATCTCAAGAACAAACGTAACTCGCTATTAGCAGCATTTGCTACCAAAGGTACCGGATTGCTGATCTGCGAAGGAAAGAATGGTGCTGTGAGGAAAATTACCTTGTCAGAGGTTCTACTGGTTCCGGAGCTGGAAACAAATTTGGTGTCCGTTAGCAAGCTGACCGAGAAAGGAGCAGAAGTTGTGTTTGCTGGCAAGCGACGTGTAATTTCGCACAACAGTAAGTACTACAGCCGTGGAGAGTCTGGAGGATTGTATAATCTAAAGCTTGCAAAAACGGAGACAGCAGCAGCGGTGCACACAGAGAAATGCTTGCACCACTGGCACAGGAAGCTGGAACACCGAGATCAAATGCCATCCGTCAATTGGTCAACGATAAGCTGGCTACAGGAATCCACATTGAAGAATGTTCGGTGAAGGAAACGTGTGAATGCTGCCTCAAGTGGAAATGACCCGTTCACCATTTCCCCGGGAAGCTGAAAGATCATCGAGAGCTGTATTGGATCTGGTCCACACCGACATCTGTGGCCCTATGAGAACAGTCACCCCAGGAGGATCAATATATTTCATGACCATGATTGACGACTTCTCATGATTTACTGTGGTATATTTCTTACAAAGAAAATCAAGAAGCTGCTAGAAGAAAAGTTTGTACTTTCTAGGTTCGGACTAGATCGAAACAAGGTTTGGGAAAAAGTCGTCTCAATCCATTTGTTCAGACCAATGAAGGTGAATACCGATCAAAAGACACTAGGACGATTTTCCCGAGCCAGGGGAATTTCACCTCGGTATACCGCTTTCACTTCTTACAACAGAGAAAAATGGTCTTCCAGAAGGAAAAATCAAGGCCTGATTGAACAGGCGAGATGCTCTCCGGAACCGGTGCGAATCTCGAGTACCGTTTTTGTTTTTCAGCTTTGAACGTCATTTGTCGTCCAAGCAGAACATTCTTACATCAAAATCGTTAGCCGGATAAAAAGCTTTTGAAGCTGGAGCCGAGAAGCTGAAAGGATGATTTTCGTCGGTTATTCAGACAATCATAAGGCGTACAAATTGAAGTGCATCCAGATGCCGACAAAGTGGTGATAAGCAGGAACGTTCGATATGCAGAAGCCAATGATAACATGAAGCAGATGTCACACCCACAACGTTATCGATTTCCCGTTTAGCTACCAGCAGCCTGACTGGAGGATGATGATTCATGATGATATTAGTGGCACTCTTCAGTGGCGATATCATTAAGAAGACCTTCTCCGGAAGTCGACTCTTCGCTTCGTTCAGGAGGAGGAGGAACAAAACGAATCAACCGATATCAGTATAGACGAATTATTGAGCTTGCTTTGAAAGAAGTTCCTGAATCACCGCAACCGAGGCAGTCGGAAAAGGTCACGAAGAGGAAAGAGACTGGTGCTAGTGCACTGAGTCCTCAAATGTGATCTACAACCTGGAACTTTTAAGGAGAATCTTAGAGAAAGCAGTTGCTACAGTCCGGGCAGCGAGCATTATGGCTGGCAACAATCGAAGATGAACAGAACTCGTTGAAACAGAACCGAACCTGGGATTTGGAAGAGTTACCAGCCAGTTGAAAAACGTTCGTTACAAATGGATATTTCAGAGGAAGGAGGACGAACAAAGCCAATGTCAATTTGGCCAAAATGGATCACTAGTCCCACACCAGTTCACACAAAAAATTTGGAACCGGGGGGGGGGAAGTATTCGCACCGGTTATCAAGCAGAGTAACTTTCAAGATTCTCGCAACTGTCAACACCCACAGGGGAGATTGCTGCTGAAACATGCTGACGTTAAGACCGCTTACCTGAACCAGGAACTGCAAGAAACCGTTTACGCCAGAGCAGCCACTCGGAATACGTTCAGACAATGATGATGCAGTTTGCCGCAGACAGAAAGAGCCTCTGTGGGTTAAAGCAAGCCGCTCGTGTCTGGAACACCACTTTTGACGCCGCACTGAAGAAGATGGGATTCACACAGTTCAATGACGGTTCCTGCCTCTATTATCGTGGAACAGGTGACGATCGCGTTTACTTGGCTGTTTACATTCATTTGACGTGATTGTAGCCTGTATCACACTGAAGACGTGTATCAGAGCCATTATTTGAGGGACTGAACAAACATTTCAAAGTGACGTCGTTGGGCGATATTCACAATTTTCTTGGAGTTGAAGTCAGACAAGCCAAAGGATCAATTTCGCTGAATCAAACCGATGAAAATTGCTAGCCTGACTGGAGGTTTGCTCTATGTTGCAGTCAACACTCGTCCAGATATTGCCGTTAGCGTATCGATTCTAGGACGAAAGGTGAGCTGTCCATCACAAGCTGATTGGATGGAATTAAAGCGGATTCTGTGCTACTTGAAGCACACATTGGACCACGAGCTGGTATTGGCCATCAATGAAGATCTCTTAACCGTGTAATTACGTAGCCGCAGATTGGGCAGGAGATGCAAAGGACCGAAAATCTACTTCCGGATATTTGTTCCAACTAGGAGGAGGTCCAGTATATTGGAGTTCGAAGAAGCAGACGTGTGTGACCCTGAGCAGTACCAAAGCTGAGTACATCGCACTTGCTGAATGCTGCCAGGAGGTCCAGTGGATTTTACGTTTATATTCAACACTTAGTTTTCATGTTTCATTTTAGTAATTCTGCAGTAACAAAAAGCATATTTTGTTACAGCAGAGTTTATTTCACGTATACGAGATACTAGATATTTCATTGATGTTGCTCAAATGGTTTGCTAAGACCATTCAAAACAAACATTGGAGTTAGTCGAGACCTGTTTGTCTTTGTAAACTTGCAGCTAAGTAAATTTAATCATGACGTTGCATACTTAATATTTTCCAGTGTATGTGATGTTTATTATGAAGTAATTTTGACCTCCAGTGCAACATAACAAATAAGTTACACTCTTGTTCCAATGAAGCGTTCTGATACTTAAGGTTTTCAAAATGCGTTTTTTGAGCCACATGCGCAACGTAATGAGAACGCAACATAAAGTCAATAAATAATGTTACGTTCTTGCAACGTTCAATTGCACATTACCACAACAGTGATGACGATTGAAATATATCCAAATGAAATGCACACTACCGACCACATGTGTTTTGATATGAATGAAAAAATAATCAATACATAATCTGATCAGACTAGGTAAGGGTTGATTTCTAGAGGTTGTTGTTATTGTATAGGCCTAACAAAGAAAATGGCTTAAAGTGCTCATTATGCAACCTCTATAAGCTATGATTTTTATGGTAGTGGCTATTACTATTTAACTTTTAAACAAGGATCACTCAAAGAGTGAGAGCATAATATTTTCATTTTCGGCTGTCCTAACTAATTAATATAAATAAAATAGCTACCTACGTAAAGCTGAAATAAATTATCTTCCCAAACAAAATAAACAGTTGTGAGATTACTAGTTGTGCGTAATGAACATAAGCTGTTATGTTTTTGAATTAATTCTGTCAACTGTTTACATAGAAACAAAATCAATGATTTCACAAGAAACCCGTAGACCCAATTTTAAGGACATAATTTTTGCTATGTTCCCAACTATAACCTAATGTATTCATCACATAGTAAAATTTTGGTATTGGTAAAATTTTCAATGTATCAGTACTTGATTGTATATTTTTCAAATGGCTTATTTAAATCAAAACCCAAGCACCAATATCTGTATAGTAGGGATTCTAATGTTTTGAATATAGAAAAATCGATTGATCATATGCAGAAAAACATATAATCTTAATAAATAACAATAATTGCAATATTCTAAGTATACATGTTTAGAACGGTTTGATATTTTCCACCTATGCTTAGATAACTTCACTTAGAAACAGTTGTGTCTAAGTAATTGAAATAACACATTTTATTTTATTTAATAATACAATTGGAATTTTTGTGTGTGACCTAGACCAAAATTACGGATAATCAAATTGCGAGCAATCCAGACTTCGAATACATGGAAGAGTTAGTAATACTAGGATTTTATTTTATTATTCCGTTTGAACCTCTTAACGGAATCCTCACTCAATTGTTCTTCATTTTTTTTAAGTAAAAAACATGGTGTAGCTTCTGAATTATTCTAATTCTTTGTTCCAATGGATTGAACACTTTTGTTGAAGGCGTATAGGACATTGTTGTTTTACTTGTAATGCCAGTCAAGCATCATCTTTTCAGTACGTTATGTATATCCTTTGAACAAATAAGCAGCTATTAGTTTAATTTAATATTAAATTTATTAATATTTAATTATGTGGAATTCAGTAGTTTTAATTCTAAGTAAATCAGGTATACGTAAACAAAGGAAACCCACTTTCAAACTACTACTGCCGCTATTGTCCAGATATCCACAATATTAAAAAATGTCTGCATAGATAAATATCATAGAAGCACTTCACATGTTAAGAATGGATTCATAATTATTTTAGCCGGTAGTGTATTTGGTTTGTTCGTAGACGCCATATGCCAAAATTTTGCAATACAAAATGAGATTTTAAAATTTCACTCATTCCTCCACAGTCTATTCTAAACATAACATGAACCTGTAATGATTTATTATTCTTCAAATGAATCAGAAATCTGATTCTTCCAAATGTAAACATAATTTTACACAAATTTTTCTTTTTCAAGTTCTGAAGCAATGCTCTATTCTCGAGGATTTATTCAAGGGCGTTTATATTTTTCGTAGTAGAACAGAATATTGATCAATAAATCTGAAAGCGTTTAAAAAATAAACTTATTCCAACACGATTTTCAGATCATTTTACTTCTCTATATTTTGATTAATGTTTGGTTGATAACGATATCCATTTAAAAAAAGTTATCCTTGCATTCTTTTAACATCGGTATCATTTCACTTTTTTGCAACGAGATTTACAATATTTGAAAGTTTTACAAAATTCTATTGCAACTCTGTAGAAACAATGTCAAGTTGCAAATAGGCTCCACCCTTGCGCTTTTCCGTTGCTATTGTGTATGATTTTGAGGTACATAGCCAAACAAAACTATCCCTAATTTGTTTCAAGAGAGATTTTTATGCTCTATTGAAACAAGTTGTACTACTTGGGTAGATCATTTAGAAATGGGGCACTTTCAAATGCGTATATTTCTTAAACGTTTCTATCAATCAAATAACTTTCTAAGAATGTAACAATGGTAATATTATTTTACCTCATAAAAATAACTGAAACAAACCATTCATCGTTATTTCGAAAAAAAAATCTCGCACCTTTTTGTGGAGTGTGGGGGGCCCTTTGTGGGGGTTTGTTGGCATTTCACCAATTATTCACCTGGCCAATGTTTCTGGTGACTACTCCCTTCATCTTCGGTTTCCGCTTGATTATCGCCCAATACTTCTCTATTGAACGGAACTGAGGACAACTTGGTGGATTCACCTCTTTTAGGATGCACTGGATCCCATTATCGTTGTACCATTGTAGCACTTCCTTGCTGAAATGGCAGCTGGTTAGATCTGGCCAAAACGTAGCTGGACCATCATGGAACTTAACGAAGGGTAAAATTCGATTTTTGAGGCACTACGTTTTGTACACTTCCGAGTTCATTGTTTTATCCGTCACAAAAACTCTGGTTTTCTTGCCATAGGAACAGAAACCTTGCCAAATCATAAATTATTTCGCGAACTTATCCACGAAAATAAACGTGAATCTTGCAGGAACCTTACCGCGAGCAGGAGCCTAGTAGAACTTGAGCCCCAGGATTTGTTTGAAATCTGCTTTAGCATATGTTTCGTCATCGATCAAGAGACATCCATCAAGTTTCGTCAGAACTTGGCCGTACAACTTACAGGCCCGAGTTCTGGTCACTGTTTGTTATTTGAGGCTTCGGTTGGGTTGTTTACTTGCTCGGTAACATTTATAACCTTCTCGGAGACGGGTTCACCGCACAGTACAACGGCCGGCATTCCGTTTTTTCGGCAAATCATAATCCGAGATATTGGGATCAGCTTTGATTTTCCGAATGACCTTCACCCGCAGTTGACGATCAACGGTTCCACTCCGACGCTTGATTTGCACTTTGTTTTTAAAGTTTCCTAGTATTTTTTTAATCACTCGCGCCACAGTTCTTCTTAACCCAACAGTTTTGCCAGCTCCCGAGTAGACGCAGAAGGATTGTGCACATAACTGTGCACAATTATTGTTTTCTCTTCCTGAATTATGAATATCTTGGAATCACGTCAGTTTTAAACTGTGAAAAAGATACACACTTAGAAAAAGTCATGTAAATTTAAGTCTACTTGGATGCATATAAAGGGAGCGGCCCATTGGACATAACACATCGATCAATAAGTCCCAGGCCTAACTACCAGATGGCACCACTAATAAAATATCCATTTGAATTTTCGAAAGTACCAACCTTCAAAAGATTACTGTCAAAATTTCATGACGTTTGGTTTATTATTTATCGAGTTACAGTGGTTAAGTGACGCTACTTTTGTGAGTCTTAAAAACGAAGGATTCAAAGCAATTTCGTGTGTTGATATATCATTGCTTTTTTATGGGAAAAAACACCGTTCAAGCCCAAGCTTGGCTTGAAAAATGTCATCCGGACTCTGCCCCATCGAAAACGACCATCAAACGATGGTTTGCCAATTTCAAACGTGGTCGTACGGACACCGTTGATACTGAAATGTCGGCCAAATGAGGCAGTTATTCCGGAAAATATTGAGAGAAAAAAAACCCTGAAAATCAACATGGGCAATCACAAAGTGAAGTTGCAAGAGATAGCTGACACTTTGAAGGTTTCAAAAGGTAGTGTTTACACCATCATACACCAACATTTGGGTATGAAAAAGCTGTTTTCCAAATGAGTCTGTTATAAAAATTACATAACAGTAAAAACTAAAATTGAAAGTTTACATGCCAAATTAGATTTTCTAAATGAACCGTACATGAATTTAGATTCAAAAGTCGATTCTTAAATATAATTTTAACTTTATCCGCCAATGGCACGAAAGGATCATCTGCTGGGGAAAAAGTACTCCATGTTTTAGAAATTATGATCATCACAATAATGTACCACAATGCACTTTAAATGCGCAGTAAAAGTTCCATTTCAGACTTTGTGAAGATGCAAAAAAATTGCTCGTTCAATGATTTAGATGGCCAGAAAATAAGCATGCTTGTGGGCATGTGTTACTTCTCATGTTGTATCATTCACAACCGGGTGTCGGACAGTTAAGATAAATTTGGTTTCTTTGGCGATGGTGGTGGTGCTTCCGCACATCAAATAAAAAGCTTATCAAGACACCATTCCGGATAAACTTATCACGACGTGTGAAATCGATTTCAGGAATTGCACTACGCTAATGCTGAAGTCGACGATAATGACTTGACGTGTACTTGTATGTGTTTTTAGATGTTCCGAATGAGGATTTAAGAATACATCCAAATGAACTTAAAACGGAAGCATATGTAAATTTAAGTTTGTAAGGTTGTAAGGATTACGTCACGCGTAAAATTCATTATTTTTAAGAGTGTAGATCGAGCAGAACTGTTTACACACAACAAAACGCTGTGAAAAACTTGCATATCCGACCACTTGGAAAAAAATGAAGTTTCTTAATGAGTTTCTTAAGGCCCAAACGCAATGTGGACGGAAACGGCAAGTTTGACAGTTGGCACAAATGACGTCGATATGTCCAATTGGAATCAACTTGAAGCTAATCAGTTTTCCATCCGACAAGCAGGATTAGTCAGATTGGGCTCTTCCGCTGCCGTTGCCGTTCCGCTTCCGTTATCACTGCGTTCGAGCCTTTGCTCTGCTCTTGTACATAATCGCACACACTACCAAAATGCCATGTAAATTTCTGTCCCCTGAGACCGATACATGAAGCGTCCTTAAGCACATAAGAATGAGTTGAAAGAGATGAGAAAATAAATTCAATCAAACACATCATTTGTTGAATTGCGTATGAGTCAGTTTCAGGAGACAAAATTTTACACGAAATCTTTCTTAAAGTTCCCCGAATTTTTACAAACATGAATTACGTCTCATGTAAAATTCATAATTTCTAAGTGTGCAATACTTAAATCAAAATTGAGTCGTTTTTGATTCAGTTTCGTTAAAATTGGAGGCACTCAAATTTAAGTCGAAAGCGGGTCAAATTTGATTAAAATTAAACGGCCGCCAAAGTTCACTTGTAATTAAAGAAAGAGACGCTAAATGACGCTGAGAATTACGTCACAGGTCGTAAGGTGTGGCCCAGTTAGAATTAGAACATAGACTATTGCGCATATTTCGGATATACATTAACAAAATAGTATTCTGTTTAAACTAAAATGTTCGACTTTATGTGAACTTTTAGAGGGAAAATACAAAAAAATTTAATCATCTCGATTTCGAAGAAATTTGCGCACTTTTCCCGGAATAGCCGGCGAACATTATTCTCATCCATCGTTTTGGCAATCTTATTCCACTTGGTTCTCAATTCATTGATGCTTTTGACGACACTGCCATTAACTTTCAGCTTCCTCTTCATAATAACCCAAAATCTCTCTATCGATCAAAGCTGGGGACAGTTTGGTGGGTTGAGTTCTTTCGGTATAAACTGAATCCCGTTGGTTTCATACCACTGTAGCACTGTTTTACTGTAATGGCAGCTTGCAAGATCTGGCCAAAACATGACAGGTTCATAGTGGGATCTGATGAATGGCTATATTCGCTTTTGGGGACATTCCGTTCTGTACAGCTCTGAATTAAATGTCTTATCAGTGATGAAAACCTTGGTCTTCCTACCGCCGCTACAGATGCCATGCCAAATCATGTATTTACGTGCAAATTTATCTGCAAACACAAACTTGAATTTGGCAGGAACATCTCCCCGAGCCGTAGCCAAGTCAAATTTTTGTCCCGGTAGCTGTTTGAAATCGGCCTCTACATAGGTTTCATCATCTATGAGGAGACAGCCATTGAATGTTGTCAACCCCTGATGATACAGTTTTCTGGCACGGATTCTGGCCACATTATTCTGCTTTTGATCCCTATTCCGTCCCGGAGACGAATCCGTTGCACGGTACTGCGCGAAAATTTTTGGCCAAATCGCAGTCTGAGATGTTGGGGTTTGCCTTAATGTGATGACTTTGTTCCGCAGTTGATGGTTGACAGTATCGATCAGATCTTCATTTCAATTTGCTTGATTTTTCGTAGGGTAGGCGAGGTCTCTAACTTTTCCCTTAACACTTCTCCTAAGCTTCTGCACAGTGCTTTCTCCTACCATTTTCACCACTTTTGACCAATCTTTCTTAAATTTTTCAACACTATTCGCTGGTTTCATGTGTTTTCTCAGCTTTTCCTTCGGCAAAGCCCAGATAGTTTCGATAGGGCGAATCTCTGGGCAGTTTGGTGGATTCATCTCCTTTGGTACAAATACGGCATTGTTCCTTTTGTACCACTCTAGTGCAACTTTAGAGTAATGGCAGGAAGCAAGATCTGGCCAAAAGATTGTAGGCTTGTTATGCTGTTTGATCAAGGGTAGCAACCTTTTTTGCAGACACTCCGTCACGTAGATTTGACCGTTCATTGTGTCTGTCGTAATGAATGGACGAGATATTTTTCCACATCCGCATATGGCCTGCCACACCATCACCTTCTTGCCGAATTTTTCGGTGTAAATGGCTTTCACTGATCCAGGAACATCCTTTCCCTTCGGCGAGGTATAAAACTGTGGTCCCGGCAGAGTTTTATGTAAGTTTCATCGTTCATGATAACACAGCCCGATGTTTTGGTCAGCAGTTTGTCGTACAGCTTTCGAGCCCTCGGTTTCACAGATTCAGCCTGTTTGGTGCTTCGTTTTGGCTGCTTCTGCTTCCGACGAGTCTGCAGGCCCATTCTTTCCTTGGCACGCATAACATTAGTCGCCGGAGAACTTAGCTTTTTCGTCACATCTGATGCCACGGACTAAGGATGACGCTTGAAATAGTCCCTTACCATTCTGTCGATTGAAGGGTCAGGAGGACCGGGTATTCTACCCCGTCTTGGAGAATCTACGAGCACTGTTGTTGGTACTCCCGTAATACTGTTTGAACTGCTCAGATGCTCACACCTTCTTCCTTAGCCAGATTTCTGATCGAAAGACCACTGACGGTGTACCGTTTGTGCACAATGCGTTTTCTTTGCTCGGGAGAAAACCACGCATTTTCAATCCGGGCGGAAAATTGAAAAAAATGACAACATCAGTTTAATTTGAATGTAAACTACAGGACGCAGCCAGAAGTTTGGTTGAATACTGCACGCATTTTGAATTTACGGTTAATCATTAGTGTATTTATAATTATCGGGACAGTCTATATTGCCGTTCTGCTTGAAAAAACAGTGTTGAAGTTCGATTAAAGGTGGTATTTTGATTTTTGGCAGAGTGTGGAGTAGAAAATTATTTATAGTAGAATTTATAATAAAAAGTTGCCCAGTGAAGAAAACAGCTTTACTTATAGTATAAGCAGGTTATCTGAAAACTCCTTGGAATGTAGACTTATAGACCTAAAGATCAATCAAAGTGCTTTTATGGTGTAATCACAAGCATCAATGTCTCTTTCCGCTCCGTGAATAAACGTTACGTCATCTATATTAATTTCAGATAAGACATAGCTGATAGCTATTTGAATTAAAGACCTGATCTTAAGATAAACCATCGTAACCAAATATTATTAAGGCTGATTGACAAGCAGAAAACCTCATTTTGATCCATGACCAAACGCTGAGTGGTCTATTTTCATATACAATTGTTATTTTATTTTTATTCTTTTGGCATAAGGTCACGTACACGGTGTTCAATAAGTTCGGATACACTTTCAAAATTTGTTAAAAAAATGAAAACATGTTTTTTTATTTTTTGGATTTATGTTATTGAAAGCTATGTTTACAAGGAACGTTTACAACATTTCTCTTGGAATGACCCCCCCTTTGTACTCCTTAACGAGCTTCAAACGTTTCTCGAACGCGTCGCAGGCGGCACGCACGGAGTGCATGGGCATTTCGTCCCAGATTTTGAGAATTACCGTCTTGAAATGATCCAAAGTGCTGACCTTGTATTCGTTCAGCTTCGCCATCATATAGGACCAAACAAAAAAGTCGAGAGGATTCAAGTCCGGGGAGCTGGGAGGCCACAAAGTTTTGTCCAGAAAGTCGGTTAAATTGTCCCGACACCAGGCTTGAACCACATTTGCCGTATGGGCTGGTGCACCGTCCTGCTGGAACACGTAGTGCTCATCGCCGTAGAGGCTTCGGAGACTGGAGGCAACAACCTTTTCCAAAACCTCAGTTTTGTAGTACGCCGCGTTGATTTTGACGTTTTTTTCAATAAACACCAAGGGTAGCTTACCACGTTTGCATACTGCCCCCCAAACCATCACCGACGCGGCACTTTGGAACCGAGGGATGTTTATATTGGATTCAGGAATGCTGTCCCTCGATGGCGCCCACACCCGGTCATTTTGCACATTGTGCGGCTGCTGCAGCACGAACAGTTTCTCGTCCGAAAAAACAAACTCCTGACCAGCGTGCCGAGAGAGGATCCTCTTAGCTCGATCCAACCGCTTTTTGCTGGTAGCCTCCGAAACGCCATGGACCTTACGTTTTTTGTAAGGCCTGAAACCAAGGTCCTTGGTGAGTATGGTGTGAGCGGTTCCAATGGAAACGTTGAGATCTGCAGCCGTTTTCCGGATTGAGCGGTTCTTTTTGCGCCGAATTCGCTCCCTCACGATCTTGATGACCCGTGGCGTCCTCGCTGAACGCGGCCGACCGGATCTCGCACGGTCATTGGTCGAGGACGTCTCCCGGTATCGCCTGATGGTCGTGTAGACAAAGTTCCGCTTGACCCCATGCGATATCAGCAGCCGGAATATATCGCCGGGTCGCTCACCGTTCAAAAAACGCTTAATTACGAAGTCCCGATACTCTTTCATCGCGCGTAACAAACAAACAACAACTAACAGAATGTCAACACCGCGCACATTCGGTAGCGTATGAATGAAGCTAAAGCTGACACCAATACCAATGCAGAATATGTACATGGCGCATACCTACGCAATGATGAAAACTTGTATTCGAACTTATTGAACACCGTGTATAACACTACCTGATACACAAGATTCCTCTAGCTGCTCCTCTCCAATCCCGTGGGCACCTTGTACTCCCAAGATCGTACTTCGCTTGGTCTAACAATCTTGCTCGTTGTTCCCCCAGTCGTCTTGTGCCGACCGGATTCCCATCGAACACCATTTTCGCAGGATAGTTGTACGGCATTCTCGGCACATGTCCTACCCCGAGTATGCGTCCAGATTTGACTACCTTACGAACACTAGGTTCACCAGCGAGTTGTGCGAGTTTATGATTCATCCTCCCTCTCCAGACTCCATCCTCATGCACTCCGCTTAAGATGTCGCTCACAAACTCCGATTACTCACAAGTCCTCTTCAAGCATGGTCCACATCTCATGCCCGTAGAGAGCAACCGGTCTCATAAGCGTTTTGTACAATATACACTTCGTACGGGAGCTAAGTCTGTTTGACCTCAGTGGCTTGTGGAGCCCATAGTAGGCACATTTTCCACTGATAATACGCCTCCGGATGACAAGGCTGTTATCATTGTCCACAGTAACAAGTGAGCCGCGATAGACAAATTCGTCGACTACCTCAGACTCAACTCCGCCGATCGTTACACAGCTGCCTAGTCTGGCCCTGTCGTGCTCGGTTCCACTTTGTTTGTACTTTGTTTTGGACGTATTTATCTTCAAACAAATCTTCACTGCTGCGCGCTTTAATCTGGTGTGCTGCTCTGCCACCGTCTCAAATGTTCTGCCAACAATGGCGACGTCATCGGCAAAGCAGATAAATTGACTGGATCTGTTGAGAATCGTGCTTCATATGTTGAATGTCTCATAACACCTTCAAAAGCAGTGTTAAACAGCACCTCAACGAAGCCTCGTGCGGGTTTTAAATGAACCCGAAAGTCAATCCGATATCCTCACACAGCACTGGTTTCCATGCATCGTAGCCTTGATTAGTCGGGTCAGCTTCGCCGCAAAGCCGTTCTCCATAGCTCTTTTCGGTTAACTGTATCATATAGGGCTTTGAAGTCGATGTAAAGATTATGCGTAGCGACTCCATATTCACGGTACTTTTGGAGGATCTGCCGCAAATTCCTTTGGTCCTTTGATGAAATTTTCATATGCAAGTGTAATAGATTTCCTAAGAAAAACTCAAGGCATAGACTGAAGACCATAGACTGACAGACCTACCAACATAACAAAGAGCTTTTGTAATTTAGTGCAGCTTGGTTGCGGTTTATGGGCACACGTTGATTAATTTACATTTAGAATTTTGGGTATGTTTATCAATTGTTACAGAGGATTTTAGCAGATCATGATTTTTGAGTTTTGATAAAATTGTTTATAGGTCATCCAAGAGCCCTTTGGATTAAAGGGTGATACGGTCAAAATTTGGTCAAGGGAAAACGCGTGTAAATCGGTGAAATCGTTTATTTAAAAAATCAAATTAAATTTCTTTTTCAAGTTCAATTAGTATAAAATTCAGGAAAAATATTCAGTTAGGCTTCCGCTTTTCCAAATCCGAATTGCCGGGCCTTACGCTTGACCCCTGCCATCAGATTTTGTACAGCCACCTTGTCCACCTTCTTCGCCGCAGAAAGCCAGTTTGCCTTGAACTGCTGCTCGTCCTTAGCAGTTTTTTTGGTCTTCTTTAGGTTCCGCTTGACAATAGCCCAGTATTTCTCAATTGGGCGGAGCTCTGGCGTGTTGGGAGGGTTCTTGTCCTTGGGAACCACCTGCACGTTGTTGGCGGCGTACCACTCCATGGCCTTTTTACCGTAATGGCAAGATGCCAAATCCGGCCAAAACAGTACGGAACAACCGTGTTTCTTCAGGAAAGGCAGCAGACGTTTATTCAAACACTCTTTCACGTAAATTTCTTGGTTGACAGTCCCGGAAGCTATGAAAATGCTGCTTTTCAAGCCACAGGTACAGATGGCTTGCCAAACCAGATATTTCTTTGCGAACTTTGACAGTTTCGTGTGCTTGAAAATATCTGCTACCTTTCCCCTTCCTTTTGCCGTATAAAACTCCTGTCCCGGAAGCTGCTTGAAGTCGGCTTTGACGTAGGTTTCGTCGTCCATTACCACGCAGTCAAACTTCGTCAGCATCGTCGTGTACAGCCTCCGGGATCGCGCTTTGGCCGTCGTATTTTGTTTATCATCGCGATTTGGAGTCACTACCTTCTTGTAAGTCGATAGTCCGGCTCGTTTTTTGGCACGATGCACGGTTGTAGACGATACACCCAGCTTATTTGCGGCATCTCGGAGAGATAGGTTAGGGTTTCGCTTGAAACTACCGGCAACTCTCTTTGTCGTCTCAGCGGCTTCCGGTTTTCGATTTCCCCCCGATCCAGACTTCCTGGCTGTCGACAAACGTTCCCCAAACACTTTAATTACATTTGTAACGGTTGATTTGGCAACTTTTAGCGATTTTGCCAACTTTGCGTGCGAGTAGCTCGGATTTTCGCGATGCGCGAGCAAAATTTTGATACGCTGCTCTTCTTGCTTGGACGGCATTTTGACAACTGAAGAGTGAATTCCAAAATCAAAATAGGAGCAACATTCTACACACACACACCTTCAAAATGAGGGGTGTTCAGGTTTTTTAAATGCAAAATTGAAAGAAATACGTCAAGTTGATATTGACCAAATTTTGACCGTATCGCCCTTTATAGGCCTATAGAGTATTTCCGAGACGTTTTTGATCAGCTAATTTTTACATTCATGAGTGAAATTTCACAGCAAGCAGCGACAAAACTGCTGTGAAAGCAACATCAACATCACCAAAACAACAAAAGCCGGCTGTCTCTAGCGTACCGTGATATTTAAATCATTGGGTGGAATTTAAATCATTTTTTCAAACCATGTAGAGTGTAGCGAAAGTACGTCGCATACCATCATCAACCATCTTCATCGAACAAGTAACTGCTCGACCAATCAGAGAGCGCGTTGTAAAGACTGAACTCGGAAAAAATGAGACACACAAAAATGATCACCAAAAATTCATTTTAAATCGGTTACTTCTCAAATTTTCAGGGATTAAATAACTATATATTAGCTATGTTTTGGCATAATTTATTTATTGAATTTTCTCCCTCAAGCTGAATGCTCGTACATTTCTCTTAACACTGCTCATGAGATCTTGGGCGAGGCTTTGTCCATCTTCCTTACACAAATTCTCCCAGTTTTTCTACAAAACTTCATCGGTTTTGAATGTTTTTCCGCTTTTGTTCAACTTTTTCTTCATTATCGCACGAAGCAAGATCCGGCCAGAACAGCGTGGGATCACGGTGAGAGCGGAGGAAGGGCAGCAAGCGCTTCTGCAAGCATTCCTCTCGATAAATCTGCCCGTTTATGGTGCCGGTTGTAACGAACGGCTTGCTGTACCGTCCGCACTCGCAGATCGCCTGCCACAACAGGTACTTCTTCGCGAATTTGTCCATCTTTTTCTTCCGGAACTTTTCCAGAGCCTCCATGCAGGACGTACCGACAAAAAACTCGAGGCCGGGGATTTGTTTGGTGTCCGCCTTGATATATGTCTCGTCGTCCATGACGAGACAGCCTGGCTTGATCTGCCACTCACGGTACAGCTTCCGCGCACGCAATTTGGCCCCCGTGTTTTGCTTGTCAGTCCGATTTGGCGCCTTCCTGACCTTAAAAATACGTAGCCCAGCCCGCTTCATGGTCTGCTGGACGAACCACTTCGACGAATTGACCTTTTTGGCCACGTCTCGGGTGGAAAGGTTCGGGTTATTCTTAAAGTACTGCCTTATCTTCCGCGCCTTCTCTGGGTATTCCGTTTTCGGTTTTCGGCCGCTTCCAGCGCGCCGCTCGATGGTCTTCGTCTCCTGGAACATCTTCACAACGCGGGACACGGTGAAATGGTGGATTCCAAGCTTTTTGCCGATCCATCTGTGCGACTGACCAGGATTATCGATCACCGCGCCCAAGATTTGCTGGCGTAGCTCTTCTTGTTTCGAATGCATCTTGAAAACTACTTGACAGATCGCGATAGAATAAATATAACACATAAACACATAAACATAACACTCTAAACTAGTAGTACCCAAAATTTCATTAATTTTTACCCACGCGATAAAAAGTTACACCCAAAAACAAGTGTCATCAATAACAGAAGCTGTATTTTTCTTTTCGTTAAAATTCTGTTTATAAGGAACCGAACCGACGAGTTCGAAATCAGTATTTTTACATCCGTTATCAATAAAATAAGTTCTAAGTGAAAACGAAAGGAAGTGATTTTTTTATTGACGACTCTTGAAGGTGATGGTCATCTCGTAGCTGAAAGAACTGTTGTTGACTGTTGTTTCTGACTTAACAATGCCACTTGCTTTGTTTGCAAAGAGTTTTTTTTTAGCAAGGGCAGATTGAGAGGAACATCCATAGGTCGTTGGTTTTGTCGTGTCATCTCTGGATCGACTGAGTTGTCTCCAATGTGTGAAGTGCAGAGCGCCCAGCAGAGTTGTTCTTCATTATGCTTCATTCTTCCAACCTTACGGTTGAGATGGCAACTATGCCCATCAAAATGGAAGTATAAACATAATGTTGCTAGCAATTGTACAAATAATTATTTGTGACGTTTAATGCTGTAAAAAAGATATACATCTAAGTGAATTCGTCGTTTTTTTCTATCGATAGGAAAACTTGTGTACTCTTACAAACTTTGAACTACTCAATTGGTTAGACTCATGCTATTTTTAAGTTATTGAAATCGCGTAGGAAGAAAACGCTGAAGCTATTTTTACCGTACTTGACAAAATAGATCTTACACTGAAACGCATATGTTATATCATTCTCATTTTAACAGATACCTCTGTGGCATGTATGGGCTAGTTTTACTATTAGTGTGCTAAATACAGAGGCCAAGACGCATATCATTAAAATTAATTATTTTGTTTGTCAGATTAGTTTTTATCTAAAAATCGATATTTGTTCTTGGGTAAAATAAATTATACACTTTAAACATTAAATATTTTGGCAGCACTGCCTTTTTTGACAGTTGTAGTCACAGCGCGGGTGTAGTGTTTTCCCGATGAAGTTGGTTCCGTATGTATTCAAAAAGATTAAAATGACCGGGAAACAGATTTCACTATACGTCAGAAAAAAGGTCATTCGCGATCGTGAAAACTGCCTTTCTCTTCGGAATATTGCCAAACAAATACTCAGATTCTCTTGAGGCTGTGCAACACATGTGGAGGAAGTATGAAAGCCAAGTAATAGTGAAAAACGTATCCGGGCAAGGAGGTTATCGTTCGACAACAAACAGAGAGATGTAAGATTGTTCGTGGAAAAGAAAACGAAATTTTTGGGGGGGATGGGAAAAAAAAGAAGGTGGGGGGGGGTGGGGGGGGGAGGTCTAGAAAAAGGGGGGGAGTGATGTGAGGTGATGTGATAGGAAGCCACCACCAGTGCAGGACTTGCCATGGCGTACAGTTCCTCCTAATGGCAAGATCAAACTGTACATACCTGTAATCCTCACTATTCCGTTGTATGAAGGGCCAAAAACGGGGGTGTGGACCCGTAAGCAGAAACACTTACACGAAACCCACGGAAAAGATAGAGAATCTCCTTCCAACGAAACGTTCTTATTACAGGAAATGAACAGTAAGCAATGCACATTAGGATTTCCGTCTGGTGGTTTGTTTAAAATAGGATTAGCAAACTCACTGTAGACTGTCGGAAGATAATTAGACCTTCACTGATCTTGATCTGACGATTTCCATCAAAGAAGGCATAATTGTCATCCATGACTTGGGCCAGATAACCACGAATCCCTCATCCAGCCTACACTTCATCTGGCACCCTGTGTTCCCCTCTTACTCTTTGTTAATGATTGTATGTATGTAATGTACGCAATATAATATAATATATGTATTTACAAAATATAACTGACAGCCACTGGATTGTCACTGAAAAATAAAAATTGGATATGTATTTATGTCTAATAGTCCTGGAAGAGCTGAAAAGCAGAGAAGATCAATCCTTTCAACAATTTCAATGAAAAGATATTTGATTTAATACGAGAACATAATATACGTTTGTACAAAATATATCTGACATCCACTGGATTGTTACTGAAAAAAAAACAACATAAAAATTAGAAATGTAGTAACATCCTACTAGTCCTGGAAAAGCTAGAAACAGAAGAGATCATTTAAAATATCAATGATAAAATTTCAAAAAAAGATATTATTTTATAAGGTATGTTTTTTTTTACAATTTTTTCTATATACTGTTTTAGTTACATTTCAAAGATATCAATGTGGATCGAATTTGATGATTTCTGAAATAAATGGATTCCTCAACATAATACCACTGAACACAATATTTTAATAAAATTCTATACTGCTTATAAGCACATGTCAGTATTTAATCAATATAGTAGCTGAAGTTCAGAAGTGAAATTTTAGAGTAAATGTTATGCTGAAATGCTGAAAAACAAATTGAGCCTTTGATGCTTGTCATATTGCTCCAGGCTCTTGCTTTAAATGGTTTTGGAATGCAAAGATGATTCCAAAGCGTACTGAAATTATTAATTAAATGAGAATGGAAACCCCCTCACTTCGCTATTGTCAAAATGACAACATTGCCCAGGCCACGCCAACCAGCGTCTCCATGTTTCAGCTGGCGGTCTTTTGTGATCATATGACTCGTGGAGGCATGAGGTAGGAACTTGTGAGGACAAGAGGTCGGTCGCCCCCTCCTTCGAAGTTGTCAACTTCGAACCCATTTGAAGCCCCCTGAAGAAGTGGCTGGAGTGTGCCAAAAACATACGCTGGCATGTCTTGTACCACTTCTGGTTCTGTTTGGGCAAAGTAAAATACTTTGATTGTTGTTTGTTGTATTCTCCCAATGCGCGGAGTAACGATCTATGACGAAATATATCAGAAGCAGATAATTTCCCATCAACGTGAGAGGCTCTAGGAGTGGACAGTAATATTCTAGCAATATATTCTAGCAATATACTAAGAGAAATGAAGAGAAAGTATTGATAGTCCCGTTTAGCGTAATGACAGGCTATGAAAATTGAAAGATACAAGTTAAAAACAAGCGGAGCGCATTTTAATGGTAGTAGTCACTCACTGTAGATTTTGCCATATTCAGGGTCTTTCACTGAAACAGTTTTTCCTTTTGAAAAAAGTTCAATTACACCTGCGCGCAACTCACTCGGATTCACTTTGAATGAATTAGAAATCACAACTGTACCAAACTTACTGCGTATAAAGACAATAGGTTAAGATGTTAAACCAAGAAGATATGCTTAGTTTAATCCGCTTGGTTGTATTGAGGCATGCCGACAAAGTCTGTACGGATAATTTGCAGACCCCGTGTAGTCCGAATATAGTATAGACTGTAGTTCATCATTTTCAAATTTTAAATTTATCTTACTATGCGGCTTTCTTGCAGTGAGGTCTCTTCTCTTCTTTCTGCATATCCAACAATTCTATGAAATAATTCTTCAGAGTTCTAAAGCAGGTACTTTATTTTTATGTTATAACTTTGAATCAAAATGATTCCAATTTTGACTTGTGATGTGACTTGTTTGTTATAATTCACGCAAAATTTCGACCGTCGTTTAATTATACAAAAATGGTCGTTTGATGCGGAAGCGGTACAAGCTACAAGCGAGTGAAAGTGGAAGGTTAAACGAAGTGAAAAGTTTTTATTTTTCCGCAATGTCGCATTGTGAAGAAAGCCTCTCCCATTCACACTTCACTTGCCGGAAGCAATCGTATGCTGAGGTTGGTTTTTAAACAAATTAAGAGTCGTTGACATGAATCTGCAATCCACAAACCAATTCCATATTTGACGAGGCCCTTTATAACCATGAAACCATCATCATTTATGCACCGTTGGCCACACTTAATAAAAACGGGAGAGGTCCGGACAACACGGCAGCCCACCGATTACGACGGTTGAAGTATATTTCACCAATAAATTATCATTTATAGCACGTACGTGCGTTCTACCGAACCCAACACACACGCACACCTGTTCGAAGGCATCCGAGAGCAAAATTCCATGTTTTTTTTCCAAGGATTTTTGTTATCCGCGCTGATGCATGAAAACGGTATGATGTAAATCTATGCTCTAAAAAAACAGTGGAGATTAGATTAATCCAGTTTCTTGTGGCATCGTGCTTGTCTTATTCACCTAGGATGAAGCATACTGTAATGATCAATTTTTCAAAAACGAATTTAACCACCTTTCGGGTTGACTGAGGCGCTCGATAAAGGTAAAATCAAAACCCGAAAAAGGTACGAGGACAGAACAGTACTAATAAAAAAAAACCCCTGGGTACATGACAAATTGGGAATACCTGATTCTCGAGCGCAACATCAGCAACATTCTAATGGAAAGGTATTCCGGCAAAAGGAGCAACTTTCTTGTCGAAAGAAAATTAGAGTAGAGCCCGGTGTCACGTCTGTCGCTGCGCCGTCGTCGTCGTCGTCGTGGACTTGAACTAACTAGTATCAATTGTAGAGGAAAAGTTTTGCCGATGCTGTTGCAAGCTTGATGGACTGTTTTTTACTCTCTCTAAGGACATGACAAAATTTACCAGATATGTTTGTCAGTAATGTTTTTGAGCAACGAAATAATTAATTGTTATGACATGGTGAAGATACTGCCTACAAAGCTTTGAGAATCGGGTAGTAATGAGTCCAAAAAGTATACCAACTGTATGTGGTAAACACAAATCAATTGATAAATTAGTTGGTTGGGACGGTTTGATGGTATGTGGAAACAGAAACCTTCCCCAGCGTGCGGATCAGGATAATCCCATAAGCTGAATTCGGAGCGGACAAAAATTTCCACAGGAAAGCAAACACAAAAATGCCTCGAGCAGTCACCTTAATTTTCTATTTCAAACACGCTTCCAACTCATAACTGGATTTTAAAGACGTATCCTCCACCTCCCATTCCCCATATCTCATGAAATACTGGCGCCTGGCTTTGGATTCTTGCGGGTGTCATATTGCCTCCCATTCAATTGCAGCTTCTTGGTAAGACCTTCTGCGAACGGACGACCGGCGCACTTGAGCGCCGCCCGTGAAGAAGTGGAAAATGGAAAATATTGCACAATCAAATATGATTTTGCCTCGTTTGCCTTTGCTTGCGCATACACAAACATCCTACTGCTCATCCCCCCTCCCAACCCCACCGTCCAACCAACAGAGTACGAAAGGGTTCGTCGAGTTTGATCGAGGTTATTCAGGGCAGAGTTCATTGCTGGAAATGCATATTTCCCGGCATCAGTAACCATAAACGATAGGAAATATTCGAAAATGTCTGCACTTTAGCAATGGTTCGTAGCTTCCCTGCCATTATCGAATGCACTTCAGTACCACCAATGAGTCGAACAGCGGGAAAGGATGTGTGAGCTCAATGTACCTAATTTCGCAAATATTAGTATTCTAGCCGCTTTCACCAGTGTGCGGCACTGCATTCAGGAGTGGGACTGCTCCTGTCGGAAAGCTGCGAACAGTATGAATAAGCAAAGGTAAACAGATCGACGAGGATAGTTAGCCGAGTGGAAATGTTTTCCGGATTTAGTGTTATTGAAAATGGTAGAATTCAGGAAGCCATAGATTCATAAAAAAATTAGATATCGGAAAACTTCTCATGACTAACGTACTCAATTTCTCATTCCATGTATGCATATTCACTTTTTATAGCCATCTTGAAGCCGCCCATGCCCTACAGATTACTTATGGTTCGACTGCATATAAAAGCAGTAGCTTTATGGGTTATTTCCATGGAGCTATCATTCTTTTTTTGAGGGCCTAATTATCTAGCTCCATGAACCATTAATTGGATTATTAAATCCAAACTTTGTAAAGCCTTAAAAAAATTTATGGAAAGGGAACTAGGTACTTAAGAGATCTTGCGTTTTTAAGGCGCTTGGCTGAAAAATCTTCTATTTCAGTGGTACTTTCACACGTCAGCAGTGACGAAATTTCATTAACACAGAACCGACCTGTGATCGAGAGCAAAGCACTCACTAAGAACTAATAAAAAATTGTACAACTTCGGTAGTAAAGGGATTTTTTCTTCAAAAAAAATATTAAAACTGACGCGTCAACAGCTCTACAACTGTTTGGCTCAAGATACTCAAGGCGAATGGGAAGAAGTTAAATTCCATCGAATAGTAGAATTTGGTGAGTTCATTCCATATATGGAAAATATGTTCAAGCTCATTTCGATCCACCTCTATGTAGTTTTTTTTAAATCTTTTATTTGTTCAGGCTCATTTTTTGAGTTTTGGAACCATGAACTTCCCTTATTTTCGATTTATTCGTGATATACAGTGCAAACCCTGGAAAACAGCAAAACCTTGAGGACTGTTTACCTGTAAACAGGTTCCAGGGCTTGTCGGTATCTTTACGTATATGAAAGATGTACACTATTGATGCCATTTGTGATGAGGTGGACCGAATGTTAATTTAGATCAAATTATAAGAGCACATATTAATTCTGTTTTTTCTTCATACTAATATGGATATTTTTTTTGTAGTTATGACAGTGGCTCTTACTTTTAATCGGCACTGGACCCTTTTATTGGTAAAATTCGCTTCTATGAGCTTTTACTTCAAATCAACACACAGACATTCCTAGGGTATGGTGCCCAATTGGTCACTGTTTTTACGTGCTGATTCAAATAGTTTTCATAACATAGATTATCTTTCATGTATTATGTATGTCATTTCTGTCGATGTTGAAGCTTGCATCAGTGTATTTTTTGCATCTTGTACGTGATTATCTTGTACGTTTTGCATAATTTGTACGTGATTAAGATCTGTATCCGCAATAATCCGGACACCTCAAAACATGAATAAAACATAAATTTCGCATTATATTTCCGTCGTAAGGAGTGTATCGAATATAAGCTATCCACATACATTTGCATTGTACGCATGTATTTGTGATGGTTTTTTATGCTCTGAACACTGCATGCTGTGCGTTTGACTGTCAGCTTTCTTTTGTTTACTTGTTTGTGCGGTTCAAATTCTGCGTTTTCAAAATGTCGCGTATTGAAAAGGAAGTGAAAATTAAGGTTCTGGACACATGGCTAAGTGAGAAGGGTATTACTATGCGAAAATTGGCGAAGCGGTTTGGAATTCATCATGCGAGTGTTAAAACCATCATTAATAAGTTTGGGGAACACTATTCTTTGGATGAGCTACCAGGAAGAGGCAGAAAACCTGGTTCTTCCAACCCGAAACTGGAGCAGAAAGTGGTATCTCTAATCATGAAGAACAAATCAATGTCAATACGTGATTTGGCCAAAAAAGCAGGAACGAGTGTCGGAATGATCCAGCGTATCAAGAGGCGAAACCACCTGAAGACCTACAAGAAGCAGAAAATCTCGAAACAAAGTGCAGAACAGAAGAAGCGAGCAGCAACAAGGGCCCGGAAATTGTATTCGCGTCTTTTGCAGCGTCCGGATGCATGCGTTTTGATGGACGATGAGACCTATGTAAAGGAAGACTCAAAAACCCTTCCAGGTCCACAATACTTTACTGCCGTCGTTGGGGAGGATGTGAGCGATGCGGACAGGTCGATTCAAGTGGAGAAATTCGGTCGAAAGGTACTGGTATGGCAAGCAATATGTTCCTGTGGTTTGAAGTCAACCATTTTTTACACTACCGGAACTATAAATGCGGAAATCTATCGATCTGAGTGTCTCCAGAAGAGATTGTTGCCTTTATATAAGAAGCATAGTACACCTCCACTGTTTTGGCCGGATTTAGCGTCGGCTCACTATGCCAAAACCACTCTCAATTGGCTTGCAGAAAAGGGTATAGATTTCGTTGAGAAAAATATCAATTCACCAAATTGCCCTCAGCTTCGACCCATCGAACGTTACTGGGCAATCGTTAGGAGGGTCTTCAAGAAGACTGGTAAAGCAGCTGGGAACATGCAGGAGTTCAAAAAAATTTGGGCTCAACCGTCCAAAAAAATGCGACGCAACACATGTCCGGAACTTGATGAAGAGCATTCGATCAAAAGTTCGAAAATTCGTGAAGGAATAACTTAAATTTCATCCGGTCTTCATTATGTTCAAGTTTAGCCTCGTACAATAATCGTACAATATTTTTTTGTATGAATAAAGTATCGGTTTTCAACATAATTTGAAAGAAAGTTTGTGGATAGCTTATTTTCGATACACTCCATACATAATCGTCAAAACAAAATTAACAAAACGACAGCAGCAGTTTTGACCATGTGGATGTCTGAATTCACGGATATAGGAACACATAATCATATTAATGTGGTAATAGTGATACATGAATTCATGGTTTCATTTTGTTTCGTCTATCTCACTCTAGTGGCATATTTTTGCGGTTTTTTTTCTTTAGAAGGACTTAGTTGGTCGCTTAATAAACAAGTTTTCTTTAAGAACTAGAGCTCATAGATTTCTTTGGGATATCTTTTTTAAAGAAATAATGAGTTAACGAGGAACTAAGTTTTCCCATGAATTCCAAGTAGGATATAAAAAGCAGTTCTTCAGTTATATCGTGAGTTTCCGCAGAGAACGGGTTTTCCTCTTGTTTCCGTTTAGAGAACTTTTTTCCGTAGCCTCCTTCGTTGCTATATCGATAACACCTTGTATTGCACCTTTTTTCCTTCCCCCAGAGAAGTCTGTGTTCCTTCAGTGAATACGAGTAAATGAAGTCCCCCGGTTTACCACTTTTTTTTTTCCCTTGCGCTGAACTGGCCGGCTTGACGTGCCGCAAGGGCTCGGTAGGGATCAAGACCCGACGCTAAGAGTCAGTTCCATTGTGGTTATATCACATTTATTAGCAGAGCAGCACATCGAAATTTTAGGTTCATTATTCTTTATATGCTATACAATTTCAGATCATCCATGGATATCCCAAGTTTTGTAAAATAATTTCAAATCAATTTTTTTTTCTGGTGGCCATGATACATTATCTAAGCTTTCAGGTTCATGGTGGATGTGCGGGTCCTTATACAATTGCAGCAGGACCACAATCTGCAGACACGTAAATACAAATGAAATTATTATCGTTTTATATTATAACATCCATTCACTACATTTTGTATGCTTTTTTATAAGTCATTTTCAGCTTCACATTTATGCATCCTTGTCAGTTATAGCTCATCTAACCTACGTTATGTATTTGAAAAGATAGGAAGGTTTTGATTGTTTTTTTTTAGAAAGGATCATATTCGAAAAATTCTACTTAAAACAGCACTTTCCTTCTTCATCAGAAATATATATTAATTCAAAACCTAACAGTTTACAATCATTCATTTCCTATTTCACAGACATGAGGAATCATTTATGGGTGTACAAGAGCTAAAGAAAAATTCAATTTCCTAATTTTTTATTTTAGTTTTATTAAGATTCAGTTTTTTTATTCATACTCATCTGAAATTTATTTCGCCTTATTATTAGCTGTCTTCAGTTTTTCTAATATTATTATGACATTAATACACATCTAATTTTTATTTTCAGTAACATACCAGTAGATGTCATATATATCTTGTACCTACGCTTATTATGTACTTTGACTATTATTGTGAAAACAAATTCTAATCTTAGTAGATCTTATTTCAATAGAAACTGCAACAGTCTTTCGATGAGTGGATGGTCAGATTAGTTACGGATATATGTATTCTACTATAGTTTACTGGCTCGCTGGTATTATTAATTTATATTTTAACGTCAGTTTATTATTTTATGTTGTGATATTAAATTCATTTCATTAAAATCGATATTTCAGATGAGACTCACTACATAAATTATTGCAAGGAAACGGAACAGCACATCGAAATTTTAGGTTTACTTTTCTATTGCTATTTAATTTCAGATCATTCATAGGTATCCCAAGTTTTATGAGATAATTTAATATCAATTTTTTTTTCTCGTAGCTACATTGTCTAACTTTCAGGTTCACAAATGGAAGTGCTATTATCATTCTTATATTCATTCACTATATTATTTGTCATTATAATATTCATTCACTATAATTTTATAATTATAATATTAATTCACAAGATTTTAAATATTACTATATGACACTGAATATATATTGGGAAGGGAGGGAGCATCAGGGTATCACTCAAGCTGGAATTGGACAATGGAGTGGTATGACAACCGGCGTCTAGGAGGGAACAAACAGTATCATTTTCTTTATCCTACCGATTCGATTGTGATGCTGTGAATTCTACTCCAACAGTTTCAGTGAGAGTGACGCGCCCTTCTTAACAAGCTATCCTGTAGAAAGCTTAATAAGTATTGCGAATTGGGTTATTCGATTTGTTGGATCGTATCGTTGGAAGGAGAATCTCATGTTCCCGCGGGTTTCGCGAAAGTGTCTCTGCTTACGGGTCCGCCCCACCGTTTTTGGCCCTTCATACAGCGTTACTGTGAATACCACCCGGCAACTCAATTTGATCTTGCTATTAAGTGGAGCTGCATACATGACAAGGTCTTAGAAGGGATGGTGGCTACCTTACATACATACATACAGTGGAGCAAGACAGGTAATTGTTATCCATTGTATCTATATTAATAAAATTAATTTTTAATAGGTTTGCGTCGACCATCGGTTGAATCGGTTGAATCGGTTGTGTGGATACTTTGTTCCGCAATATTTTGCTATCGAGCGTAGCGTTTTGTCTATTGTTTCGGTTGTCTATTGTTCGTTGCGCGAGTGATCAGTTGATCATCAGAAGTCGTGGTTCGTCGGGTAAGATCGGTCGGTGGTGAGGTACATAATTAATTGGGATCCAAACTATTCGTTCGCCATGCTCGTCGGGCCCTATCCTGGCACAAATAAACCACTGTCCCATTTTGTAATAGACTCAGGCGGCATCCGTACTGTTGGTGTAGATCGGACCAAGTTGGCTCTCAAGCGTTGAGATGAATTACCTTGTTTTCCTAATGGAATACCACTATCACACTCTGTGAGTGGCCCCAATAGCATCCTTACTGTTGGTTTGAACCAGACAATATCGGCTTTTCAGCATTATTAAAAACCACTTTGTTTTCTCAATGAAAAACCACAATCACACTTTGGGAGTGGCCCCAATAGCATCCTTACTGTTGGTTTAAACCGGTTAAAATCGGCTTTACAGCATTATTTAAAATCATCTTGTTTTCCCAAATGAAAAAACCACAATCACACTTTGTGAGTGGCCCCAATAGCATCCTTACTGTTGGTTTAAATCGGTTCAAATCGGAAATCAGTACTAATTACACTTGACAGCTTATCGTTAACCAAAAAGAACCCTGCTGCCACCCAATCCTGTTATCCAAAATCCCAGTGATTTCTCGTGGAAGTGCAGTGGATTCCGAGGCTTCCAATAAAGCGAGTATCACGCCAACATTTTCCTACCCTTTCCTTATTTGACCTGCATTCGGGCGAGGCCGGCGCCGGTATTGCCTTAGTTTGGGATCACCAGTTTTTACACATTGAAGATGTATGTTAGTCCCAAGCATCATCTGTTGGTTCTCTGTGTAATAACAGCTGATCTGGCAACAACGGAGTAGCAACCTCGGGCGGTCAATCATGCTCATGCTCATGCTGCCAAGTTCTGTTTGTCGTTGCGATTTGGAACTGTTTTTACTTTATACGACTTAAGTCCCAAACGTTGTTTTGATTTTTGGACAAAACCAGGCGACATCCCTATTTTACGAGCCACCGTTCGAATGGAGAGATTTGGGTATTTCGTTAATATCCTTTTCACCTTTCGGTCCATGACAGGATCAGCGCGTCCAATGTTTTTGTCACTTCTCGGTTTCTCTCCACCGTCAAACGTTCCGAAAATGATTTGAGCACATCGTGAACAGTGGATTTAGGCAAATCCAATGTTTTTGCAATGTCCCGTATTGACAAGTCAGGATTTGCCGTACGCCCGTACAAAATTCGCTCGCGCACTTGTTTTTCTTTCGTCGCCATCTTGAATACTAAACATGAAATGTAAACATCAATCAAAGTCTTTTTCATCACAGACTCTCAGCTTTACCACAGTGAAATTTTTCATTCCTACGTGCAATATTTAAAAAGTTACAATGATTTGAAGGTGTCCGGATTAATGTGGATACAGACCTTATGGTCTGTTATTGTGTTTGATCTGTATTTCTATTTGTTTCTATTTGTATTTATTAATAACCACGTCTCATATGTCCGAGATCCCCTTGAAAACCTATATATTTTTGATGTAGAAGGAGATGTCCGCTCATCACCATGAGGCACAAAGAGTGGACAGTAATGTTTGCTAGAATGAAAGATATGAAGAGTAAGTGTTGAAAGTTCCGTCAGTGTACGGTAGGTTGAAAATTGAATAGAAGTATTGAAAATTGAGCGAAAGGGCATGGGTAAAGTAGTACTCGAGCCATGGACGTTACCATTGCCTAACATCTCACTGCGGGGTAGGTCAAGGCAAGGACGACCTCAGCAGGCAATATTAACGTGATAGATCGCGCTCGTGTACCACTGATAGCTTGTGATAGTTTCTAGCGGTAGTTTTGTACACACTCTGCTTTGATGCGTACATGGGAGAGGACCCAGGTTGCAATCATAAGAAGCAGAAATCTTTTGGTTTGGCACGGTGACTGCGAGATTTTATTTTCGGATGAAAAGCTCTTCCTCCTTCAGGACAGTCATAATCAACAAAATGATCGTGTGTATGGCAAAAGTCTTGCCAATATTTCAAGAGATAAACTAGCTGTAGAACGCTATCAGAATGTATCGAAAATCATGGTATGGGGCGCCGTTTCGCGAAAAGGAAAACTTCCTCTTCTTTTCATAGAACCTAACGTAAAAATCAACACTGAATATTACATCGAGCAGGTTTTGAAGAACCATCTGCTTCCTCATGCTTCAACGCTGTATGGGAATACACCATATTGTTTCCAACAGGACTCAGCTCCAGCTCACAAGGCAAAGAAGACACAAGCGTGGTGCGCGGAAAATTTGCCCGATTTCATCACAAGCGAAGAATGGCCTGCATCTTCACCGGATCTCAACCCACTTGACTACTTTGTTTGGGGTTATATGCTTCAACATATAGGCCCTACGAAAGGGCTTACTTTAGATCGATTCAAGAAACATTTGGTTGATATTTGGGACCAAATTCCTCAGGAAATCGTGCGTGCCAGCTGCGATGGGTTTACAAAGCGTTTGCGCAAAGTTATCAAGGAAAAGGGCGAGAGATTCGAATTGAATTAATATGGTTTATTTCTATAACATGTATCTTTCAAATGAAAAATAAATGCTATGATTTGGTTGATTTGTTTTGCTGTAATCCCATTTTGTTTTAGTGACACCTATTGTGAGACACCCTGTACAAATTATCCTCTTACAATTAGCAACCAGTCAATCTTCGAATTACCATCCTATATGCTCTTTCAACTGTCGCCAGAAGTGTTGATCCTCTAATGCACAAAGTACTTCAACCTATCATAGTCATCATTTCTGTTTCGTCGTCGTCATCATCACCAGGGATGATCCGAACTACAATCCATTTGCCGGATTCCCGCTTCGGAGATGGTTCGCTATATTCATCCAAACCATCCAACGAAAAACCGCACCAGGAAGCCACAGGGCGACTCACAGCAAAGTTTTCCAAACGCTAAGTGCACCAGCAACATCATTATGCTCCCGACGACCTTCTGGCTTTATGCACCATGCAGGAAAGTGATGCATCTACAACACATCGGAAATCGCGTTGGCCTCCACGGTATCTGCATGAGCGAAAACCGTCCTACGTATCGTGTTCGATAGGTTTAAATCAATGTGCTCCGACAACGGCGACGATGGAACTATCTTCTGCTTTTCGCCGGCTGCTGAATTGTTATGGGTACACTGTAAGACAAAATCACGATGCCCCTAATGAAAATCGATAGTCCTAAGAATTCCAACTTTTTTAGGGTGCAGAAGAAGCCTAATCTGCACACGCCATTGATCGACGATCCCACCGATACTATTTGTTCTGATACGAGCATGGAAAAGCACTACTGGGAGGCAGATAAATCAACAAACCGCAACACTTGCTCAGCCCTATGTTGGGAATGATGTATGTATGTATGACCAACCACCATAAAGCACTTCATAAGTGGCCGGCCGCACGACCAACCCGCTCGTGTTCATCATCTCCAAGGATGATCCCATCTTGTCACGTTCCAGTCTTTGTCGTCGTTGGCGGCCGTTGCATGCGCAACTGTTATTATTATTATTAAATATCAACGGACGAAAGCTGCCACAAATTTGACTATAATTAAACTTAATTAATGGTGGATCTTCTTCGGAGCCTCCAGGCTCTTAGCACAGATAAACCACATTGTTGCATAGGTGTGTACTGAGTGAGTTAGTAGTGTGCGAATTTTATGCACTACATATCGGCACGCTTGGTCGGTTGCCCGGATGCAGTGCCGAGTGCGCCGCTGTTGCTGCGGTGGCAAATTGTGGCTTCCAATGCCGCAAGCTCGGGAGCTCACACTCTCCACCGGCAGCGGGGCCTTCAAGTTGTCACATCATTATGCAGCGGTGGCCGACGGCAATGGCCAAGGTTACTGCTGCTGCTGGCCACTATTGCTATCGCTTTGCCAAGAGACCTGCGACGTTTAGCTCAAGCATGGCACAACTATTATGCTTTGTCGTCGTCGTCGTCGTCGTCGTCGTCGTGTTGTTAGAGTGTGAATTAGTTGGAGAGTAATGTGCAAGCAAACCAGCTGTGCCCGAGATGTGGCGAATGCAGGATTTTGGTTTCGGTGGCACGTTTCTTGTGGGGTGGAAGTTTGGGTTCTATCTTTTGTTGAAAATGTTCCGGGAAAGTGATGAGAAAGAGATGAGATGCAACCGTCATATCTTGTGCAATATGTGAAGTATCCGATAGAACGACTTATCTAATTTTAGAGCAAATAATTCATGATAATTACTGATAGAAAATTGTTTGTTGTCATGTTAGGAGCTCGATGACCCAGTTCTTTCTTTCTTCTTTTCTTTTTTAGCGTGTCAAACTACTTTCACAATTAGCTTATTGCTTGCTTCCAACTTAGAAATTTAAATGCACTTCCACAGTTATTAATTGCGAGCTGTCGATGCCAGGTACCATTTTTGCATTAATATTGTTGTGTGGCAAGTACAATAATACCCTATGCCCAGGGAGTCGAGAAATTTTCCTTAACGAAATAGTCCAAGACCGGACCGAGAATCGAACCCAGCCAAGTTCAGCACGGTGCTGCTTTGTAGCTGCGCCTTTGCCGACTGAGCTAAGGGTGTTCTAGTAGCGACCGTTTTTACGTACTGAAAACTAATGTTGAAATTAAGCATGGGAAGCATCAAACCTAAACTTTACCTACGAAATAATCTTCATTTATGAAATCATTCATAATCAATCATCAAGGTAAATTAACACCTTCAAACTACAAATCACGTCCCATAAACCAGCATCAGATCAACGTTGCTTCATAATCCCTTCCATCTGTGTGAGAATGATAAGTGAACTGGATATAGATTTCCACACCCAAGTGATCCATATGTTCCGCAACGACCACGGAGACCGGAATAAGAAACTGAATAGTTCGGTTTTGCCTCTTCCTTGGCCTTACGTTCCGGCGGACAGCGTCTCCTCAGAGCCCTTCGGTAAGCGGAAATGAATTGTGAGGGGGGAAAATAGCAGAAGATCCCGAACCTTACCGACATCGTCTTGCGCTAAATTCACGATGACAACGACGGCCAAGACCAAGGCGGTAGTTTGCAAGAGCACCCCATGAAGCAGAAGAAAATGGGAACACTCAATTACCACTGATTTCTATCGCTTTTCCGCAATAGTGGTGAGGAAGAAAATTGGAAACCAGCTTCTTTCTCCGACTGCCATCTGGCTGGTCGTCGTAGTCGCTGAGAAAAAGAACCAAATCAGACTCAATTGACAAAAACTTTGCTTCTGCTTGGTTTCCTCTCCAAAGGAACAGCTTCAGGTTAGTCGTAGGAACAATATTTGACTTGGTCTTGGCGTGTGTTACTGACAGCAATTGCATTTATGTTGGACGACGCTCGGTATCTCGGCATCTTTCCGTTTACGTGAGAAAATTGTAAGCTTTCTCGTTCGGGAAAAAATATATCGAGCATCGTTTCCGAGGATTTACCAAGTTCGGCACGTCCCGTAAGAAGTAAATCTCATTGGTATTCTCTGGATGAACAGACTGTCCCCCTTAGGGCAGCGCGCTGCGGTCTCGGTTCCATATGTTTTCTTTCCGGAACAAATCCTCTTTGGTACAATGGAGTGACTAATTTTCTAGCTTTCGCTGAGAATCGGTGGTCTTTTATTGGATCGAAATGCACCGGGAAAACCTCGTTACTGGAATAGGGAGCATTTCATTTTTGAGGCGATTAAACGCCGGTAGCATTACGGTGCCGATGTTTCATTTAATAGAAAGAATTATATGATTGGGCCAATCAGAAAAATAATGATTGCTTAACGAAAATGTCATTTTGTTACGTATCTTGTGAAGACTATGAACAGGGAATTACAGAATGGAGCAATATCTTTGAGCCAACTTAAATGATTAAAGGGCGAACACGAAATTATTGCGACACATTCAACAGGGCATAACTTTTTTACCATTGGGTAAAAATCAACCAAATTTTGCACACTTTCTCATTGATGTGTATTGTTTACATGCTGTCAAACTCGAAGTCGTGTTTTTCGATTCAACGAAAATGGAGGTGAACCAACGCGAGTCGAGAGAACAAATTCTTTCCAAATACCTGGAATTTCCTGACCTGTCGCACCGGCAGTTGGGAAAAATGTTGAACATTCACCATTCAACCGTCTCCAGAGTGTTGAAACGGTTCCAGGAGCGGTTGACGTTGGACCACGGCAAAGGAGCTGGAAGAAAACCGGGACCGGAGAACAAAAAGACGGAGGGAAAGGTGAAGCGGATGATTAAAGCAAATCCCAACGTCTCAAGCCGTGATTTGGCTAAAAAGATCGACATGTCGCAGAGCTACGTCCAGAATGCAAAGAAGAGAGCTGGACTACATACATACAAGGTACAGAACTTCCCAAACCGCGATGAGCGGCAACAATCGACGGCTAAAACTCGGGCACGGAAGCTTTACGAGACGATGCTGACAAAATATGGCTGCTGTGTGATGGACGACGAAACGTATATAAAAGCCGATTTTAAGCAAATTCCGGGGTTGGAGTTTCTCACCGGCAAGAGCAAGTTCTGTGTGGACGACAAATTTAAGAAGAAGAAAATGTCGAAGTTCGCCTCCAAATATCTCATTTGGCAGGCCATCTGCTCTTGCGGACTGAGGAGTGAGCCTTTCGTGACAAACGGCACAGTAAATGGCGAGATCTACAAATCTGAGTGCCTCGAGAAGCGCCTTTTGCCGTTCTTGCAGCAGCACGACGAAGCTCCGCTATTTTGGCCAGATTTGGCATCATGCCACTATTCTAAAAGTGTCCTGGAGTAGTATGAGGCCAATTCTGTCCATTTTGTTTCAAAGGACATGAATCCGCCAAACTGTCCGGAGCTGCGCCCGGTGGAGCAGTACTGAGCAATGATGAAGCGAGAACTTCGGAAGAGCAAGAAGACAGTCAAAGACGAGAAGGACATGTTAAGAAAATGGAAAAAAAACTGAGAAATTGGTACCGGATGACACTGTAAAGACTTTGATGGAGGACATCAAGCTAAAATGCGTTCAATTTTACACTCAAGGCTCCATCGATTAACTTTTCTTTTGATTTTTGAAGTAAATATATGTATAAAACTACCCTAAGATTTTGGTTTGATTCTAAACATTATAAGAAAATTGGCATGACATTTTCGGTGTCGCAATAATTTCGTGTTCGCCCTTTACTGATACACAAAAATATCATTCTTTTGTTCCGCGTTCAGATCATCAGATAGAGGCATAATTGTTTTCAAATGATGTAGCATCAAGCCTTCATAGTATATATGAACATGTAAATGAAAGGGAACTTCTCTAAACTAATCTAAATGTAGAAACAATATATCAGCGCCAACATTTGATTGGGGCGAATCTGCTTTTGTAAACAAACACTTTGTCTGAGAATTTATCGGAAGTTGAATACAATTTCTTCAAACTAAATATATCAGCGGATAGAGATAAAGCTCCTCTTCCTTTAAGAGTGCTTAATTTGTATTTGTGACCTTTTGTTCAAGAGAAAATGATAACGAAAGCAATTGCTTACAAAAGCAGATACACTGTGGTGCAAAATTGATCGGATACATTTGATAGCTTCGTGAAGTCGCTCGTAAAACTTAAATTATTATTTTTCACCTTCCATGTTACTGCTTTTCAATATTCGTTTTCCTTTGATACATTCATTTTCACTATTAAAAATTATCTGCAATGTTTGGTTTTTTTGTGAAAAAATTTTTTTGAACAATATCTTGAAAAAAAATATGCATAAGTCACCGGACAACCATAGAAATTGTAACAAAAACAAACGATAATAATTATCAAACTAGTTTGAGGGTATGATTTAATGCAGAGACGATTTTTGATTTCACTAATACTACTGAAAAACGCTTATTAGCAAATTTACCAGAAGTTGAAAGTTCACAATGGCCTGCAGGAAGGAAACATCGGTAGCTCAACGAAGTAATGTTATTTTACTTCATAAACGCGGCGAAACGGTTCGGAAGATTGCTGAATCCCTTGGTATTCCTAAGTCTACGGTATCGGACATCATCTCCCGACACAAAATTACCGGCAGCATTGAAAATCGTCGCAGATGTGGTCGTCCCCCGGTTCTGTTACAGCAAAACAAACGGTATTTGGCACAAGCTGTCAAAAAAGATCCGTTCATTAGTGGCGGTAAGTTGGCAGCCGATCTGGAACCCATCGTCGGCAAAACTGTAAGTCGGTTCACCATCAGTAGAACCTTGAACGAAATAGGAATCAAGAGTCGCACGCCTAGGGAAAAGCCATTCATCAGTGAGCAGAACAGAGTGAAACGTTTAGTCTACGCCAAGAAGCATGTTAACAAGCCGATGTCGTTCTGGAAAAAAGTATTATGGACAGATGAAAGTAAGTTCAACGTCAGAGCTTCAGATGGCCGTGTTAGAGTTTGGAGAACTGATGGGACCGCTCTACAAAGAAAAAAAATGCGTGGAACTGTGAAACATGGCGGTGGATCAGTTATGGTATGGGGTGGCATGTTCTATGCTGGAGTGGCCACCATGGAATTCATCGAAGAGATAATGTTCAAGGAAGACTACAGGCATAACTTGGAACGTAACATCTCAAAATCTACCAGGAAATATCGACTGGGCAGCAACTTTGTATTTATGCACGACAATGACCCCAAGCACAAGTCGAAGCTTGTGACAGAGTATTTGGCCGGGAAAAACATAACCGTGCTGGATCACCCTCCTCAAAGCCCAGATTTAAACCCAATTGAGCATCTAAGGGATGAAATTGGACGAGAACTGCAAAAGAAACATATTTCCAACAGAAAGCAATTAATGCGAGAGATTGAACACTCTTCGTCCAGAAGCAACGCAAAACTTGGTCGAATCTATGCCAAGGCGCTTGGCAGAAGTGATCAAGTACAAGGGAGGACATACACATTATTTAAACATTCAAATTATTTAATTATTAAATCGAAAAATGTAATTTCTACATCTTGTCCGATCATTTTCGCACCTTGAATTTTAACAAATGAATCTTTTTTATTTATATAATTTTGTTATAATGTTTTTAAAATCAAAATGCCAAAAACCTAATCTCAAAAAAGAAAAATAAACTAATAAACTCTTGAACATATTTTATTTCTGAGTTTTATCACCTACTTTACTAAAATGATATTCTTGTCCGATCAATTTTGCACCACAGTGTACGCCCTAATCTAATGTTGGCGCTGATATGTACTTTAGTATGCGCATAATAAATTGGAAATACAAGTAAATTAAAATATAAGAAAAGTTTTTTCAATCATTTTCCCCTATTTCTTATGCTGTTCATCAGCAAGTAAACTTTCGTCCGCTGTTCTGAAGAAAGTTTCCTCGAACCAATGTTTCGCCACGTGTGTGACTAGTCTGGTGCCGGATTGTTGCGTTCTACCCTTGGCAGTTCGGTTTGCTGGAGGAAGTGCTGGTGGATTTGATCGGCGAAGGGGTTTTGTTGGACTTGGAGGGGGATTTCAGATAAATTTGAAAGGATTTGTCTAAGGTCAGGAAGATCTATTGGGATCGGTGGGCGAGGATTTGCGTGGAAAAGAATGGATCTATAAAAAGGAATGGATTCGATCTCTTGCAGATGTCGATTGATTGCGAGCGACTTAAATTTCACTGCCGGAAGTTGCAGCTTCAGCCCTCCATTCTCCCTGCTGCGCGCGAGTTGCATCATCGATACACGTGCTATCATTCCTCAACAGAGGAACGTCCCCATTAACGTTGTTATTTTGGCTGGTAAATACAGCCAACGGTGGCAGAATGGACGCAAGGTACCATATCCTAGATGTGGCGAAAGTGTTTAGGAGAATAACTTTCTGGTGCAGAGTCAGCATGCGCTGGGAATGCAACCACATTTGGTGCGCAAACTTCCCCACTTACGCATTCCAGTTCAACGTTGTCATCAGCCGTATCGAGTTTGTAAAGACGACACCCAAGATTTTAACTACATTAACTGTTTGCCGCCAGGGGGTTTTTATTGTGTTGCCTTTACAAAACCCGACATTGACGGCAACAGTTTTACGCAAGTTCAATTTTGCTAGATGGGGTTGGGACACCATAAAAAAAGACACAAAACACTTTTGATTCTGCTACTGTGATCGAAATCTGCTTCATTTTGCTTTATTTATTATATTTCTCTGAAGAACCGATCTTTTCGAGTAACTTTGTATTACTGGGTTGCAGTAAATACTTCAAAAAGTCAACACATTTCAAATGCTTCATACTGAACTTATCAGTAATTAGATGTTTGACGGTTTTAAGCGTCAATCGATTTCTCTAATCACTCCACTGAGCTTGAATCAACGAAAAAATGCGCTCACATTTTGCGTTGTGATCTGGTATCGAAAAAAAAGTACTGATCAATCTTCAAAATTTCTGAGTATCCAGAAACATTCAGATTGCTGCTTTAAAAAATCATACAGCTTCTTATTACAGTCTTGCTTGAAAGACTCATGGTCTTTCGAGCTCAAGTATTTCTTGAGGTTCTCGAACTGATCGAAGATGTCGCCGATGTCAATTTTTCTCTTCTTCATGAACAGCACACTTTTCTCAACGTCTTCATATTTAATCGTTGCGTTTCGAAAATCAAGCCATTGGAATACCTATAAATAATAAAAACGTGAATATTGTGTTTTAGTTAATAAAGTTGTTGAATTCATACTCTGAAGTCAGAAAGATGCTCTGTCCATTTCTCCAAGTACTGCTTAGTAGCGATTTGAAACTCCAAACATTTTTGTTCCTCGCCATCCTTTCTTAGCTTCGATAGTATTGATGTGATACTTAGTGGTAAACATTTCGCATCAATCCTTTCTTGAAGAGAATCACGCACTTCATCAATTGTGCGCAATACCTCTACTGCTGTGTTCTGCTCCTTTTCAAGAAACTTGATTTTTTCACTGAAGAGTGCCATCAGCGAGTGCGTGAAAAGTAGATAGCATTCACTCAATTCATCGTGAAAAAAATTGTCGAGGATTTTGGGTGGCTGTTCCTGTGAAAGAAAAAAATGACTTCAAAGCAGGAAACATTTGCAAAATACGATGAACTGCTGGCATCAAACTGAGCCACCGTGTTTTACTGTGATACAGCAGGTTGCGATACTCGATGTCTACAAAATCGCAGAACTCTTTCAGCTCTGCAGTCCGCACAGTGTAGATCGAACAATAGTTGAAAATGTATAGAACAAGCGAGTCCATATCAAAATTTCTAATCTGATCCGTGGTGAAGTGCCTTGTTTAAAACGTGGGCTGGGCATCCAACACCAACAAGATTGGAATGGTTGAAAATATTGTCCTTTCCTCGTCTGTTAACGCCACCGAAATTCGTGTTCGTGTTGTCTCCGCTGAAGGCCACCAATTTATCCTGCAGATTGTGCCTTTTGAATGCGGTTTCAATCAGGGCTGCAATCGTTGAAGCTTTCTCATTCGCCACTTCATAGAGATCTAGAACCCTCACTTGAATACCACCATGCGCTGCGTCAAAGTACTGCACGACGATAGAGAAGAACTTTATGTTACCGTGATTGCTGCCGTCAGTACTTACACTGACGAATGGAGTTGCAGACAGTTTCATTACCACCTCAATTGAATGCGGTGCAAATACGCCGGATATGATAGCTTCTGTCTTAGTGCGAGCACAGCTGATCTTACTGGCAGCTTCAGAATCGTCGAACATCAAACGCAATAGCGTCGGCGTACAATCCATAGACTTGAAGCATGCATCACTGTATGAAACGAAAGTGCACCTTCTGCTGCCCACACCTTTAGTGCAGCTGCAGTTGCTTTCTGCACCACAAAACTTAACATATATTTTGAGGTAGATGCTGACTGAACATTTTTACAGTGCTTTGGAGTTTTGACATGCTTCTCCAAATCCAGTTTGCCTTCAAAATTTATGACTGAGTAAGCATTTGTATATTAAAGACTGTATTCGATGAAATTTGGACACACGCAATTGTTCGTAAAGTTTTAGCGTGTGGGTAAAAATTATTGAAATTTTAACTGAATGTATTTAATTGTGTTGTGTCAATTGTGTAATGAGTTTCGTGAAAATCGGTCGAGTGATTTCAGTGATGGCTTCGAATGAAGAAATAGTGCGCCAACAAATTTTGGGCACTCACTTCGAAAACCCAAACGCTTCTCATCGATGGATCGGAAAACAGCTCGGAATCGCACATTCAACCGTATCTCATGTGATCAAAACGTTCAAGGACCGTAAGACAACCAAGCGGAAAAATGGTAGTGGCAAAAAACGTGGCACATCAAATCCGGAGAAGGCCAGGATGGTAGTGAACCAATTTAAGCGTTATCCCAACATTTCGATCAGGGATGTTGCGAAAAAGGCGAAAGTTTCAGTTTGTTTTGTGCAGAAAACAATGAAACGTTCTGGATTACATGTGTACAAGGTCCAGAAGGCACCGAACTGGAGCGATAAACAGAACTCGGTGGCCAAAACTCGTGCAAGAAAACTGTACAGGGGGTGGCTCACAAAACCGTTCTGCATTGTGATGGACGATGAGACCTACATTAAAGCCGAGACCAAACAAATGCCAGGACAGGAACACTACGTCGCCACCTCTAAGTTGGCCGTTCCGGAGAGTGTACGGAAGAAGAAACTGTCGAAATTCGCCAAAAAATTCCTTGTCTGGCAAGCGATCTGCGGATATGGCAAAATGAGTCAGCCCTTCATCACCTCTGGGACCGTCAACGGACAAATCTACAAGGACGAATGCCTCCAAAAACGACTTCTGCCCTTCTTGAGATCTCACTATGGCCCGACACTGTTTTGGCCGGAGGCATCTTGCCACTATGCCCGGCCCGTCTTAGACTGGTACAAAAATAATAATGTAGTTTTTGTACCAAATGACGTCAACCCTCCAAACACTCCGGAACTTCGCCCAATTGAAAAATTTTGGGCAATCATGAAGGCAAAGCTCGTTAAAACTCCAATACTGATAGAAAATGAACTTGAACTAAAGAAAATGTGGTTAAAAGTAAGTAAGCAAGTCGGTCCTATCATTGCCCAAAATTTGATGAAAGGGGTCAAGGCAAAGGTGCGGGCATTTGGGTTGGGAGAAGAGGTTCAATAAACCAATGATGTCAAAACTTAACCATTTAGTAGTACTTTATTTCCAGAAAGTTTGAAAAGAATCGGGCTCAAGGAAAAATTTTGGTGACCTATTTTGTGTGTCCAAATTTCATCGAATACAGTCTTTAATACATAATTCAATGGGGATTACATACCGCTATTAGCTACGGACACATATGGATCGCATATACAACATTTAGCCTCAGATTCATGTCGTCCGTTGATAAAACACGGATACTTTCGTCGTAATCATCGTTAAAATGACACTTACGTTTCGACAACCGGCAATATATCAACCAATTAAAATATACAGTGGCTCAAACCCCGATAAACCTGATCTCACGATGTACACTCTAACAAAATTTTAGTGTAATATTCATCAGTTTTTACACAATTGGTTTGTCGTATTTTCATTTTTTTTTCCACACACACACACACCAACACACACACACAC